>CM039504.1:50891395-50923799 GCA_022432975.1 Begonia masoniana | reverse complement strand
CATAAAACCATCATAGCAAAACTCTAGGTGCTATCCTTGCACGGTTCGGGTCTGGCGGCATGGGGCAGTCTCTGACTATGTGTCCAACCTTATCACATCTGAAACAGCGGCTAGAACGCAACTTGAATTCGCCGGGGTGATTCTTCTGACAGGTGGGGCATAAGGGTGCCAGAGGCCTCTTCCCTTTTCCTTGGTCATCATTCTGGTTGAGGGGTCTCTTTATTCCTTGTTGTTGTTGCTGTGGTCCCCGGTTCTGTTGCGGCTGCCAACCTTTGTTCTGACGTGGTGGCGGCTGAGTGTCCTTCGCGAGTTTCCTTGGCTGCTCACGCTGTGCATATGCTATCATTTCTGCTTCTTTCAGCTCCAAGGCCTTAGCCGTCACTTCACCATAAGGTACATTGTGTATCCCAGCAGTCTTCACTTTCATGTACAGACTTGGCTTCAGTCCTTGAACAAATTGGTAAATCTTGTCCTCATCATCCTCAATCATACGGCGAGCAAACCGTGATAAGGCATCAAATTTGCATATGTAATCCGTCAAAGAGCCAGTTTGTCGTAGATTCATGAACTCCTTCTTCTTGTTGGCCCGAACAGTCCTATTGAAGTACTTGTCAAAGAAAGCAGTCTTGAACATCTCCCAGGTCATAGCTTCGGTACTAGCGGTGTTCTGGATCGAGTCCCACCAATGCCTTGCACTTAACTCCAAATGAAAGACAAGCATAGGTGACCTTATCCCCTTCATCAACCTTTGCATACTTAAACATGTCTTCTATCTTTCGAATCCACTCTTCAGCATAGATAGGATCTGAAACATAGTCCATTAAACACCGGGGGTCAAAGCCGGTGGAAACGCTCACCCCCATGATCATGAGTTGCATTAGTACTGGAGTTGCCTTGTTCCTCTCTAGCTGTCATCAGTCATTCTATCTGGTGAGATTGGCGCATGACTAACTCTGTCAACTAAGCAATAGCATTGCTATCTTCATTGGTCTCTCTCTGCTGACCTCTAACCATTTTGGGATTTCTAGACAAATCATTACATATATATCTTACCTTAATGACATATACTGAAATCATAAATACTTACAATTGCTGAAGTGTGCTCATGTGACAGTCAGTGTTGGAAGGCAGTCTGCAGAATCGGTTTTAGAACCCGGTTTTGCTCTGATACCATAATTGTAACGACCTGGGGAGGATCGCCACGAAATTCCTAACTTTAATTAAAACTTTAATTCAAAGTTGGACTCTCTGCTCCCTTTTTTTTTGTGTATCTAGCAGACTTTAAAGACTTCAACTTATCTGATGGAGAATTTATCCCTTGTACCTGACTTCTTAATGATATTACTTACTTAATCGCTCACAGACACGAGCGACCATACACGATCATCGGTTCTAAGACATAGTCGGGCGGAGATGAATTGCCCTCAAGTCGCTCGACTTCATCGATCTCGGATTGCATGGGTTTGCATTCATCAGAGCTCGCACCATCCGATTTGTATCTTGCACTTCACACAACTCTCTCACTGACGCCTGGCAGAAAACATCTACCGATACGTGCTTCTCACGTGATCATTTAAACATCATCCGGTAGTGGACATCTACCGATGGACACGTGCAGCTCTCGTGACTCATTAAAACATCTACCGATAGACATGTGAAATTCACAGTGTTCATCTAAGACATCTTCCGATAGCTTACAAGCTTTTCATCATCCGATCACTAAACACTCTACATCTACCGATCGCTAGACGACAAAATTATACTTTCATCATCCGATGGCTAAACACTCTACATCTACCGATCGCTAGACGACAAAATAGCATTTTCATCATCCGATGGCTAAACACTCTACATCTGCCGATCACTAGACGACAAAATAGCACTTTCATCATCCGATGGCTAAACACTCTACATCTACCGATAGGAGAAAACACATCTTCTGATAGAAAACTCCTACCAAGAGGATTCATCCAACTTTCACATAACACAACTTAGCTAAGAAAGGCTCTTACTGGTATAACAAATTCATTCAGAGTATAAATAGCGGAAGACTTGCATGACATAAATCCTTTAAAAGGAAACATATCCTCATATCCAATCCCAGACTCAAAAGTTAACTCAAACAATACTAACACTATCCTACATAATTCCAGTTCTTATATTCTTATTGACATAAGGGAGCAATAACCAGGGATCATAATCGCCTCTCCAGTCCTGCACTGTCACTTTGAGTAACCTCCAGCAACCAGCTTTAAATATCCTCTTTGAAGTTAGTATCATCACCTGTAGTCTCTTCACCTACATCATAAGGTTCATCTATAAGACTAATGCTTAGTAAGGAATGCGACATTAACATGAGTGCATGAATGCATAATTCAGAGAAAACATGCTCATAGATCATTTCTTGTTCATATTCTTGTTCATATTCATCATTCATAATCATTGTTTATAATCATTGTTCATACTCATCATTCATAATCATTGTTCATAATCATTGTTCATATTCATCATTTCAGTTGTGTGGAATGAGAGAGGATTTGTGCCGGTAAAGGGGGTTTGACAGTGATTTTGATCATGGTCCCTACTGCGGGTCGTATACATATGTCCTTCTTCGGACTGTGACATACGCCGAACCGCCCCCAACCCTCACTCAACCACGTTGCAGGGATTTTATCATCTTATCTTGTTCATTAGAAAATATACTTTTAAAACATTTTCATATGCATAAAACTTTCATGATGCGTGAATATGGAAACTCTTAAAACATCAAGCTACAGAGCAGAGCATTATCCATCATGGAATATTACTTTCGAACTAAACGTCATCAAGAACACTAGACATCCGCATAAGGGAGTTTCTAATCAATACATAACATTCTACTTAATGTCCTCTGATGTAGGGTCCTAATGACCGAGAAACCTATACATTCACTTACCTGGTCTCCTTAGCACTTGAGCTCCTTTCTCTTCAAACTTCTTCACCTAAACATTTACATTGCAGTAGTTAAAACAAAATCCTAATTATTCTAATCTCGAGTTATTCCTAAGATCTAATAGCTAAGAGTCCTTCCCGAGTTCTTAGTTTAATACTCAATGTAACCCGAAATCCAAAAATCAAAACAGACGGATTCGATAATGATAACTCAGGGTTGGTTATTTTAAATGTCCAAAATCGATTCGGAATGACATTACCAATCTCGGGTTTCAAAATGTTCTTAACAATACTCGGCCATTGAAGAATCCAAAACTTCAATACAGAGCTGAAAACAGAGTTAATAAACTAACAGATAGCCACATTGTCTAATGCATACCTCAGGCGCAGAGTAGTCGAGTGGTGGCGGAGTAAACCGGCCGTCGAGGAGAGTTTGCTGATAGCAGAGAGTAAGGACTTGCGAGAGAAGAAGTCGCCAGAAAGGGTGGTGTCGGCTATAATGTTTTAAATGAGGTTTGAATCCTTTCCTTTTTCTTTAAATACTGGCCTCAATCCTCCAATATTACAACTTTGCCACTCAACCTAGTTTAGATCCACATGTAATTAATTAAGCTTGGCATAAATCCTAAACTACGAAGATTAAATATTTATGATCGTTAATACAGTTAAGAAAATCACCTGGCCGTTAACTCGGGTGTTACAAAACTGGATGGTTCAGGGGCGGGTTCGGGGTTCAGATCTTCAACTGAAGATCTGAGAGACTCAAGTTCTCTGACAACAAGGCGTCTTTGACCATCCACTTTCTTTGCCAACAGCTCAAGACCAGTATCCACAGCAATGCTCATGTTCTTTTGGGTCTGGTCAAGCTTGGCGTCTAGAGATTTCTCAAGCTGACCGAGGGCTGATCCTAGACTGTCGATAAAGGCCTTTAAATCATTGTACTGAGCCTCACTCAATGAAAATCTCCGCTGATAAGTCAGAGGAGTGGCAGGAGTAACTGATGGAATTGGTGAGGAAACGGGGACTAGTGGAGCTGTTAGTAGTGGAGGAGTTGGTTGGACTGGAGGAAGTGTTTTGACTAGAGGAGGAAGTGGGACTGGAGGCAGAGAAGGTACCAAAAGAGTAGGTGAAGGAGATGGCTGAGGAACTGATATGGCCTCAAAAAGATGGGATAGAGAGGATGAAGCAGGGGGTCTTGGCACTGGTGGAGGAAAGTGGGAGCGTGAGACCAGAGAATGAGGAGGGGAAATATCAAATGCGAGTATCTCTGAGTTACCACCTCCTTCTTGCATGGAGGACTCTTCATCCAAAATCAATTTTATTTTTCCTTTTCTGACGGCTGCGACCTTAGCAGCCCTTTGCTTGGACTGATCCAAAACAAAAGTCTCTTGACGGGTTCTCTTAATTCCCATCCTTGACAAAATGGATTTAGAGTAGTAACTGGATGGTTTGAGACAAGAAGGATCCTCATCCTCGGGAAATTCAACCTCGAATTTCTGAAAGATCTTCATGAGAAGGAGGTTATAGGGAAAAGATGTAGGCCCTGAAGAAACACACTGAATCATCCTCCTCAGAATCATATATCCTATATCAACCGGGGTCTTTTGATAGATGGCAAAAAGAACAACAAATTCCATGCTGCTGATATCATCATAATGACCACCCTTAGGTATAACATTATAACTGATCATTTGATGTAGAAGTCGAGCTCTAATTGTTAAATGTTTGCTCTTTAAGGAATTTGGGATGTTTTGCGGGTCTAGGGAAATTTCTTTTAGAAATTGTTTGCCATCGGGTGTTCAAAGAAATGTGGGTTCTAGCCCTGTTAAATAGATTTTGGGATGTTGATCTAGATGAGGACTCCCTAGAAGCTCATTTAGTGATTGGGAGGTAATAACTATGTGTTTTCCATACACATAGCTAGAAATGATAGATTGGTCATAAGGATAACTAAGATTAGTATAGAACATTCTAATGGCAGTGGGGTAAAAGAAAGATTCAACTTCAAACAACCCTATTAAACCAATGTCAGTCAAGAGTGCCACTAAATTCAAAGCTACTAACTCGTCTAGAACAATACCACGACTTGGAATCAATTTCTTATCTTTAAAGTCATCGTGATACCTTGCTTCAGCAGCCTCATTGAGGAAATAGATCGACGGCCAACTATTTGCATGAGGGATCACAGGAGGTGGACGAGCAAAGACTTTGGCCTTCTTCTTGGCAGGTTCGGAAACTTCACGAGATGATGAAACCAGATGATCCATTGAAAAGATAAGATCGAGAGAGAGAGGATTGGTAGGGCAGGGGTTTTCAGAAAGAGCGCGAAAGATGAAGAGTCTCGGTGAAGAAATAAGAATTTAAAAGAAATAAAGCACCGCCCGACGTGATGAAGTCACACGTGTAACACCGATATCGTCCAATAGATGACACTTGTCAGCAGATTAGAAAATATATCATCCGATGCATAGACATCATCCGGTCAGTGGAGGATACATATCATCCGATTAGCTATGTCCACCGATGACATCACTAACACAGATCACTCTTTCACAGGAAGAAATTCCAACATAAGAAACTTAGCAATTCTCAAACCGAATGAGACCTAACCTTATTCTTATATTATTGAAGGTCTTTTCATCCAACGGTTTAGTAAATATGTCGGCCAATTGATCTACAAAATTTACAAACTCTAAGGAGATATCACCTCTTAGAACATGCTCTCTTATGAAGTGATATCTGACATCTATATGCTTTGTTCTAGAATGCTGAATAGGATTTTTAGAAATGTTAATAGCACTGGTGTTATCACACCGAATAAGAATCCTATTATAAAACAGATTATAGTCCTCCAATGTCTGTTTCATCCACAACATTTGTGCACAACAACTGCCAGCAGCAATATATTCACTTTCAGCAGTTGACAATGCAACAGAATTTTGTTTCTTAGAATACCAGGAAACTAAAGATTCACCAAGGAATTGACATGTTCCACTGGTGCTTTTCCTATCAACTAGAATACCAGCATAGTCAGAATCTGAGTATCCAATCAGATCAAAAGAAGTGCCTTTAGGATACCATAAACCAAGGTCATAAGTTTCACTCAAATATTTAAATATCCTCTTGACTGCATTTAAGTGGGATTTTTTAGGGGCAGCTTGGAATCTTGCACATAGACAAACACTAAAGAGTATATCTGGCCTACTTGCAGTCAGATATAACAGTGAACCAATCATACCACGATATTTCTTAATATCAACACTAATTCCTTTTTAATCTTTATCCAATTTAGTTGTGGTACTCATGGGAGTCTTGGAAGACTTAGATGATTCTAATCCAAATTTCTTTAGAAGTTCCTTGATGTATTTTTCTTGACAGAAGAAAATTCCATCAGGAGATTGACTAATCTGGAAACCTAAGAAGAATTTCAACTTCCCCATCATACTCATTTCAAATTCACTTTGCATGAGGGAAGAAAATTCATTACACATTGTGACATTAGTTGATCCAAAAATAATATCATCGATATAAATTTGAACTAACAGAATGTCTTTATCCTTTTGCATGGTAAATAGAGTTGAATCTGAATTTCCCTTTTTGAAATTCCTTTCCTCAAGGAAATTCTTCAATCTATCATACCAAGCTCTAGGAGCCTGCTTAAGACCATAAAGAGATTTCCTTAATTTGTAGACATGGTCGGGTTTATCAAAAACTTCAAAACTTAAGGGTTGCTCAACAAAAACTTCTTCATTGATGTAACCATTTAAGAATGCACTCTTTACATCCATTTGAAAGAGTGTGAAGTTCTTGTAGCAGGCAAAGGCTAAGAGCATCCTAATTGACTCTAATCTAGCTACAGGGGCAAAGGATTCCTCGAAATCAATACCCTCTTCTTGAGAGTATCCCTTAGCAACTAGTCTAACCTTGTTTCTAACCACAATCCCATTTTCATTCAATTTGTTCTTGTAAACCCATTTAGTTCCAATAATGGGATGATCCTTTGGCCGTGGAACAAGTTCTCATACCTTGCTCCTTTCAAATTGATTTAGCTCCTCTTGCATAGCTAAAATCCAATTTTCATCACACTCGGCCTCCTCAAACTTCTTAGGCTCTACTTGAGAGATAAATGCCACATTTGCACAGAGATTCCTAAGAGATGATCTAGTCTTAACTCCTAAAGAAGGATCACCTAAAATTTCATCTATTGGATGGTCTTTGACATACTTCCAATCTCTAGGAAGATCCGGATTTGCATCTTTGACAGGAATAATATCTAGAGAAGTAGAAGAGGGTTCTAAAGATTTTTCTACTTGAAGGGGATCACTAGGCTTTTCTAAAGAGAGAGAGTTTAGTTGTTTATCCAAAGTATCATCCTCATCCACATTGATTGTGGGTTGAGGGGTCCCATCAAAGTTGACATGAATTGATTCTTCTACAACTAGAGTTCTCCTATTAAAAACTCTATATGCTTTACTTGAAAGAGAATAACCGAGAAAAATTCCAAGATCAGATTTGGAATCGAATTTTCCTAAGTTATCCTTAGTGTTGAGGATAAAGCATTTACTACCAAAGGCTCTAAAGTACTTGACAGAAGGATTTTTTCCACTCTAGAGCTCATATGGAGTTTTCTCAAGAATAGGTCTTATTGAGACCCGATTAAGCACATAACAGGCTGTTGCAACAGCTTTAGCCCAGAAGTATTTAGGAAGAGAATTCTCATTGAGCATAGTCCGAGCTAGCTCTTGGAGAGACCTATTTTTCCTCTCAACAACACCATTTTGCTGAGGGATTTTAGAGGAGAAAAAATTGTGCTCAATTCCATGCTTGAGACACAAGAGTTCAAATCTCTCATTTTCAAACTCTCCACCATGATCACTACGAATAGCAACAATAGAGAGTTCTTTTTCATTTTGAACTCTTTTCCTAAAGCTAGAGAAAGTATCAAAGGTTTCATCCTTTGGCTTCAGAAAGAATACCCAAGTGAATCTAGAGAAGTCATCGACAATGACATAAGCATAGAATTTTCCTCCTAAGCTGGCTATATTAGAAGGACCGAAGAGGTCCATGTGAAGGAGTTGGAGAGGCTTTGAAGAAGTAATTGCATTCTTAGATGCAAAGGAACTTTTGATCTGCTTACCCATTTGGCAAGCTTCACAGAACTTATCCTTCTCAAAGGATATCTTAGGGATCCCTCTAACTAAATTCTCCTTAGTAATCTTAGCTAAAGTATCCATCCCTACATGTCCTAATCTCTTATGTCAAATCCAAGAATCATGGGAAGAATTAACAGTAAAGCATTTCTCATCAACATGCTCAAAATCATTCAGATCAACAATATAGACATTTTCTTTTCTAAATCCTTTAAACGGAACATTGTTATTTGAAACGTCTTTGATCACACAAGCATTTGATTTGAATATTACTTTATAACCTTTGTCACACAACTGACTTATGCTTAGTAGATTATGTTTTAATCCTTCCACTAATAAAACATTTTCAATGATTGGTTTAGAAGGATTACCTATATTGCCGATGCCAACAATTTTGCCCTTTTGGTTTCCACCAAAAGTAACACTACCTTTCTTTTTGTTGACAACTGCAAACTTGGTTGAGTCTCCTGTCATATGCCTCGAACATCCACTGTCGAGGTACCATTGATTTCTTTCAGGAGAACAGTCAACCTGCAAAACAGAAGATCAAGTTGTCTTCTTTGGTACCCAAACCTTTTGGGTCATAAAGTTAGGTCTGGTTCCCTTAGGAACCCATTGAAGTTTGCTACCAGATTTGATTTTGTTTGATTTTAAAGGACACTCAAAAGATTTATGTCCTACTTCATTACATGTATGACAAGTGGAAGGTTTGACAAAGAAATTCTTAAAACTTTCCTTTTGTTGAACTTATTACAGCCTATACCTGCTTTATCATGAGTAGCTCTATGATTTCCTATCAGCAATGTTAAGTTCTTGCTACCATTTGAGAACCACAGAACAAGATTATTCAGTTTTTCATTTTTACCCTTAAGGTCTATTATTTCTTTTCCATGCCGATTACATCCATTGGCATGCTTTTCAACTAGAATGGCATTTTCTCTTTTTAATGTATTGTATTTAGTTTTTAGCATGCCATATTGTTTCACTAAATCATTGAAGGCATCTATTAAATCTCCCTCATTATTATCACTCTCACTAGAAGAAAGATTTACCTCATCCTCGTGTGCCATGAAGCACAGATTGGCCACTTCCTCATCTTCTGAAGAAGAGGTGTCGCCTTCACTGTCATCCCAAGTGGCCTTCATAGTCTTCTTCTTAAACTTCTTGGGATATTTCTTGGCCTGTGGACAATCTGCCTTCATGTGGCCAGGCTTGCCGCACCTAAAGCATGTAACTTCCTTGTCTTTAGGAAGTTTTTTATTCCTTGGAAAACTTCTCCCTTGCAGCTTCTTCCTACGGAGAAACTTGTTGAATCTCCTAGTGATGAGAGCAATGTCCTCATCATCTTCTTCTACTTCTTCCTCAGATGCTTCATTTTTGCTTGAAGAGGCTTTCAGAGCAATATCCTTCCTTTTATTTATCTCATTTTCTTTGAGATCTTCCTTATCATTGGCCCTCATGGTTATCTCATGAGTCATCAGAGAGCCAATGAGCTCTTCAAGCTTGAGCACCTTTAGATCCCGAGCCTCTTGTATTGCTGTCACCTTTGCTTGCCAGGCTCTAGGTAGGCATCTCAAGATTTTTCTTACCTGTTCTTCACCTGAATAAATCTTACCAAGAGCTTTAAGACCATTAGTGATATTAGTAAATCGAGTGAACATAGAACTAATGGTTTCTTCTTTTTCCATAGAAAACAGTTCATATTCATGAACTAACATGCTCAATTTACTCTCCTTTACTTGGTTAGTTCCCTCATGTGTGACTTCTAATAAGTGCCAAATTTCTTGAGCACTTTCACACCCTTGCACTCTATTAAATTCATCTCTATTTAGAGCACAATACAGTGTGTTTATTGCCTTGGCATTAAGGCTCAAGTTCTTTTTGTCCGTATCATTTAGTTCGTGTGAAGCTTTGGGGATCTTAACACCATTCTCTGTTTTAACAGCAACGTATGGACCATTTTCTATATTATTCTATAATTCATAGTTCACAGCTTGAATGTATATTCTCATTCTAGACTTCCAGTATACATAATCATTACCATCAAAGAACGGAGGTCTAGTGGTAGACTGGTCTTCTACTTGTGTGGAGTTTGTGTTAAATGCCATGGTAAATATATAACACAGAGTGTATAAATACAACTTAGACAATGATAAACCTTGCTCTGATACCAATTGTAGGATTGAGATTGCCTAAGAGGGGGGGGGGGGTGAATTAGCCTTTTTAAAACTTAATTTACGAAACTAATTAATTTCTCTCTTATGTTCAAACAATATGAAAACAGCAAATAATCAAACAATGCAAAAGAGAGAGAGATTGACACCACAGTTTTTAACGTGGTTCGGCTAAGCTTGCCTACGGCCACGCTTCAAGGCTCTCCCTTGAAGATTCTTAACCTTCTCCTCACGAGAATAAACAGATCAGAATTCTGGGCTCCGATCAACTGCCTTTTACAGATCTGGATTGAACTTGACGGGCGTCAATCCACTTTCTTTCTGGTTTTACAGGTTTGAATGAATGAATACAACAAACTACAAACTCTCAAATCAAATTCTCAAGTTTAGGAATCAAGAGATGTAGTTGAAGAATACAGAGTATGATTAATCGCAAGTTTGGGCTCAAGAATAAATTTTGCAAAAGTTGTTCCTTCGTGCTCTAACCTTGGCTTAAATACTCTGTCTTCAAATCGGCTCTTGACTTTAATGCTCCTCATCCAATAATGGAAACTTTGTTACCGTTGGAGCAGCTTTCGTACAAATGCAGGTAGCCATTGCTTTCAGAAATCGCAAATCGCCCGACGCCATTAATGCTCTGAACTTTAAGCTTCTGGGCGAGGTTCACTGTGGCTTTCGTGGTATATTTAAACTCTGGCAGAAGATGTTTCTTTACAAAGCTTGAACCGGATTTGGTAGATGTAGTGTTGTGAAGCTTGAGCCGAAACGGTGGATGCAACTTCCAAATGTTGAACCGGCATAGGATGATTAATCTTTAAACGCTGAACCGGTGTCGGATGATGAAGTTATAGACGTCTTCCGCCTTTGTCGTCTAGCGAACGTAGGATCTCTTCATGAAGTCTTCCGCCCTTGTTGTCTAGTGAGCGTAGGATGTCTTCTTGAAATCTTCCGCCCTTGTCGTCTAGCGAGCGTAGGATGTCTTCTTGAAGTCTTCCGCCCTTTTCGTCTAGCGAACGTAGGATATCTTCTTGAAGTCTTCCGCCCTTGTCGTCTAGCAAACGTAGGATATCTTCTTGAAGTCATCTGCCTTTGTCATCTAGCGAGCGGTGGAGTTCTTCATTTCTCATCCGCCTTTGTCTAACGATTGTTTCAGCCCTGTTAAATAACTATACAGCCCTGTATATTTAACCACATTCATTAGATAACTAAAATACCCTTTTCAAGGGTATTTCCAACAGATTAAAAACCTTACATAATTCATTATTCTCATTTAACAAACATAATCAAATTAGATATCTAACATTCAAATACATCATCAAAAACTTAGTTAGACTTAAACACTAATTAAGTCAACAGTAGCAACCTTATATCTGACCCTACATAAGTTTTGCAACTTGTTTACTGCAAAAAGTGTGCTCCCTCAACTTGATTAAGTTTTGCATCATGTTCCTCCATCCTTTGACCACTTGATAGTGCCTTTTTGTCTTTGATCTCCTGATCGAATTTTATAGTAGAAGCATCCATCTTATAAGCCTTAGTCTTGCATCTTCAATAATTTGGTTTTTAGTGCCTTTTTGTCTTAGATTTCTAGATCAAATTTTATAGTAGAAGCATCCATCTTATAAGCCTTGGTTGACATCTTTCTTGGCTATAAGACACATGACTACTTAATGGTCCATGGTGACTATGACTTGTTCCCACTAAATATGCTCTGAATTTTTCAAATGCAAACACCACAGCTAACAGCTCTTTTGTAATTGTTTAGTTTAGTTGAGCACCGGTCAAAGTCTTGCTTGCATGATATATTGAATGAAAAACTTTATTCTTTCTTTGGCCCAATATTGCTCCAACAATATAATCACATGCACACACATGAGCTCAAAAGGTAGTGTCCAATCTGGTGCTAGTGCCACCAATATTAGAGCTGTGATCAATTTGTTTTCCAAATCTATGAGTGCATAAAGACAAGTTTATGCGAAGTCAAACTTTATATTCTACTTAAGTAATAAACACCAATGCTTGGATATCTTCTAGAAGTCTTCTATAAATCTTTTGCAGAAGTCTACGCAACCCAAGAAGATTCTAATTTCTTTCATTGACGTAGGTGGTGACAACTTCTCAATAACTTTAATTTTTTCTTCGTCAACCTCTATTCTATTCTTTGAAATTTTATGGTCAAGGACAATTCTTTTAAATTAACATTCTTCCTATGTTAGAAAATGCATAAAAATAACCACATACTAGAAGTTCTCCATAAAAATCTCCATAATTTGCTTCAATAGGTAAGAAAATACATCCATCATGCATCTTTGGAATGGCTCTGATGCATCGCATTGCATAAGTTGAATGACATCCTTCTAAAAGAAAATGTTCTATATGGATGGACTTCATCGATCAGATGTAGTCTATGCATATTCTTCAACCTGTGACAATTCTTGTTGAAAGTAATTCATTGTTGTTGTTCAGCACAACAATTACTGTGACAACCCCGATTCCAACCAGGGCCGCCACGGCCTATGCCGTAACATACATACATATTACCCTCGCCCGTTCTCATAAAATTTTTCTTTTTCATTTCATTTCTTTTTTCTTTCATTCATCATTCGTTAGAAAACGGACTTGGACATTAAATCTCCATTTATCGACACTTAGGGTCTAACTTAAAATGTATCTAAAACGACTCGTCTAAGGTTGGGAAACATTAAAAGAGGCTTAGGGCATCAAAACATGTCAAGTGGCATGCATGGGGCGCGCCCAGCATTCGGCGCGCGCACCCATCGCGCACCCTGCGCGCATGCCGCACGCATTGCACGGCCACGGCGCGCGCCCTGCACGAGCATCGCGCTTGCATCCCGCGCCACAACGCACCAACTGCGCACCACCATGCGCCTACCCAGGCGCCATCTGTGCGCCTCACCACCAGCGCCCAGCGATGGCCGATTGATCGGCTGGCTAGGTGATCGATCGGCGATCGCTTTGGATTTTCACCAGAACGAGCACCATTTTGTTGATTGATCGGCCAGGGGCACCGATCGATCGGCGAAGGCTCTGTCCAACAGCCATTTTTCCAGGGGCTGAACCGATCGATTGGCCACGGGCGCCGATTGATCAGCAGATGCAGGGCAGCGCGCCCTGCACGCCCCGTCTGGCTGCGCTGTGCGCGCCAGCTGCTAGCTCACCAAACTCCACCTTTTTCCTCTTTTGCCTTTTTCCTTCAATTTTTCACCTAATACACTTCAATATATACCTCCTCAAATCATCCTTTAACATTTCTACCTAAAATACACCTCTATAAATTGAAAGCCTCATCCTAAAATCATCAAATCCCGATTCTAAATCATCCAAAATCCATATCAAAGCATTAAACTCTATCTATTTCATCAATAACCAACTAAGCAGCGGAAACTCATAAAAATCATTCGAAAGTAAACCCATCTATATAAATCATCAAAACAATCCATAGTAAACATCAAGCTCCAAACTAATCACTAATCAACCCAAATACACCATCTATACATTTTCCAAATCATTTCACCTAACATACCCAAAAATACCTATACATCGTCTCTACGGGTCAAAATCGCATCGATTGCACCAGCGCACTTCCACGGGAACCCTTCTTCAATCTGTTCGTTCATCGAGTAAAGGAATGTCATCCTCACCTCCTTCAAGATCACCTACACCATAAAGACGCCTATGAGATAAATCTCAGTAAATTCTACGTAAATAAAAATGCATGAACATGTATTTGCAGTTTTATGAATTCAGTCCATTCATTTCATTTATCAGTTCGTGTTAGTCTTTGGTTATCAGGACATCGTTCGGCAGATGAATAGGGTACATTAAGTGGTTAGATAGCCCACACCATCTGAAGGGAGGAAGACCCGTTCACCACGGAACACCAGGTCTGAACCTCTCCCCGATAACCACCATGCGTTGTTTACATGATACTTTCATTACTTACATTTCATTTTTCATGAAATCAATGCATAAATCCGTTTTCATGACGTTTTGTAAAACAATGATGCATGGACGATTAAATGCATAGGATAAACATAAACAACATGAATACCATCAAAACATCACAAAAGCATAACCTATAAAACAACTAAATCTAAGCTACCCATCAAAAGCATATAAACATTCATTGCACTAATTTTCCTCAACAACAAAATCGACATATGGTGTAGGTCAATCAGCCACAGTAAGTCACGAGAACTTACCTCGGGTCCTTAACACACCGAGCTCCATCCGTAAGCTTTGTTCACCTAAGCCAATTCACAATAATCGTTATTAGAAATCCATCCTAACAACTGAATCGCAATTCTAGTCGAAACTCCTAACTAAGGAAATTTCTTAAAACTTTAATTTACCTCATTCCGATATTCCGTCGAGCAATTCGCACTCGCAAATTACTAAACTTCCATTAATAGAGTTTCTACACTTTTCCAACCACCAAACTTACACCACATTCAATAATAACCTCAAATCTTCTATAGAAAGTCTCAAATACGGTAAACCAAACCGTTTATAGTATAACTCGGCAATTTCGAAAAAATCCTAAACGAAACCCTAATCGTTTAAACCCTAGAAATCGAAAACTAACCGTCCAAAACCATGGAATCTTACCTAAGATGCCGATTGAGGAAGAAAACGTGAAGGAAAATGGTTGATCGAAAGGGAGAATCGTCGGCGTGGAGGAACGTTGCAGGGGAGGAGAAAGAAATCGCCGGAGGGTTTTGGAGAGGAAGAAAAATGTGAAGTTGTAACGACCCCTCATCCCAGCAAGATATTGTCCGCTCCGGGGATTGGGCCGCAGCCCAATATCCTCCCCTCACGGCTTTGTTTGGCGAGAGCACTTCCCGGAAGGTCACCCAACCTGGAATTACTCTCGCCGGAGTACGCTTAACTTCGGAGTTCTTATGGGATCCGTTGTCAATTGTGCTCCAAAACGCGTCTTGCTATTTAGGGAGGGATCTCTTACATATGTTTCATTTCCACATACTTCCCCAAGCGCTGTGGGATTGTGACGACCCCCTCTTTACGACCCGTCACCTTCCGGCTCGCCCGCGCGGACGTACCGCCATCCGGGTTCCGGTTCGTGCAGCCATCGTACCATACTTACAGATCCGGGTCATCACAATCAACCCCCCTCGGGGGCCCAACGTCCTCGTTGGCCACAATTCCGGTTGGGTACAGGCTCTGATACCATTTGTAACGACCCCTCATCCCAGCAAGATATTGTCCGCTCTGGGGATTGGGCCGCAGCCCAATATCCTCCCCTCACGGCTTTGTTTGGCGAGAGCACTTCCCGGAAGGTCACCCAACCTGGAATTACTCTCGCCGGAGTACGCTTAACTTCGGAGTTCTTATGGGATCCGTTGTCAATTGTGCTCCAAAACGCGTCTTGCTATTTAGGGAGGGATCTCTTACATATGTTTCATTTCCACATACTTCCCCAAGCGCTGTGGGATTGTGACGACCCCCTCTTTACGACCCGTCACCTTCCGGCTCGCCCGCGCGGACGTACCGCCATCCGGGTTCCGGTTCGTGCAGCCATCGTACCATACTTACAGATCCGGGTCATCACAGAAGTGCTGGGAAGGGGGAGGGAATTTGTGATTTTTAACTAAAGTTTAACTTGAAATTACCATTTTGCCCTTTTTAGCATAATATCCAACTATTTCGTTATTTAGTCTATCGGTTCGGTTTCTCTAAATTTTTTTATTTCACAAATATTTCAATTTATTCATATGGTTCTAGTAAAAATTTCTCGTTCACAAAACGGACTTATTTACTATATTTACGAAAATGCCATTATCCAGCAAAATCCAACAATCTGTAAAATCGGGTGTTACAATTACTCTTCTCTTTCTTTGGCACACACTATACTAGACTAACCTAGGAGTTGTCTGATATAGGATAGATGATCATTGCATCGAGCCATTCAATTATCTCATTCTTCACAACCTTCTTTGTAATAAAATTAAGTCTTGTATGCTATTCAATAGAGTTACTATGAAAATCTTCAAGTAAGATTTATGCATGAGCATCTAACCATTCAATTATCTCTTTCTTCACAACTCCTTTGTAATCGAGTTAAGTGTAATTATTAAATTTATTATGTGGTGGGGTTAAAGTTTATTTTTGTAAAAAATTGATAAAAAGAGGTTTGGGAAACCTATTCCCCATTTTTGCATGTGACCGCCGCACAAGAGAAAGGAGAGGGAGAGAGGCAATTTTGTTCTGCGCGAATCGTTGTGTTTTGAGGACGGTGAAACATTTGCAAGGCTTCGTACAACAACCTTTGTGAAGGAGCTTCCCAAATCGGTAAGTTTTTCCTCCCCATTTTGGATTTTGTAGTTGGGAGCGGATTTGAGCAATGAAGCTTTAATCCGCTCGATCTTTTTGGTTATTTGTTATTGGAGTGTCTGAATGTATGTTCGTCATTTGGAGGGGAGAGGAGTTAGGAAAGGCATGTTTTAGAAGACTTCCTTTCGCTGAATTGTCTCAGAGGTTGACACTTCGAGGGAAGTGTCGACCACTAGTGTAAAATTTGGTAGAACCGGAAGAGTTTAGGGTGTCAACATTTCTGAGCAAGTGTCGACTGAGCAAGTGTCGACACTTGTAGATGAAGTGTCGACTGTTAGTTCATTTTGAGTTGGAACCCGAGATTTCTAAAGTGTGCTCTCTGTGTTGACTAGTCCCCTTAAAGTGTTGATCGCACGATTTTTAATTAAAGAAAATTTACGCTCCCCGATGAAGTTCGCAGCCGTTTATAGTATTTTAGATGGAGTTCCTAGTCCTGGTTTAGGACCTATCCTAGTGTCTTCCCTTAGTGATTAGTGAGATAATCATAATCTTTGGTGTCATTTATGGCTCAGACAACTTCGAGACGTTGCTGAGATGGCACCTCAAGTTGGAAGAAAGAGTGTTCGGCGTAAAGGTAGGAGTTTTATATTATTTGCATTGCATTGCATGCTTTTATGAAAAATCCTATTTTGGTGAACTATCACCCATGAAAACTTTACGGAGTATAGTCGCTAGCACGCTAGTCTTTTACGTGCATATATATGTATGATTTACATGTTTATCATTGATGTATGATTTTATTATTGTTGTGATAAAGGATAGAACTCTGTAATACTTTGGATGGTCTCGATGTCAAAGTATCAAAAAGACATCCTAGTACTCCTTCTTTTATGTGAAGGTTATCATGTTTGCACGTCACGAAATGGGTAATAGGGCGATGATGACGTGCTTCTTGAGTTTTGAATCCCTAGGGCTGGATCTTCGGATCGCACGTTGCTTATTATTCTTTCTGACTCATGAGGTGTTACTGGACTCCGGTCTCTGCCTTTTCTATGCATATGTGCTCCTTGAGTGACCCTTCTTTTTCATTGAGGTAAATTTCAAGTGAAATGTGCGTTGATGACATATTTTTGTATAGTTGTTTATGTATACGACAATGGTTTATTTAATGTCTCATCGGTGACTTGTGGAGTCTGTTTTCATAAAACGTTAAAAAAGAGTTTTTATGAGACGATGATTTGGAAGAAAAGATAAAATGAGTTTTACATGCATTTAATATAGCATTCCTACTGAGTTAGTCATTCACCCCAACGACCCTCTCCATTTCTAGGAAAGAACAAGAACAGTGAGTAGCTGGAGTTCAAAAATTGTTTCCTTTATTTTTTTTCTTGTTGAGTGTTTAGTTGAACTCTTAGTGAAGACTTAACTTATATTGGACTTGTATTAGTTTATGGATTTGGACATGGACTTGTAAACCTTATTGAACTGCTTTATTTTATCTCATTATTCTATTTGTAATCAGTATGTAAATTTTGGTTTTTGATAATATGTTCAAGTCTTCTGCTATGAACTAAGACTTAGGTTGGGGGATCGAGTCCTCTCTAAAAATTGAGTTGCTCGACCCAGTATTCTGTTAGTATCGTCTCTGAGTCGTGACATTATTAATGATAGAATGATGTGATGCTTGTATGATAATGGACTAATATTATTTTTCTATGTTTCGTGTAACATGCTTTTGTGTATGTTTCATGTATCATGAAAGTGTTTTAGACTGAATAAACGTACGCAATTAATTGTTGTGGGGCGGGTTTTGAGTTGGCTCTCCTTATGAGGTGGCCAAATGGTGCTCACTCCTCTCCCTAGGCTGAATTACTCCAAACGACTAAATTATAAAGTAAAAGAAAAGAAATAACGAAGACCGAATAAGGAAAACACATGTTTTTACGAAATTGCATATTATGCTCATATTAATTATGCATCTCTTAGTGAGTTTTGGGCTGCTAGTTGAACGTTGTGATGTAAGCGAGGACAATGTTGACATACTTGATGAGAGAAACAAATGAAAGATGTAGTTAAAGAGGTGCTCATGTAAGCGAGGCTACAACATTGTTAGGCTGAGATTGACCAAAGAAATATAACTCAAGAATTATGTTTTGATAAAAAGAAATTTTGAATTTAAAATGTTATTTTGCTAAGTTTGATTTTAATTAAGAATGTCTTTTATTTAATTGTTTGTTTCCGAACGACTATACAGACCGCATGTTTCTTTTATATTATAGTTTTAAATTGGATTGTTTGTAAGTATTCCGATGTTTATAATTTCAAAGACATGGTTTAAAGTTTTGAACAAAATAGGTTAATTAAAAGTAAACGAAGAAATAGTATACAACAGGCCGCTACAAGCTTATTTTGATTAGTACTTTCTATAATATGTTAATATAAAGCTGATATAAATAACTAAAGAATTTTTTATGAATTTTATGAAGTATAATAAAAAAATGGAAACATAATATTAAGCAATGTGTATTTATTCATAGATTATAAAATTATTTTATTACGTTTGTTTGTTTGACGTATAATTTCCAATACCATATATTTTAAATTTGAAGTCTACAAACAAAAAAACTATGATGGATTCACCAATTGCAGGAGAGTTAGAAGATGGGTTTTCTTCTAATTAGTTGCTATTTGCAATGCTGGATCAAATGGAGTTTGTGATTGGGTGATCAGCTCATGTGACACTCCATTGTTGGAGAAAGGAAAGAAAAAGGCATAGACGAAGGGCAAAAGTGGAGAACCCCCCAATTGGTCCAAAATTTTCCGGCGTTTGAGTGAGAATTTCTTGAATAACAGAAAGATACGTAGAACCTGTTTGAATTTGAGAAGGAAGAGCTTCTTCAGTAGAGCACATAGACTGAAAGCATAGATTAACATAAGAGTAGAGAGAGACAGAGATTTAACATACTTTAACGGAGGACGTGTTGAACGCTAACCTCTTAAACTTCGCAGTTAAATTGATAAAAAAAAATAAAACCATAAAACATAATACAGTAATAAAGTCAATTAAAAACAACAGATTAATATCACAAATTAAAAAGACAAGATTAAAATCACAGATTAACCTGAGCCAGAACAAACATCCATGAACTGAATAACAAAAGCCCAAGATCATACCAGAAAATAATCGGTCAAACCACAGATTCTACCCTCGTAGAACCAACAAAATCAAGACAAAGCTAGAGACAAATGAAATTCATAAATAGATGTCAGCATTAAACAAGATAGAAAGAAAACCAGAGCAGCAAACGGGAAATATCAGAAATCAAGACAACAACAAAGAGCTTCAGAATTCCGACTGCACAGAAGAACTTGATTTCTTACCGATTGTGATTGACCCGTTCGAAATATAATCCGTTCAAGCATTATTCAATCAATCAATATAATCAACATATTCATTCAAACGTATATATAATTTAACCTTAGTACACTTCAATAACTTAGAACGGTATATTCAAATAATTAGCGTCATCATCAAAAAAATCATGTTTAATTCCTATTGAACTAACAATCTCCTATTTTTTGATAATGATAACACTTATTCTAAGTTATGCATTAGATATGAATTAACATACTCCAAATTTTCCTTGAACACGCTCTCTCCCCATATGTTATTCTCTCTCCTTAAATAGTTCATATAGATCTTCTCTCCCGTACATAATTCTCTCACCCTTTGTCATTATAAAGAAGATTAGTTAGTATTGGAGAGAGAAAAATTACAAGGAAAGAATCCATCAAAGAAAAAGGTATTAGAGCATGTAGAAATAAACATACTTCCCTTTAATCTATGCCAATTATTTTGATTTTGGACAATATAGAATTTGGTTTTTAACTGCTTTTTATCTTCCTTTTAACATATTACATAGAAAATTAGACAGAATTTCTCTTGTTTTCTCTCTCTGTCCCTTAGTCAATATAAAAAAGAATTCATGCATAAGAAACAATAATCAAATCAAGATATGCGTAATTCACTATCATGTTAAGTAAACAGAGATATATCAAAAGGAATATCAAAGTAGTAAGAATCTCCAATCAAGAAGAACATCAAAACAAATATATCGTTCAAAAAATTCCCTTTATACTATCATCAATCATGCAAATTTTAGATTAAAAATTGATTTTATAATTAACTCAAATTTAGCAAGTTATACTTCAAACCATCAACTAATAATTCATTTTCAACAAGGGTTTGAAATATTATCTTTATTTTTAATACCTATAATTTGTCTTTTTAATTTCCTTCAAATATTATATTTCCTTTTCTTTTGAGAATGGAGAAAAACTTAAATAGTTTCTCATCATATACTTTAAACATCCACTATCGACGTACAATCATCTTTTGTAATATCCGGCTTGTACGGACTTTTGGATATATTATATTATATTGATATTTTAATAACACGTGGCATTTTCGGTAAATATGTCAAATCAGGTCCGATTTACAAAAAGAAAGCGTCATTACGATCCTAACGAGTAATGGGAATTTTAAGGAAATTATGGGAATTTTTGGAGATTAACCGCTATATTCCGAGTAATTACCTATATCGTAATATAATTGACGTTTTAGTAGAAATAGTAAATGGAGTCCAAATTGAGAACGGACAGTTTTAATAAAGCCCTAGCGATGAATATGAGCTATTGGCAAAATATGGAATTTTCGAGAATCCGAATCGAAGGACGATTAACGAAACGAAGGACGAAACAAATAGATTTAAGTAAGTAGGGCAAAATGGTAATTTGCAAATCAATTTTTATAAATTAACACAAATCTTCTTTTCCCTCATTCTTCTTCTTCTCCTCTGTCGCGTGAAGGAATTCCAGAGAGAGAGCTCCCCTGGCCGCCGGCGATTTCCGACTCCGTCCGACCTCCGTTTTCTTCCGTTCTTCCTCCGTTCTTCGTCATTTCTTCTCCTCTCGCTACCCTCGGTATGTATCTACAACCTTAAGGCTTTTATTTCGAAGTTTACGGCGTTTTAAATAATTAGGGTTTCGATTAAATCTCGTCAAAAACGCGAATTAGGGTTTGTAATTAATAGGTTAGCCTTGATTAAGTATGTATTGAACGTATTTGACGTTATTGGACGAAGATAATTCAATTTGTGGAAAAGTATAAATTTAGGAATTTACGGGTTTTCGGAAATAACTCGTAATATGGATTTCCAGATTTATCGGGCGTTGTGTCGTTGTTTAAAAGCTTCGATTTGTTAAATTAAGGATTTTATTAGTTTGGACATTTAATCGTTTAAATTGGGTTTAACGACAAATATCGTGTTTTACCTCAGACACGCGACTCCAGTGGACGAAGCTTGAGATCCAGCGCACTCGAGGTAAGTTCTCGTGACTTGCTTGACCGAAAGGTCTACACCATACTTCGTCGTCGTATCAAGGATCCTTGAGGGTTCCTTGTTTTACGTTGTTTAGGTTGGGTAGTTAGGTTAATCGTTCATAGGTTATATTATATTGTCTGCTGATATGAACTGTTTGTTTACTTTCCGCTGATATGAACTGTTCATGCATCACGGTTTTCGAAAGTCATGAAAAGGAATTTCTGCACGTATTTTTAAGAAAAGGAACGTATATCTGAAATGAAATCTGTAACGAAATCTGAATGAATAAACGTAATCTGTCTGTTTCTGGTCATGCGAGATGGGGCTCAGGCACGGCTGTGCGTATTGCAAGCGTGTACCCCCCCCCCCCCCTCTCTAACCCCACGGGGTAGTCCAACCGCCGGACGGGCCCCCTTGGGTTAGTGGGTCGAGGTTTCGGTGACAATTCTGTCTGTCTGTGACGTAATGAATCTGTAATCTGTAATTCTGTATCTGTAATCTGAATGGGACGTATATCTGAAATGAAATCTGTAACGTAATCTGAATGAATAAACGTAATCTGTCTGTTTCTGGTCATGCGAGATGGGGCTCAGGCACGGCTGTGCGTGTTGCAAGCGTGTACCCCCCCTCTCTAACCCCACGGGGTAGTCCAACCGCCGGACGGGCCCCCTTGGGTTAGTGGGTCGAGGTTTCGGTGACAATTCTGTCTGTCTGTGACGTAATGAATCTGTAATCTGTAATTCTGCATCTGTAATCTGAATCTGTATCTGTATCTGTTTCTGTATCTGAAAGGAATGAAAATGAATCTGTAATCTGTAATTCTGTATCTGTAATCTGAATCTGAGCATGATTTCTGAATGGCATACGCACGCATGCATCTGCATTTACGTAGCTTACTGAGATTTCAATATCTCATATGTGTCTGTATGGTGTAGGTGATCTGCTAGGTGACGTAGATCCAGGTGAGGACGACGTTCCTCCTCCTGATGTCGGAGGCAGTTGATGGATGATGCTCGTGGGAGTGCGCTGAGCAGTCGAGGCGCTTTTGACCCGTGGGGATCGTCTGTGTACGTATTTTGGGGGATTAATGTTAATTATGAATGTATAGACATTTTAGGTTGCTTGGATTCTGGATAGGGATTAGATAACATTTTGGTAAATGTATGTAAAACGTTTTGTTTTGAACTGTTTAATGAATGTTTGAAAATGTTTTGATTGACTTTAGATTTGGTATTGGTATGCTCGGTTTTTAGAGCTACCCATGCAGTTGGACTTCGCAAAGTCTGCTGCGGGTCGGTTGAGTTAAGTCATAAGTGTTATGAGGTAAAATGAGAGAATGGGCAATAAGTGTTATGAGGTAAAATGAGAGAATGGGCAAAGAAGGGTGTGAAATTCTGCTCTCTGGAATCGGATTCCAGAGAGCTTGATGAGTTTGTGTTGCTCTCTGGAATTTGAGATTCCAGAGAGTAAGTGTGAAGGAAGCAAGAAGGAAGTGAAGAAGGAAGTGAAGGGTGGGTCGCTGCAAGGTTGCAGCGACTGGTCGCTGCATGTTTGCAGCGACAGTCGCCAGTCGCTGCATGTTTGCAGCGACTGGGCGCTGCATGTTGCAGCGATCAGTCGCTGCAACATGCAGCGAATGCAGCGCTTGGGCGCTGCAATTTGCAGCGCCCGGTCGCTGCTACATTTCTGAGGGCAGAATTCCGATTCTGCCCTCCCTTCTTTTAATAGTTTTATTTTAAGTTTTAATAAATGTTTTAGTTTTAATTATTTATTAAAAGGTTTTGTTTTAAATGTTTTTAAAGTTCAGTTTTAATTCCGACTTCAGTTCTGATTTCAACTTCGGTTTAGATTCGGTATTAAATTTTATTTAAAGCATAAAAAGGTAAAAAGTATAAAATGAAAAATTTGTACGGGTAAATAGGTACAGTATTAGGGGTGTTACATCTTTCATGGAAGAATCTCCAATCTACAAGCAAATTAAGTACTCTTTTTGTACCCAAATTTTCTTGAATCCTTGAGCATTAATTTTGGTTTCTTTAGGGACAAATTTCATTTTATCCAAAAAAATTTATGATCATTAAATTTCAAAGATACAAAAATGACTTGTGATCAATGACAAATAGATGATCCAACAAAGAAATTTTCATAATTCTTTTTCGTTAGAAATGATTCATAGCTTAATCCAGCTCTATCAAAAGTAATTATTTGTTCTCCAATATAGTCAAATTTTTGCTATTGTAAATTTTTAAGCACAATAGCATTCAAATCATTATTCCTCCCTTTCAAGTCAATAATTTTTTTTTTTCAAAAGATAAATAAATATTGGCATTCTTTTTTTACCAATTTACTATTCTCCTTTTTGGAATCTTGAATCTCTTTATCAAAAGATAAAACAAAGCTAGCATGGTTTTTTCATTATTTCAACATTTTCGTTTTGAATAACTTACATTTAGATTTAAACATATTGCTTTCTCAAACAATTCCTCAAAATCACAGAGTAATTCATTTTCTTCATATTTGTCATCCAGATCCCTATATAAGTCATGCACCTTATTCTCCTTTGCCATAAAACATATTTTTGTCACTTCTTCATCTTCGGATGATGTATCTTCATCACTATCATCCTACTAGGCTTTCATTGCTTTATCATTTTCTTTTCGTTTTTCTTTTGCATAAACTTGTTCAATCTTCTTCGAATAAATGATATCTCCTCCTCATCTTCTTCTTTATCCAATTCAACTTTATTGCTACATGAGGCTTTGAGAGCTATATTCTTCTTCTTGGATTCATTACAGATTCAATGATTTCCTCCATCTCGAGCACTTAGAAATCTTGTGCTTCTTGAATTGCCATCACTATTGGTTGCCACAATCTTGGTAAACAATTGAGAATTTCATAACTAACTCTTTATTGGGTTAATTCATACCAAAATCTTTCAAACTATTAACAATTTTAGTAAAATGTGTAAACATTTCACCAATGGTTTCATCATTCTCTATAGAGATTAATTCATATTCATGCACAAGTAAACTTAATTTATTTTATTAGTTCTCTCGTGTATTACTTCAAGTAATCTTCATATTTCACATTCATTGTCGCATTTTTGTACTTTATCGAATTCATATCTATTTAAATCACAATACAATATGTTTATTTTTTTAGCATTTAAACATAATTTTCTTTTATCATAGCCATCATATTAGAATGGCAATTTAGAAATATTTACATCATTTTCAAGTTTAATAGGAGCATACAGAACATTTACTATTATTTACCATAAATCATAATCTAGTGAAATAATATATATCTTCATTCTTGATTTCCAATAATCATAATCATCAAAATAAGGTGGTTTAGATATAGATTGACCTTGGACATGGAAATTATTCATAGTAGAGTCCATAAATATATTTTGAAGAAAATTTCTTCAAAATTATTTGAATCACAACAAAATCTAAAAACTGACTCTGATACTAATTGTAGAATTGATATTAACCTAAAAAAAAAAAATAAGTAACGTTTTTTATTCTAACCTCCGTTAAGCCAAACGACAATAGGCTTCGACAAAGGCTGAGAAACAGCTTCAGTGAGCCAGTAGAAAAGGGCTCGACCGGCGACGTGGTTGACAGTGACGTAGCCGGTGTAACACCCGGCATTTTTGCCACGTGGTCATTTAAGCGGGATAAATTGTATATTAATACAATAGATATTTTCTTTTATTTGTTTGGACGTTTAATTGGAAAACCAAACCGTGTGTAATCAAAACAAAACCAATTTGATTAAAAACCAATGGAAGGGCAAATGTGGAAGTAATTAAGGTTGGTGGGAGAAAACAAATAGATGATTGACATGTGGCAGCTTGTTGAAGAAGTTAAGTTCTTTCTCCTACGTGAATGTTCATTCACTTCTCTGTTTCCCCTCATCTCTCTCGGCTTTCTCTCTTCCAAGCGATTGAAACAAAACTTCCACACTTTGTTTCTCCAGCGTTTCTCCGTTTTCTTCAGCAAAGGTGAGCGTCTTTTAATGCTAATAAATTTGGACAAGTTTAAGGTGAGTTTTTATCGAAGTTTAGGGTTTCGGTTTTCGGTGAAAACTCACTGTTTTTGGATGAAAACACGTTGGTGTGTTTTCTAAAGAGTTGAAATGTGTTTGCTGCATTTCCTACGAGATATTAGTTAGCATTTGTAGCGTGTTTAAACTCTGAACATTCATGCTACAGGTCCGAGCTTTCCAGAGACGTTCGAGCATACTACTTGGCTGCACACAGGTAAGTTCATGCATCTACGTTGGCCCTTAAGGCCCTACAACTTGGAGGTACTAAGTCTGGTTCGGGTAGATAGGTTTTAGATTATGTTCTATGTTAAACCTGTTCCTGTTACATTCTATTCTCCCTGTTACATTTATTCTGTCATTATGAATGTCAAGTTGAGTATCATACTTATTCATGCATACACGTTTTCTGTAAAAATCATGCAAATGTTTTCAGCACCGGTTTTGAAGTAAGTAAGATAAAATCCTGTAAAGAAAATGTATGGTTAAGTGTGGACGAGGGCTGGCATCCTGTCAAGTACTCCTGTTATGTCCTGAAAGTGGCATGTACATCCTGTTGCGCCAGCTCCTCCTCCCACTTATACCTTCCTGTCCAGTGAAACGTAATGTAATGTAATGTTCATGTATTTGAAAATGTCCATGCATAGCATATGCACACTGCATTTCATGTTCTTACTGAGCTCTAGGCTCATAGATGAACTCCCTGTTGTAGGTACGGATACTCCAGAGGAGGACCTTGCTCCTCAAGCTGATGAGTAATGGATTGTGGTGGATCGAGCTCATTGGAAATGGTTGCTGCAGTCAGATAAATTCTGTGTAGAGGTTTAAGTCTTTAAAGTAAAGTTCATATTTGTAAACTCTTCTGGATGTTTGTGGTTTCTGTTTTAAAACTCTGTTGTAGTCTTGTGTTTTGTTTGAAAGTTTTGTTGGAAATTTGAAATGTATAAGTCCTGTTGTTGATGTATTTAAAACCTCCGTATTTGACAGATTGTATCCATATATTTTAAATTTTTTGAAAACATTCTGGAACTGCTTGAGTTCTCCCTTTTCAGGTCATGCATGGATAGTCTCGAATTTTAGAGCTATCCATGCAGTTTGTCTGTTTGAACTCCTGTCATTTGTAGAGCATGGTTCAAAAACTTCATTTTGAAATCGGGTTTTGAAGGTTTGAAACCCTTATGCCTTCTGTTTTGAGGTTTTCTGCCGGTAGTTACTGTTCACATCTTGTCCTATTTGCATCTACTGCCAAACAGTGTTACTGCCTTAGGTTTTCATCATCCGATTTCAATTGCTGTCTGCATCTTCCGATGACGTCAGAATATCTTCCGGCTGACGTCATCACCTTCTGCCGATTACGTTTACTGCCTTTATCTTCCGATGACGTCAGAACGTCTTCCGGCTGACGTCATCACCTCATCCAGTGTAAATTGTCTTCCGCTTGACGTCAGCATAAGTCTTCCGCCCAGTGTAAATTTGTCTTCCGGTTGGCGTCAGCATAAGTCTTCCGCCCAGTGTAAATTTCGTCTTCCGGTTGACGTCATCTTCTCTTCCGATGACGTCATCGCCAGTTTACCTCTTCCGCCTACGTTAGTAAGTTTTATCTTCCGATGACGTCAGAACATCTTCCGGCTGACGTCACCACCTTCTGCCGGCTTCGTCTGTTGTCTGCCTCTTCCGATGACGTCATTTACCTCTTCCGATGACGTCATCCACTGATTTCTCCTCCGGTTCAGTTTAAAACTACATATTCCGCCAGTTATTCGCCTAAGTCTTCCGCCACTGTTTCCTGTTTCCATCTCCGCCAGTCTTATGCTATTTCTGTTCGATTATCCATTTATGAGACCTGTTTGTTTTCCATTCCAGAGAACTCTCTCTCCCCCTGTAAATGTTTTTGATTACCCACTGCAGTTCTCCCTCTCTGTTCACTGTTTTGACTGTTCTATTTGTTCAAAAAAAATAGTCACTGTTATTTCCGTTATCTGTCCCGGAGTGATGGCTCCGATCCCGGACCCCGATAGGGTACGGTTTTGGGTCGTCACAGCCGGAGAACTAGCTAAACGAGACCTTGGGTGGTCGGGAAGTTGGGAAATTCTGTCGGCTTCTTCTGAATTCACCCCATTGCTCGGACAGACCGGGCGTAAAAGGAAGGCCACGGCGAGGAAGAGGATCGGAGGTCTGGTTTTGTCAAACACCATGGTCAAACAAGGAAGAAGAAGTGGAAAGGGGTTTGGAAGAAGATGAAGATTTCTTCTTTTCTTCTTCCTAGTTGTGTGTGAGTGATGGGAAGTCTGTGTTTTTCAGCATGGATTAAATAGGAGACAAAGAGAGAAGAAGAAAGATAGAAAGCCTTTACAATAATAATAAGAATGACATCACCAACATGCAATTTAAAAAAAAAACAAAAAAAATCTTCAATAATAACGTTACATTTTACATTATTTACTAATAAATGAACTATATAACAACATTCAAACTAAAATAAAATTTTAAAACTCCAAAGTGTCATTTAAGCATTAGAATTAGGTGTAATTGCCAACCGTTAACATGAACTAGTACAAATGTCTTACATTTTGGTTAACATGTTTTAGTTACCTTAATTCACTTGATTTCTCTCTCATATTCTATATCAGAAATTGATTTTGAAAACTATAACAAACTGCAACTGAAGTCCACACTCAAAATCATTTATGATATTGGATTTGTACAGAAAATTGAGAGTCAAAATAATTACCTTTCAAGGTTGTCAACCGGCCTGTGGTCAGCAGACTGAGCCACAGGGCGACTAACATGTTTTGCCAAACTTTGAAGGAGGCTATAGTGAGTGGCCCGACTCGCTATCGAGGCCGAGCTAGCTTAGGTTGAAATAACAATTACAAAAGAAAAACTTAAGACATTTGATAAATTTTACTATTAGTAGTCAAATTTTTGAGAAGTGGAGCAATAGAGAGAGTGAAAAGACTGTTATACCCAAGTAAGACGCATCTAAAGTAGATGGAGGAGGAGAGGGGGTTGACAAGGAGGACAAATAGGAGTTTCCAACATCATCGACCCATCAAATCTCATGATTTAATTATCTTTTATTTTATTAATTAATTAAATAAAAAAAGAAAAAGAAAAGATATGAGTTAGGTTAGTCTACATTAGGGGTGTGCAAACCGAACAAGAACTGATGAACTGAACTGGAACCGGTGAAATAGGTTTGGTTCGGATCAGTTTTGACCATTTGAAAACCGATCTTCGGTTTCATTTTGTAGGAACCGCTTAATTAGGTTCGGTTTTCGGTTTGAATCGGTCAAAACCGATACAAACCGAACCGAATCGATTTTGCACAAAGGAATTTTTAAATAATAATAATAATAAATAAAGAATCTTTTTAACAATTAAAATTGTTTTTGTTATGATATTACTTTTATTTCCTAAAAGGATTTATTGTAATTTTTACTTTACTTTTTGTTTTTTATTCTTCTAGTACATTTTTTTTTATATTTAACTATATATCTAATTGTTTTTTATCTCCTCCAATTTAAATTTATATTATTTAAATTTTTGAAAAATAAGTTGTAGAACCGAAACCGAAACTTTTGGTTCGGTTCCGGTTCGGTTTTGGTATGTTAAAAGACCGGTTTCGGTTCGGTAAATCCGAAACCGAAACCGATCGGTTCGGTTCGGTTCCTCCCCAAAACCGAACCGAAACCGATTTTGCATACCCTTAGTCTACATCATAATAATAAAGAGACAAATGGGTCACGTGGTATTCGCATGCCCATCAACCAATCCCTGTAATCCTCCATTAATTCTGCTTTCTATTCATCTCCAAACACTTTGACTTTGACCATCTTTTCATTCCTCCTCTTATTTTGACTCCTTTCTCACCTAATCGACTACGTGACAATCCTTAAAGTCTTATTATATGATCTCCCCTTTTAATATTTTCATAATTTCCTAATCATATTTGCATAGTGGAAGATGAAGATTTGAAAATTTGTTTCTTTCATAAGAAGAGTTTTGAATTCAATTTTTTGTTGAGGTCAGGCTAACGAGCACAAACTATGGATCTTCTTCGCAAAATTAATGCAAGGTAAAAATTATTAGAGTTCAGTGTGATTCGAATTCTTTCTGGGCAAGGCCAGTTATGCGCAAGTGAAAATCTCATTAGGATTTTGTTTTTGTTTTTTTTATAATTTCATGTAACCAATAAAAAAAATAGAAACTGAAATCATCGGAACTATTTGAATATTTTTTTTGAGTTTCTATCCATCTACCTAATTCGTTTTTTTTTTTATTTAATCTCGCATTCATTAGATAGTCAATTCACAACTACATACGAAACGGGAACAAGACACATTATATGCATTAACTTATGATTTTTCCACTAGACATTCCAAAAAATATACTATTTGGCCGAAAGAATTTAATAAAAATAATGTTATGTTTACTTTTTATTTTTATCTTTTATTTTTATTATGGTATTGATATTAACCTAAAAAAGAGAGTGAATTAAGTTTTCTAACTTTGTTGTATGGTTAAGAACTTAATCACTTGTAATTTCTAATTATAAAATTTCCATCTTGATTAAATTATCCAAGTATAATACTTAAGCAATAATAAAAGCAAATAAGAGTGTAAGGAAGAGAATGCAAATGTTTTTTCATGCGGTTCGACTAATCTTTCCTACGTTCGTCATTCATGGTTTTTCCTTTACTATTCCTTCAACTATAACCCTTCTGGTTATAAATGGTTGAGCTTCTGAGCATCAATCAAACTATACAATGACTATTCATGGTCGTCACCATTTCCTTGATCGAGCTCAAGCTTGTATGTGTCAATCAAACTTTAAACAATTTTTCCGATTTCCATAATGAATGCAAGAGATGAAAAAGTTTTAAGTGTAAAGAACATCTAATTCTCTCAAAGTGAACATCCACAAACTAGTCGTTAATTGCATCAAAGAGATGACTTCCACAGGTTAATTGTGGGCTACAGCTCCAAGTGTCTAAAATATGTATCTTGTTGTCCACGTAAGCATTAATTTGAATTGTTTATCTCCAAAAAGGACTTCTGCAAGATCATTTAGACGTCCGAGGCGGACGTCTGCATATGTCTCCGAGCATATGCAAATTGAATTTCAATAAACATTGCCTCGGGACTAGGCTGCTACTAGTTCCTTTGTGCATCTGTTGAGGACGTCCACTCTTCAGATCATAACTTCTACTGCAGGTGTCCGCGACCAAAATATCTTTCATGACTGAGCATCCACGAGTTCTTCCATTTTGTATTTGGTTTGGGATTGAGTGTATGCTCTTCGTCTCAGAGCACTCATACGGAGACTTTGATCGTTTTCCAATCTGAGTCCTACATCATAATTTTAAACCATATATTTATAGAATCAAGTAAAAATATTAGAAACTCCAAGTATTCACTTTAAAGTTATTTTCAAAGTGAATATATTTTATATACTTCAAAATATAATTCATTCAACTATATTATCATCAATCATTCACGTATTCATTCCAAACATATATTCAATTAAACTTAATACATTTCAATATTTTACAATAGTATATTCAAATAATTACCTCATGATCAATACAATTCTACTTAATTCCTATTAAGCCAGCGAAGTTCCTTTATTTTTCCTTTTCCATGATGTCTTAAAATCATTAACAATAATAAACAATAGCTTCCTGATTGGATTGTGGCTGTTGTTGTATTGTCTTCTTTTTTTGTTTCGGTCGCGTTGTCTTGTAAGAGTATTTTTCATATTGGACGACTTCTTTTTCGGGCTGAAGTTAACCTAGTGGTGAAGTCTTTGTTCGGTGACGTTTGATCTTGTGAAGCATATCATATTGAATTGGTTCGACAATGATTTTGGTATTGATTCTGGTCGACTTGAATCTGGTCGACTTGACTTTGTTCGGTATTGAATTCGGAGGATAGAATGGGAATTTGGTCGAATTGACTTTGTTCGGTATGATCGGTTAGACTTGGAATTTGGCACTTGCTGGTGTTCGTTATAGACTTCAAATCTGGTCGATTGGTTTGGTCGATATTTCGGTAAGATATAGAAATTGGTAGACTTTGTGGTTCGATTGCTATACTGCAAGCGGATGACTTTTCAAGTTGCTTTGCCATCGGTCGGATTGTTCCTTTAACATATGCATGCACCAGTCTCTCTGCAACTAACAATCACTAATAAAGTAGCGTTTTAAAAAAAAATATAATACCTTTGTAAAAAAGGCATTCCCAATTAATGAAACTATAATAACCTAATTTATACAATCATTTTATATTTATATATTTCACATAAATCACAATCATAAAAAACATATTCGACCCTAAACACATTTTAAGTTAACAGTAATTGGTAACTTGGTCAAAATATAAACATTGACCCCAGTATAAG
>CM039504.1:50852010-50891295 GCA_022432975.1 Begonia masoniana | reverse complement strand
AATTAACAAAAAAACCAAATATAAGTAAAATAAAACTAAGCTTAGAATTACATCAATTTTCAGGAAAAAACCATCGATTCCCTGCTTCAAGCTTGGTCCCGCCAAGAAAGTCGTTCCAATGTAACAAATTTTATAGTTCTCCATGTTGTGTGTTAGGCTTCAACTCCAATTGATTAACAAATGATAACATCACCTACAAAATGCGCACACAGGGCAGTTAAAGTTTTTGTGACCTAGTGATTGTCCCATTTGCATATCAAAACACAACTAAAAGTTGTGGGCAAGAAGGAAGTCGGGCATCTAACGGGGGGAGGGGGAGATGTGGGGGGGGGATAAGGCCCACCCTCGGATAGGATGACTCCAAAATTTGATTGCGAAGCTCTAGGTATTTAAAGTCGATATGCACAATAAGGGAAGGAGTATAAGTACAGTTCTTTACTCGCCTAATACAACGTTTTTTGAGTAACAAAAGAAACATGTGCCGGGTTCCAATATGGAAGTAAAGGGGACAATATAGTACTACAACAGTGGCTCACATTTCATTTCTCCTTAATCGAAATTTAACAAGAAGAACCTTGTGCGATATGAGAGAACAAGGCTTACAGCTTTACATTGAAGGGTTTTTATTGCTAACCCTCAAATTTCAAGGTCAATTGACCAAAAAATATAATAAAGTGTTGGCTACATGGATTCTCATAGTAGTGACGTATTGATTTTACACAATTATAATTGCATTGAAAGTATATAAATTAGATTTCAAGATACATGATTAATTATTTGTTATATTTAAAAATAACCTGATCATTAAATTTATCTAATTTACATGCTTCAGTAATGTAATTTTATGTTTTTGGATTTCAATTGTTTCCTATTAATTTTGTTGTTTGTCATTAGAATTCTAGACATTCAAATAAAAAAATAAAGAAAGAATTTAAAAAACTGATATCGATTTGTTCGTCAATGCTCTCTAGAAAAAAGCTATAAGACAATAACATCTGTAAACAAAATATACGTTTATTTATACAATCGACATGAACATGTATTTTTCATTATTGTTCAACATTGCATAAATTATCGCACTTCTCCCTTTTTCACCTTATCACGATCAATCAGGGTTATCCTTGGTTTTTCAACATCCATCAAGTTTCTTAATCCTTCTCCATGTGAGAACCACACTCGTATCGATCAAGCTTTGTTCCCCCTCTTCTCGCACAACTAACAAACGCCATCATGTTGGGGTTACCATGTACCGTGTATTAATATTGTCATTTGGAGTTCATGTCTGCACCTAATGTTACCATCATCATGCATATCTCGCCTCCTCGTACTGCACATTCAGGGGAACTTAAACTTATAGCGGATTTCATCTAAGACGAGTTACCAACAACCCTCTTGGCTTAATTCTCACAACAATCCATTAAATTTGTTATTAAAGGCAATTATTCATTTACTTTTACATAAATCTCTTTACTTTATTAATTAATCACGCTTGATGCGAACACGTAACAAGTAAATCATGTATCATCAACTTCAAACTGTCAAACTATTACATATATTGTAAAAAATATGGATAAGTCCAAAAACTTGTTCCTAATTGAAGCAGTTCATTACCAAGCATGGAGAGAATAATTTCTAATATTAAGCATCAATGAAATAAATTTTGTGACACGAAGAACAACAGATGATCAAACTAATATAATCAATCAGCTCAGGTGAAGTATGAAATAGTATCATTGGTTTGATGGTACGTGAATTCATCTTTTCCTACCTAGAATATATGTTTAGTAATGTATAGCTCTGAAATTCAACTAGATTTCATTGGTATCTCTGTCTCTGATCCAGTTGATTACATTAGTTTCCTGATTTATCCATTCATGGTGTGCATAGATTGAGGTTCAGAATGGAATTTTCTGTCTGAGTTGACTTGGTTAGTGTGTGGGGCTGCTTTTGTGCAACTTCAAGCTGGTTCTGGTCGTCGATATTGGTGTGGTTATGGTCGGTTGGTCAGCAACAGTTTGGTGTTAATCGACTCGATTTAGTGGACTGAAGTTGGATTCTGATTATTGGGTCTGATTGATTGAGCGCATGCGTGATCTGGATTTTATAGCAGAGCTGGATGATGCATCATCGGAGAGATCTGTAGTTTAACAATCTGTGTTTCTACTCAAATCATTGAAGAAGTAAAGTTTGTTAATTTAAGAAGACAGGGGGATGGATAGAAATGATATTCTGCAATAGAGAGAGATAGCAGCTTCACAGAAGAAGTCACAACAACTTCAATTCAAGAGAAATTTATATAGCTGGGAGAAGAGGGATTTGCTTAATATTTTAATTTTAGGGTAAAGTGCAATTTGGCCCCTGCAATTAGGTGAAATGGGCAATTTACACCGTAAACTTGGATAATGGACATTTTGGCCCCTACTACTAGGATAAAATGCAATTTGGCCCCTACCGTCATATTTTCCGTCAAAAAGTAACATTTTTTTGGCTTGTTCATTTTTTTTCCCGAAATGTCTCTCACTGGACCGAACCGGACAGAACCGGTTCGGCTAATTCCACTTTTTTTTTTTTTTAAATTCTCGAAAAAAAGAAGACAGAGGAATATAATTAAAAAAAAAAAAAATCAGAGTGGAATTAGCCGAACCGGTCCTGTCCGGTTCAGTCCAGTGATGGGCATTTCGGGAAAAAAAAAATAAACAAGCCAAAAAATGTTACTTTTTGACGGAAAATATGACGGTAGGGGCCAAATTGCACTTTATCCTAGTAGTTGGGGCCAAATTGCCTATTATCTAAGTTTACGGTGTAAATTGTCTATTTCACCTAGTTGTAGGGGCCAAATTGCACTTTACCCTTAATTTTACTACGGCTTCCCATTTCAACTTTCTACGTCTCTCTGCGCTTTGTTGTCTTTTTTATTTTCCTTTTACATATTACTTCCTTCAAATCTAATAAAGAAAACTAACGAGATTTTATAAAAATTCAAGAAAATAATGTTGAATAAATTGGAATTTATCTCATGCAAAGTTTTGCGTAATGTTCGTATTTTCAACAAATTTAGATTTAAGGATTTTATTTAATATATATAATACATTATTTATTATTAGTATTATATATTAAACAAATATGTACATGAATAATTAAATAATAAAAATATTTTCTTAAAAAGGTAGCAAGAGCTGAGCCGCACGAGGAAAGAGCATAGAGCGATTTTTGAGTTTCCGTCTGATCAAAGTATTCAACGCCATTTCATTCAAGTTTCAGCAACAATTTTCAAGGGTAAGTTGTCATCTCTCTTCATTTTCGCTTTGAAAGTTTAGGTTAAATGTTGGTTTCATATTCAAGCTTGGAAACTTAAATCCTTTAGTTATTTTGGTAGATTAATATTGTGTGCAAAGTTCTGAATCGATTAGGGTAAAAATTGATGGAGACGGGTCGCCTTTTGGTCGTTCTCATTGCTGGAAAACACGAATGTATCAACCACTGTGAGGAGCCGATTGACACTTCAAAGTGTCGACCACTACGAGACACCGCTTGACACTCCCAAGTGTTGACCCCTTTTGGAGCTGGTCGACTAGTCCGATCGACCTTTTGCCCCTTGCTGAGGCAGAGCTGGACAAGGGTCGACCCCTCATGGGCCAGAGCCGAGCATGGGTCAATCGATGCCCTAAAGGTTTGATCCCTACACTGAAAGAATTGACCCCTGCCCTAAAGGCTCGAGCCTTGTAGAGTCCAAACGCCACATAATGATATATTTGAAGGATAAGTGTTAATGCAACGATGTGTTGGCATTATATTTTTGGCAAAAGATTATTTTTGGTTATATATCTTTTTGGAAATTATATTCTTTTGGAATATATATTATTCTATCCTTCTATTTTGGAGATAATATTTGGCAGAATATTTCGTCAATTCAAATGTGATTTGCTGGAAAAAGAATCGTAACAAACATGGTTCATATCCCTAATTATTTGGGATACTTTACTAAAGCGTCATTCAAAGTGTCACTGCGCTAAATATGTGTGGCAGTGATTTTCGGATCATTTGCTGATTTCGTGGGATATTATTATTTGAATGAATAGTCTGTTTCAAGAATATAATGTAGAGAGAAACAGAGCCGCACCAGCACTTAATATAAAAGTCTTCTCTTTGTATGTTAAAAGGTGTTGACGCTATTATTTTGCGCGTGCTGAATTTCTCTATTCATCTGGGCGTCTTTATTTCTTCACCCACGTTTCTGTGTGGTGTATGTGATTATTGATTCGGTCTTGTCAAAGACTGGTTTGTTGAAGCCTGTTCTGGGTGATCCTATCCTAAGATATTGTCAAGCGTCACAGACAGTGTCATAGGAGTTTATTCTTGTGATCTTCATTATTATCCAGTCTTGAGAGGAGACTACCTTGGAACTCTGGAGGAGCTCTATTTATTGACAAGGGGAGCTTGTCGTTCTTGATCGTAGGCGAGGGGATCTTGTCATAACACGGGTTTCGGGAGGAACCAACAACAAGGGGATCTTGTTGTTATCTAGATCTCGGGAGAGATCGTTTCAAAGTCGAGGGGAGCTCGCAAAACAGTTTCACTTGTGAAGGTTGAAGGAAGCGGCATCAAAGATAAGAGGGAGTCTTATTTTGTTTTAGTCCGAGTGTCTTGTAACCTTGTTTGAACTTGTGAAATGTTTTCATATCTAGGCGTGGCCCCGCAGATGTAGGCTGATTGCCGAACTGCGTTAACAACCTCCTGTGTCGTTAATTTCCGCATTTTTAATATTGTCCTATATCGTATTTATAACCGGTGTCACACGAAGTGTTATAACACTTTATAACATCGGGTCACTAACCTTGATCTTTCAATTGGTATCAGAGAAGATCGTCTTTGTTTCTTAGGCGAGATCCGTAGGACTTGATCTTGGTTTTTGCTACGATGGACTCTATGAAAGAAGGAGGTTCAACAGTGCGTCCACCCTTGCTAAATGGAAACAATTATGCTTACTGGAAAGCTTGAATGAAAGCGTTTATTAAGGCTGTTGATGAAAAAGCCTGGAAATCTATTATAACAGGTTGGGACTCACCAATGATTATAAGCAAAGAAGGAGTCACAACTATCAAACCTGAAGAAAGCTGGTCCGTCACTGAAAATGTTCTAGCAAATAGTAACTCAAAGGCTCTTAATGCTATATTTAATGGTGTTGATCCTACTCAATTCAGACTTATTTCTACATGTGAGTCTGCTAAAAAGGCTTGGGATATTCTTCAGACGACTTATGAAGGTACTTCAGCAGTAAAGTTATCAAAAATGCAGTTTTTAACAACGAAATTTGAGAACTTGAAGATGCATGATGATGAAAATATTACCGAGTTTAATGCAAGACTCTGTGACATTGCTAATGAAGCTTTTGGCCTTGGTGAAACTATTTCTGAAGAGAAACTTGTGAGAAAGACTCTAAGATCTCTGCCCCAACGCTTTGCTTATAAAGTTACAGCAATTGAAGAAGCAAAAGATATCACCAAAATGAAATTAGAGGAGCTGATGGGTTCTCTTCAAACATTTGAGATGAATTTCGATGTAAATGTGGAAACAGAGAAGGTGAAAGACTTGGCTTTAAAAGCAGAGATGCAGAATTTTGAAGAATTTAATGAAGATGATCTGGAAGAATCTTTAGCAGTGTTATCAAGAAATTTCAGCAGAATGTTGAAGAAATTTGGTAGAAATAATCGTGGTGTCAGACAAAATGTCACTAACTCCAAGAATGACTCTACAAGTTATAAGAAGTCCAAAGACGAAAATCAACCTTCAGATAAATTCTTGAATAACAGGGGAATTAAATGTAGAGAATGTGATGGTTTTGGATATATCCAGGCTGAATGTGCAAATACCTTGAAGAAGAAAAAGACCTCTCTCAACACAACCTGGAGTGAGAGTGATTCAGAAAAAGAAGATGAAATCTCAAACCGAAATATGGCGCTGGTTGCTAAAGCTAAACCTACAAGTTTTGATAGCGTCACTCAAAATGTCTCTGAAAGTATATCTGAAAATAGCAATGATGATACAGAAGAAATTACAAAAGAAGATCTTGTCAATGAAAATAAGAAGTTTTATGAAAAATGGACAGAATTGGTTGAAATAAATCAACATCTTCGAAGACAGATTGGAAGTCTGAAAAACGAAAATGGAAGTCTTCAAGATTGTGTTATTGATTTGGAAGCTAAACTGAAATCAAGTCAGAATGAGATAGAGCGGTTGTCAAATGAACTAAATCACATGAAGAAGAATGTCAGAATGCTAAACTCAGGTTCCTCTATTCTTGATGATATTCTAATAGCCAGAAGATCATGTGATGATACCTCTGGGATTGGTTACAAAGGAGAATGCTCAATGTCACCGAAAGTGTCAAACATCGATGCTGAAAATAAAGGGAAGAAAGTTGCGATATCCATCAACAAAACTGAACAGAAATCTAACTCTAAAGACAGTGATCAGATGAAGTCCAATCTTCATGTTCCCAAGAATAAAGGTAACAAATTTATTCCAATTTGTCATTATTGTTTTCATCAAGGTCATATTCATCCTAGGTGCTTTGCTTATCTTGATGACTTGAGAAAAGGTACTGTTAGATATATCTCTTCATACAGATTTCCCAAACAGAAATGGATAAAGAAAACCATTGGTAAGAGTAATGTTGCTCATACTTCTCTAAAGGCAACATCTGTTGATGCATGGTACTTTGACAGTGGATGTTCTAGACATATGACAAGTGAAGCAAGATTCTTAAAGAATATCACATCAGGAGGTCTGGAAAAAGTAACATTTGGAAACGGCGTCACAGAAAATGTCGTTGGAAAGGGAACACTAGACGTTCCAGGACTGCTTCCTCTGGAAAATGTTCTTTTTGTAAAAGGTTTGAAAGCGAATCTTATCAGCATAAGTCAGTTGTGTGATCAAGATCTGAAGGTGCATTTCACTCGCAACAAATGTGTTGTCTCGGATCATACAAATAAATGCATCATCGAAGGAATAAGGTCTTCTGATAATTGCTATCTCATTTCATAATTGTCTACATGTGAACTAAGGTAAGCTCTGGGCCTTTGCATTCTCTGAAGAAAGTACTTGTGAGTGTTGTTTTTATTTTTTTGCATTCGTACAAAAAAAAAACAAAAAACGAAAAACAAAAAAAATAAAAAAACAAAAAAAAAGAGGCAATTTCTTTGCTATTCTTGGTCTTCAACGTCCTGCATGACACATGTGATTTTCTATGAAGATTTCGTTCCTTTTTGTGAAAACTTGAGTTTATTTCTCAACTTGTGGAAGGATTTATGGTTTATTTCCATAATGTTTATGAACTTTTGGTGGAATTTCTGCAAATATGGGAGATACAATATATTTATGGGATTCTGGATGTATTTTTCAAATCTGTTGGAAGTTAATTGTGGATATATCTTTGGGTTTATTTCCCAAATTGCCACATCTCCTGAACATGTTACACCAAATGTCACTACAGAAGATCCTGCTTCCCTTGATCAATCTGGTTAGATGTTTGTTTGTCATTTCTATGAGACTTCTTTCAGTATTTCTCTCTTGCTGGATGCTATGCACATGCTTGCTTGATATTGGCGGTTCCTGTTTGTCTTTTTATGGCAAAAAGGGGGAGTAGTTTTGGAGATTGATTGCTTTTATGATGCTGTGGAAATCTCCTATATTTTAACTGTTGTGGTTATCTCCTATATTGGTGCTACTATTTGAAATGACTTTATATTGATCGGATTATTCAGGGGGAGTTTTGAATTCTCTCCTTCAGGGGGAGTTATGTTTTGCCAAAAAATGCCAAAGGGGGAGATTGTTAATGCAACGATGTGTTGGCATTATATTTTTGGCAAAAGATTATTTTTGGTTATATATCTTTTTGGAAATTATATTCTTTTGGAATATATATTATTCTATCATTCTATTTTGGAGATAATATTTGGCAGAATATTTCGTCAATTCAAATGTGATTTGCTGGAAAAGGAATCGTAACAAACATGGTTCATATCCCTAATTATTTGGGATACTTTACTAAAGCGTCATTCAAAGTGTCACTGCGCTAAATATGTGTGGCAGTGATTTTCGGATCCTTTGCTGATTTCGTGGGATATTATTATTTGAATGAATAGTCTGTTTCAAGAATATATTGTAGAGAGAAACAGAGCCGCACCAGCACTTAATATAAAAGTCTTCTCTTTGTATGTTAAAAGGTGTTGACGCTATTATTTTGCGCGTGCTGAATTTCTCTATTCATCTGGGCGTCTTTATTTCTTCACCCACGTTTCTGTGTGGTGTATGTGATTATTGATTCGGTCTTGTCAAAGACTGGTTTGTTGAAGCCTGTTCTGGGTGATCCTATTCTAAGATATTGTCAAGCGTCACAGACAGTGTCATAGGAGTTTATTCTTGTGATCTTCATTATTATCCAGTCTTGAGAGGAGACTACCTTGGAACTCTGGAGGAGCTCTATTTATTGACAAGGGGAGCTTGTCGTTCTTGATCGTGGGCGAGGGGATCTTGCCATAACACGGGTTTTGGGAGGAACCAACAACAAGGGGATCTTGTTGTTATCTAGATCTCGGGAGAGATCGTTTCAAAGTCGAGGGGAGCTCGCAAAACAGTTTCACTTGTGAAGGTTGAAGGAAGCGGCATCAAAGATAAGAGGGAGTCTTATTTTGTTTTAGTCCGAGTGTCTTGTAACCTTGTTTGAACTTGTGAAATGTTTTCATATCTGGGCGTGGCCCCGCAGATGTAGGCTGATTGCCGAACTGCGTTAACAACCTCCTGTGTCGTTAATTTCCGCATTTTTAATATTGTCCTATATCGTATTTATAACCGGTGTCACACGAAGTGTTATAACACTTTATAACATCGGGTCACTAACCTTGATCTTTCAATAAGTTTGCGATGTTTATAGTTCCTTTCGATTTGGGTTCCTAGTTTCGATTTAGGATCCATTCATGTGTTTTCTTAGTGTTTGAAAGAGATATTCCTAACATTGGCTTTGTGCTAGTGAAGAAAGATGATTTTTCTTATTATTTCTTCAGTGATAGTGTTGTTTTACATATATGCCGATAAAAATAATGATGAATATGAGCTAAACGCTGAGTAGAAAACAACTGTAGCAACCAGAACAGTAGATATTTTAACATTTAGCCGCATACATCACTAAGATCACAACCCACCCTTGAGAAACTCAATACAAATCTTCTTCCATGCCTCCCTGTCTGGCTCCCCTTCTTCCTCTTTAGCCTTTAAATCCTCCCCATCAGCATCCTACACCAAAATGAATGGAACATTAAAGCATATCGCGTTTGATTTTACTCGCTTGCTACGATGTAATTGTAAGTACATACCGTGATGCAGGTACGCTGAACAAGTCGATCGATCAGGTGGAGGAGAATGTCCTTGGTGTATTCAGGGTGGCCCTGGATTCCCATCATGTGGTCCCCGTACATAAACATTTCGATCCCGGTCTTGTTCGACCATCCTATCACCTCTGCCCCAGCAGGAAGTTCCCAGACCTCGTCACGGTGGCATTCGATCACGGAGAGAGAAGATGGCATTTTGAGAGATGAGAAGAGCTTCAATGATGGCGACAAGTGTACGGTTGTGATCCCAATGTCCCACCCAGAGACTGCTCGCCCAGTCTTACCTCCCAATGCTCGACTCAGTATCTAAACACACCCACAAGATCCAAAAGTTAAGTCCAACCCTATTCATCACAACCGATAAAGATTCAATACGTCACAAATAATGGGAACCATATTTACAACAAAGTTACAGTAGAGTGTGTAATCATAATGTCTGGTTAACCCTTTGTGTTTTTATGACTTTTTGCAAGAAAAGAGAAACTTGAAACATAGAGATCAAATACGTAAGATGTTACGCAATGAATAGGCAAAAATAAGAAAACAGAGAATTAGAGCAACTCGGACAGGGTGGTCCTAACCAAGAACACAGCTAATGTTAATAAATGAGGCCAAACTATTAAAAAAATCAACGCAAATAAAAATAGTCACATGCGCTCTAAGTTGAAGATTGAAAATCTTAGCCAAAATGGATGATGGATCCACACCCATCTCATCCAACCATTAACTTCAACTCATACAAGAGAATTTCCCAAGATCATATTCTTTCTCTGCATGACTAATGAAAACATTCAAAGCATGTAAGAAAATAAATATCAAATGTTAAAAATGGAAACAGAAATACTCATTTCGGAAGCACGCCCATTTCAGGGAAGCAACTAAAGAAAGTAAGCCTTGAGTGCATCATATGACTGGACACACTCTTTTCAATTCTGGTAAAATCATGCGTAAAGTCAAAACATCTGACTTGTCATAGAATTGGAGCCATTCATTTTGGAATTTTAAGCAGCGAAGAACTTGGGCAAAGAATCCATTCGTCCTGTTTTACCTATTATTAAATCACGCACGTGCAGATCATTCAAAAATTGTCTTATTTCTAGCTTCGAATCTTTTAGAGAATCGAGACACGTGTACGGCTGAGGGACAACTCCCACTGAAATTTCAGTGTGGTGGACCATATCTCATAAAATTTCTCTCCAGTTGGCAGGCGAGAACGAGACTTTCACGGGCGCGTCTGTTATGCTTATATTTTGATATCACGACTCCATCAATGGCAGTTTTGGAGTAAGAGGGGAATTAGAAGAGGGAGAAGAAGAAAAACGACCTGGTGTCCAAAGCAAATGCCGAGAACTTTCTTCTTCATGCAGTCCAACTTCGTCAACAAATCCATGAGATCGCAGATCCAAACGTCGTCTCCGTGGGCGTCGTAACAGCTACCGGTGATCACAAAGCCATCGTAGGAATTCAAATCCTCTTCCTTCGGAAAGTCGCCGGAAGCCACCCGATAAACCTCCCATTCTTCGTCTTCTCCGCCCAGCATTCTGACGAACACCCCGAAGTACCCTCCGTACTTCTTCTTCACATACTCCGAGTCCTCCGCGCACAGAAGCACTGCGAATTTCCTCTTTCTCACACCCATTGATCTCTTTCTCTCTCTTTATGTGAGAGAGGAGAGAGAGAATCGAGGGGCGGGAGAGAGGAGGGAGTTTTCCTTTCCTTCTTTCTTTGTGAACACCGGAGGCGCAGGGCATGCGTTTATAAGCGCTCTTGCTTTCGGAACGAGACACCGTTTCTTTCTTATTTACGCTATTACCATTTTCATTTTAATGACGCTTTTGCCCATCCTAAATATTTTAGCCCTACCTTTATTTGAAGATTATAACTTAAATAATAAAAAATAAAAAAGAAACAAAACAATTGCCTTGTTTTCTTTGATAACACCATGATCTACGCTAACGTTACAATCTGAGAATTCAATAATTGGTGCAAGTAATATCCTATTTAGACTGTTTATACGTATGGTAATTAATCAATAAATACCCAGAATATAACATATTTAACTATGGTTAATACTTTCTTTACAAATACCCTCATCTTAAAAACAGCATAGCTAGACCCTAGAAGAGGAGAGGCATCGTGGAAAACAGCTAAACGTGTACAAAGAGGAGATGCTGACTCACTTTCTAATCATCTAAGACATCACGTGCCGTTGCCCTCATTTGTGGCATTCAGTTTGCTTCGAATGTGTTTAAAAAGATAATATCAGCTCTAGATTTTTAGAATATATAATAGAAATTCGAACCAATGAGATGATGCCATCTTTTGCCACAATCCAATCAGGAAGCTATTGTTTATTATTTTAATGATTTTAAGACATCATGGAAAAGAAAAATAAAGGAACTTCGCTGGCTTAATAGGAATTAAGTAGAATTGTATTGATCATGAAGGTAATTATTTGAATATACTATTGTAAAATATTGAAATGTATTAAAGTTTAATTGAATATATGTTTGAATGAATACGTGAATTATGTTGATTGATAATATAGTTGAATGAATTATATTTTGGAAGTATATAAAATATATTCACTTTGAAAATAACTTTAAAAGTGAATACTTGGAGTTTCTAATATTTTTACTTGATTCTATAAATATATGGTTTAAAATTATGATGTAGGACTCAGATTGGAAAACGATCAAAGTCTCTGTGTGAGTGCTCTGAGACGAAGAGCATACACTCAATCCCAAACCAAATACAAAATAGAAGAACTCGTGGATGCTCAGTCATGAAAGATATTTTGGTCGCGGACACCTGCAGTGGAAGTTATGATCTGAAGAGTGGACGTCCTCAGCAGATGCACAAAGGAACTTGTAGCAGCCTAGTCCCGAGGCAATGTTTATTGAAATTCAATTTGCATATGCTCGGAGACATATGCTGTAACACCCCTAATACGGTATCCGTATTTCCGTAATAAATTTTTCATTTTATACTTTTTACTTTTCTATGCTTTAAATAAAACTTTGTGCGGAATAAAAACTGAAGTTGAAAACAGAACCGAAGTCGGAATTATAATCAAACCTTGAAATCATTTTTTTAACAATTATATTACTATTTAATAAATCTTAAAACATTTAAATAAAAACCTTAAAACATATAAAAAGAATGGGAGGGCAGAATCGGAATTCTGCCCTCAAAAGTAGCAGCGACCAGGCGCTGCTATATGCAGCGCTCGGTCGCCGAGTGCTGTCGCTGAGCAGCGATCGATCTCTGCTCGGCAGCAGAGATCGATCGCTGCACTGGAAGGCAACCACAGCGATCGATCTCTGCGCCGTGCAGAGATCGATCGCTGCACTAGGCAGCGATCTCGATCACTGCTAGCTATGGCAGCGATCGATCTCTGCTCTGCAGCAGAGATCGATCGCTGCAAGCATGCAGCGATTTCCTCCTTCAGACTTCCAACCTTCAACACTTATCATTTTACAGCATTTAACATATCTGTTTGCTCTCTGGAATCCGATTTCCAGAGAGCAAACCTCCTTTTCTTTACACCAAATTTTCATATAACTCACAACTTAAATCTACTTAAATCCAATTTAAACGTATTCTAAACTCAATCGACTCGTGTCGGACTTTGCGAAGTCCAACTGCGTGGATAGCTCTAAACATCGAGCATAACCGTATCAACCTAAAACCAATCAAAACATTTCCAAAACATTCATTAAACAGTTTAAACCAAAACGTTTTACATACAATTACCAAAACGTTATCTAATCCCTATCCAGATCCAAACAACCTAAGTATACTATACAATTATCAACTCAAAACATCCCAAAATAAACCCAGAGTTCAGACATACATCCCCACGGGTCATATTGCGCCTCGACTGCCCAGCGCACTCCCACGAGCATCATCCATCAACTGCCTCCGACATCAGGAGGAGGAACGTCGTCCTCACCTGGATCTACGTCACCTAGCAGATCACCTACACCATACAGACACATATGAGATATTGAAATCTCAGTAAGCTACGTAAATGCAGATGCATGCGTGCGTATGCCATTCAGAAATCATGCTCAGATTCAGATTACAGATACAGAATTACAGATTACAGATTCATTACGTCACAGACAGACAGAATTGTCACCGAAACCTCTACCCACTAAGCGGAGAGGGCCCATCCAGCGGTCGGACTACCCTTTCCACCTAGAGAGGGGGGGTACACGCTTGCAACACGCACAGCCGTGCCTGAGCCCCATCCCGCGTGACCAGAAACAGACAGATTACGTTTATTCATTCAGATTCCGTTACAGATTTCATTTCAGATATACGTTCCTTTTCTTAAAAACACATGCAGAAATTCCTTTTCATGACTTTCGAAAACCGTGATGCATGAACAGTTCATATCAGCGGAAAGTAAACAAACAGTTCATATCAGCAGACAATATAACATAACCTATAAACAATTAACCTAACTACCCAACCTAAACAACGTAAAACAAGGAACCCTCAAGGATCCTTGATACGACGACGAAGTATGGTGTAGACCTTTCGGTCAAGCAAGTCACGAGAACTTACCTTGAGCGCGCTGGATTTCAAACTTCGTCCACGGGAGTCGTGTCTGAGACAAAACACGATATTTGCCGTTAAAACCAATTTAAACCATAAATGTCCAAATTTCAAAACTTAGCTAAAGAATTCTCCTAAATTCTTCACTTAGCTAATTAAAGCTTTTCGAACATTAATTATAGCTCGATTATCCAAGTTAACGAGTTTTCCCCTAAAACCCGAAATTTTACCAATTTATAACTTTTTCACAAATCGACTTTTCTTCGTCCAATAACGTTCGATACGTTCAACATATACGTAATTATAGCTAACCTATTAATTACGAAGCCTAAATCGCGTTTTTAACGGAAAACCTAATTTAAACCCTAACCCTAAATCGAACTAAAACTCGAAACAAACGCTCAGAGATTGAAGCTACATACCGAGAGTAGCGAGAGAGGAAGAAATGACGAAGATCGGAGGAAAAACGGAGGAGAACGGAGGTCGGAATCGACAGAAATCGCCGGCGGCCGTGAGAGGGTTTGCTCTCTGTTTTCGTGCGATCCAGAGAGAAAAAGAAAGAAAGAGAGAAAGTGAGGGAGAAAGAGAGATTTGTGATATTTTATAAAAATTGATTTGCAAATTACCATTTTGCCCTTATTTGATTTTTATATTAGTTTCGTCCTTCGTTTCGTTAATCGTCTAACGATTCGGATACTCGAAAACTTCATATTTTGCCAATGACTTCTATTCATTGCCAGGGATTTATTAAAACTGTCCGTTCGCAATTTGGACCTCGTTCGCTATTTTTACGAGAACGTCTTTTACATTACGAAAAGTGTATTTACTCGGAATGTAGTGTTTGATCTCCGAAAATTCCCGTAATTTCCTTAAAATTCTTATTATTCGTTAGAATCGTAACGACGCTTTCTTTTTGTGAATCGGACCTGATTTGATATATTTACCAAAATGCCATTAAATAAGGAAATGATAATATAATCAAAGGTCCGTACAAACCGGATATTACATATGCAGACGTCCGCCTCGGACACCTAAATGATCTTGCAGAAGTCCTTTTTAGAGATAAACAATTCAAATTAATGCATACGTGGACAACAAGATACATATTTTAGACACTTGGAGCTGTAGCCCACAATTAACCTGTGGAAGTCATCTCTTTGATGTAATTAACGACTAGTTTGTGGATGTTCACTTTGAGAGAATTAGATGTTCTTTACACTTAAAACTTTTTCATCTCTTGCATTCATTATGGAAATCGGAAAATGTGATGCTCTTGAAAAATTGTTTAAAGTTTGATTGACACATACAAGCTTGAGCTCGATCAAGGAAATGGTGACGACCATGAATAGTCATTGTATAGTTTGATTGATGCTCAGAAGCTCAACCATTTATAACCAGAAGGGTTATAGTTGAAGGAATAGTAAAGGAAAAACCATGAATTACGAACGTAGAAAAGATTAGTCGAACCGCGTGAAAAAACATTTGCATTCTCTTCCTTGCACTCTTATTTGCTTTTATTATTGCTTAAGTATTATACTTGGATAATTTAATCAAGATGGAAATTTTATAATTAGAAATTGCAAATGATTAAGTTCTTAACCATACAACAAAGTTAGCAAACTTAATTCATTCTCTTTTTTAGGTTAATATCAATTCTATAATAAAAATAAAAGATAAAAATAAAAAGTAAACATAAAATTATTTTTATTAAATTCTTTCGGCCAAATAGTATATTTTTTGGAATGTCTAGTGGAAAAATCATAAGTTAATGCATATAATGTGTCTTGTTCCCGTTTCGTATGTAGTTGTGAATTGACTATCTAATGAATACGAGATTAAATAAATAAAAAAAACGAATTAGGTAGATGGATAGAAACTCAAAAAAAATATTCAAATAGTTCCGATGATTTCAGTTTCTATTTTTTTTATAGGTTACATGAAATTATAAAAAAAACAAAAACAAAATCCTAATGAGATTTTCACTTGTGCATAACTGGCCTTGCCCAGAAAGAATTCGAATAACACTGAACTCTAATAATTTTTACCTTGCATTAATTTTGCGAAGAAGATCCATAGTTTGTGCTCGTTAGCCTGACCTCAACAAAAAATTGAATTCAAAACTCTTCTTATGAAAGAAACAAATTTTCAAATCTTCATCTTCCACTATGCAAATATGATTAGGAAATTATGAAAATATTAAAAGTGGAGATCATATAATAAGATTTTAAGGATTGTCACGTAGTCGATTAGGTGAGAAAGGAGTCAAAATAAGAGGAGGAATGAAAAGATGGTCAAAGTCAAAGTGTTTGGAGATGAATAGAAAGCAGAATTAATGGAGGATTACAGGGATTGGTTGATGGGCATGCGAATACCACGTGACCCATTTGTCTCTTTATTATTATGATGTAGACTAAGGGTATGCAAAATCGGTTTCGGTTCGGTTTTGGGGAGGAACCGAACCGAACAGATCGGTTTCGGTTTCGGATTTACCGAACCGAAACCGGTCTTTTAACATACCAAAACCGAACCGGAACCGAACCGAAAGTTTCGGTTCGGTTTCGATTTCGGTTCTACAACTTATTTTTCAAAAATTTAAATAATGTAAATTTAAATTGGAGGAGATAAAAAACAATTAGATATATAGTTAAATATATAAAAAAAAAATGTACTAGAAGAATAAAAAACAAAAAGTAAAGTAAAAATTACAATAAATCCTTTTAGGAAATAAAAGTAATATCATAACAAAAACAATTTTAATTATTAAAAAGATTCTTTATTTATTATTATTATTATTTTAATAATTAAAATTCCTTTGTGCAAAATCGATTCGTTTCGGTTTGTATCGGTTTTGACCGATTCAAACCAAAAACCGAACCTAATTAAGCGGTTCCTACAAAATGAAACCGAAGATCGGTTTCCAAATGGTCAAAACTGATCCGAACCGAACCTATTTCACCGGTTCCAGTTCGGTTCATCAGTTCCGGTTCGGTTTGCACACCCCTAATGTAGACTAACCTAACTCATATCTTTTCTTTTTCTTTTTTTATTTAATTAATTAATAAAATAAAAGATAATTAAATCATGAGATTTGATGGGTCGATGATGTTGGAAACTCCTATTGTCCTCCTTGTCAACCCCCCTCTCCTCCTCCATCACTTTAGATGCGTCTTACTTGGGTATAACAGTCTTTTCACTCTCTCTATTGCTCCACTTCTCAAAAATTTGACTACTCATAGTAAAATTTATCAAATGTCTTAAGTTTTTCTTTTGTAATTGTTATTTCAACCTAAGCTAGCTCAGCCTCGATAGCGAGTCGGGCCACTCACTAGAGCCTCCTTCAAAGTTTGGCAAAACATGTTAGTCGCCCTGTGGCTCAGTCTGCTGACCACAGGCCGGCTGACAACCTTGAAAGGTAATTATTTTGACTCTCAATTTTCTGTACAAATCCAATATCATAAATGATTTTGAGTGTGGACTTCAGTTGCAGTTTGTTATAGTTTTCAAAATCAATTTCTGATATAGAATATGAGGGAGAAATCAAGTGAATTAAGGTAACTAAAACATGTTAACCAAAATGTAAGACATTTGTACTAGTTCATGTTAACGGTTGGCAATTACACCTAAATCTAATGCTTAAATGACACTTTGGAGTTTTAAAATTTTATTTTAGTTTGAATGTTGTTATATAGTTCATTTATTAGTAAATAATGTAAAATGTAACGTTATTATTGAAGAATTTTTTTGTTTTTTTTTGTTTTAAATTGCATGTTGGTGATGTCATTCTTATTATTATTGTAAAGGCTTTCTATCTTTCTTCTTCTCTCTTTGTCTCCTATTTAATCCATGCTGAAAAACACAGACTGTAACGCCCCGAGTTATCTGAACCCGGCTCGTTATTCAAAAGTCCGTACATGAATAAGAAATTTCATCCGTATTTTAAAAAAATTCTCTCAACAATCGACTCTTGACATAAGTTAGAATCCAAAATAAATAAACATTTAGAACTTGCAGCGGAAATCATTTAGACAATAATAGAGATAAGCAAAACTGTGAAAAAACGTCGCTAGGATAATCGTTCGGAATGTTAAGAGTTAATCGGCCAAAAAGAAATAGAGGTTTAAATCGTGAAATACTTAAGAAGTCACAGAAGTCAAATTCATCTGCCGATGAATAAAGTCAATGGAAAAGAATGAAACAGGAAATAGAAGGCTTCTTCCGGTAACTAAACGACAAAAGTCCTCCTACATCTACCGATGACGTCAGCACGCATCTGCCGATGAGTTTACTGAGACATCACCCGATAGACTTAAACCTACACCTTCCGATTGAGTAAACTGCATACACCGATCTCTAGACGACAAACTTTCTACTTATATCTTCCGATAGACAACATAACTATAACCCGACATCTTCCGATAGACTTCATCTACCGATAGTGAATAGAACAACGACTCAACATCTGCCGATAGACTTCATCTACCGATAGTGAACAAAACAACATCTTCCGATAAAACAAGCTATATATACCGATCACTAAATGACAAATTTCGTTCTATATCATCCGATGGCTTCCACTGAAGACATCTTCCGATAGACAACAGAACCACAACTCAACCTCTGCCGATAAACTTCATCTAACGATTGAGAACAGAACCACATTTCATCTATTCCTTGGTATACAAACACAACTCTAACTACAGAAAAGAATTTACTTACTTCACTGAAACCATTCAAAAACATTTCAAACCATTACATTACTAAAAATCCAGTGAGTGCCAACATTAAATCCCAACAGAATATTATTAACAGGAAGATCTCGAAATCGTATTCAAAACATTGAAATCACTACTGTCATGAAAACTCAACATACTTAAATTGAAACACTGTCAACTGAACTTTCACACCAACAGACATCAGTTAATCCGCCTCATCAGTATACCAGTTCGAGACAGAGAAGTGCTCCCCCAACTCCATCTATTCATCAGTGAACTCATGGAATTCACCTGTGGTATCCTCAGCACTTACATCACAAAACTCATCTATTAGCCTAATGCTAAGTAAGTAAAGCAATAATGAAATGATATGCTGAAACTTAAATCCTAATTATGCAGTTTTTACTTTCACATCTCAGTTGCACATTCGTTCAATCACTGATCTGATCCCTCGGTTCCCTTGGGAGTGAGATCAATTCTTCCAATGTTATACATCATCTTCATTAGTTAAGGGGTGGATGAATTCCCTTAATAGCTGTTCTGATCCCTCAATTCCCTTGGGAGTGGGATCAATTCTCCCAATGTTATAAATCCTCTTCATCAGTTAAGGGGTGGATTAGTTCCCTTAACCGCCAATGCATTTCAATCTGTACCTGTCTTTCCATAATGATACATGAAAGTTCATTTTCGTAATTCTTTTAAAAACATGATGCATGACATACAGAAAATACTCAAACATGCATAAACCTAATGTTTTGTGATGTAGGCCCGAAGGCACACACAATACTTCACTTACCTAGCTTCACCGAGAGTTCCTGGTGGTAGGATATTCCAAGAGCTGGCTCACCTAAAACATAAGCACAACATTACTAAACTTCATTCTAAACATTAGGAAATCTAAAGGGGCTAGTTCTGGGGTTTCTGTTCCTCGCCATTCCCGATTCATCGCTAAACCCCAAATCCCATCCCTCACTCTCTGTACTTCCAAAATGCACACATAGCCATCCACCAGTTATCTAGACACTAAAAAAAAAAACAAGTAATCGAATCAAAACTCACCTTGGTTGGAGGGGAATCGCCTAGGGGAAATCTGTCGAGCTGAGAGGTAAAAAGAAATGAAACAGTGGCGGCTACTCACACTGGACTTTTCCTTAAATACGTTATCTACTATGTAAAATTCTAATTACCATCATGCCCTCGCCTGATCATTTATTAACCTAATCAATAACTCCCCCAACCCTTCTATAAAAGTACATCATAAATAATAAATTAAATTTTGGTTCGATGGAACCGGGTGCTACACAGACTTCCCATCACTCACACACAACTAGTAAGAAGAAAAGAAGAAATCTTCATCTTCTTCCAAACCCCTTTCCACTTCTTCTTCCTTGTTTGACCATGGTGTTTGACAAAACCAGACCTCCGATCCTCTTCCTCGCCGTGGCCTTCCTTTTACGCCCGGTCTGTCCGAGCAATGGGGTGAATTCAGAAGAAGCCGACAGAATTTCCCAACTTCCCGGCCACCCAAGGTCTCGTTTAGCCAGTTCTCCGGCTACGTCACTGTCAACCACGTCGCCGGTCGAGCCCTTTTCTACTGGCTCACTGAAGCTGTTTCTTAGCCTTTGTCGAAGCCTCTTGTCGTTTGGCTTAACGGAGATTAGAATAAAAAACGTTACTTATTTTTTTTTTTTTAGGTTAATATCAATTCTACAATTAGTATCAGAGTTAGTTTTTAGATTTTGTTGTGATTCAAATAATTTTGAAGAAATTTTCTTCAAAATATATTTATGGACTCTACTATGAATAATTTCCATGTCCAAGGTCAATCTATATCTAAACCACCTTATTTTGATGATTATGATTATTGGAAATCAAGAATGAGGATATATATTCTTTCACTAGATTATGATTTATGGTAAATAATAGTAAATGTTCTGTATGCTCCTATTAAACTTGAAAATGATGTAAATATTTCTAAATTGCCATTCTAATATGATGGCTATGATAAAAGAAATTATGTTTAAATGCTAAAACAATAAACATCTTGTATTGTGATTTAAATAGATATGAATTCGATAAAGTACAAAAATGTGACGATGCATGTGAAATATGAAGATTACTTGAAGTAACACACGAGAGAACTAATAAAATAAATTAAGTTTACTTGTGCATGAATATGAATTAATCTCTATAGAGAATGATGAAACCATTGGTGAAATGTTTACACATTTTACTAAAATTGTTAATGGTTTGAAAGATTTTGGTATGAATTAACCCAATAAAGAGTTAGTTATGAAATTCTCAATTGTTTACCAAGATTGTGGCAACCAATAGTGATGGCAATTCAAGAAGCACAAGATTTCTAAGTGCTCGAGATGGAGGAAATCATTGAATCTGTAATGAATCCAAGAAGAAGAATATAGCTCTCAAAGCCTCATATAGCAATAAAGTTGAATTGGATAAAGAAGAAGATGGGGAGGAGATATCATTTATTAGAAGAAGATTGAACAAGTTCCTAAGAAAGGAAAACAAAAAGAAAATGATAAAGCAATGAAAGCCTAGTAGGATGATAGTGATGAAGATACATCGTCCGAAGATGAAGAAGTGACAAAAATATGTTTCATGGCAAAGGAGAATAAGGTACATGACTTATATAGGGATCTGGATGACAAATATGAAGAAAATGAATTACTCGGTGATTTTGAGGAATTGTTTGAGAAAGCAATATGCTTAAATCTAAATGTAAGTTATTCAAAACGAAAATGTTGAAATAATGAAAAAACCATGCTAGCTTTGTTTTATCTTTTGATAAAGAGATTCAAGATTCCAAAAAGGAGAATAGTAAATTGGTAAAAAAAGAATGCAAATATTTATTTATCTTTTGAAAAAAAAATTATTGACTTGAAAGGGAGGAATAATGATTTGAATGCTATTGTGCTTAAAAATTTACAATAGCAAAATTTGACTATATTGGAGAACAAATAATTATTTTTGATAGAGCTGGATTAAGCTATGAATCATTACTAACAAAAAAAAAATTATGAAAATTTCTTTGTTGGATCATCTATTTGTCATTGATCACAAGTCATTTTTGTATCCTTTGAAATTTAATGATCATAAATTTTTTTGGATAAAATGAAATTTGTCCCTAAAGAAACCAAAACTAATGCTCAAGGATTCAAGAAAATTTGGGTACAAAAAGAGTACTTAATTTGCTTGTAGATTGGAGATTCTTCCATGAAAGATGATTGTACGTCGATAGTGGATGTTTAAAGTATATGATGAGAAACTATTTAAAGTTTTTCTCCATTCTCAAAAGAAAAGGAAATATAATATTTGAAGGAAATTAAAAAGACAAATTATAGGTATTAAAAATAAAGATAATATTTCAAACCCTTGTTGAAAATGAATTATTAGTTGATGGTTTGAAGTATAACTTGCTAAATTTGAGTTAATTATAAAATCAATTTTTAATCTAAAATTTGCATGATTGATGATAGTATAAAGGGAATTTTTTGAACGATATATTTGTTTTGATGTTCTTCTTGATTGGAGATTCTTACTACTTTGATATTCCTTTTGATATATCTCTGTTTACTTAACATGATAGTGAATTACGCATATCTTGATTTGATTATTGTTTCTTATGCATGAATTCTTTTTTATATTGACTAAGGGACAGAGAGAGAAAACAAGAGAAATTCTGTCTAATTTTCTATGTAATATGTTAAAAGGAAGATAAAAAGCAGTTAAAAACCAAAATTCTATATTGTCCAAAATCAAAATAATTGGCATAGATTAAAGGGAAGTATGTTTATTTCTACATGCTCTAATACCTTTTTCTTTGATGGATTCTTTCCTTGTAATTTTTCTCTCTCCAATACTAACTAATCTTCTTTATAATGACAAAGGGTGAGAGAATTATGTACGGGAGAGAAGATCTATATGAACTATTTAAGGAGAGAGAATAACATATGGGGAGAGAGCGTGTTCAAGGAAAATTTGGAGTATGTTAATTCATATCTAATGCATAACTTAGAATAAGTGTTATCATTATCAAAAAATAGGAGATTGTTAGTTCAATAGGAATTAAACATGATTTTTTTGATGATGACGCTAATTATTTGAATATACCGTTCTAAGTTATTGAAGTGTACTAAGGTTAAATTATATATACGTTTGAATGAATATGTTGATTATATTGATTGATTGAATAATGCTTGAACGGATTATATTTCGAACGGGTCAAGGACATTGAGGTAATTTGAGAAGGAGAATCTAATAGATACCACAATCGGTAAGAAATCAAGTTCTTCTGTGCAGTCGGAATTCTGAAGCTCTTTGTTGTTTTCTTGATTTCTGATATTTCCCGTTTGCTGCTCTGGTTTTCTTTCTATCTTGTTTAATGCTGACATCTATTTATGAATTTCATTTGTCTCTAGCTTTGTCTTGATTTTGTTGGTTCTACGAGGGTAGAATCTGTGGTTTGACCGATTATTTTCTGGTATGATCTTGGGCTTTTGTTATTCAGTTCATGGATGTTTGTTCTGGCTCAGGTTAATCTGTGATTTTAATCTTGTGTTTTTAATTTGTGATATTAATCTGTTGTTTTTAATTGACTTTATTACTGTATTATGTTTTATTGTTTTATTTTTTTATCAATTTAACTGCGAAGTTTAAGAGGTTAGCGTTCAACACGTCCTCCGTTAAAGTATGTTAAATCTCTGTCTCTCTCTACTCTTGTGTTAATCTATGCTTTCAGGCTATGTGCTCTTCTGAACAAGCTCTTCCTTCTCAAATTCAAACAGGTTCTACGTATCTTTCTGTTATTAAAGAAATTCTCTCTCGAACGCCGGAAAGCTTTGGACCAATTGGGGTTCTCCACTTTTGCCCTTCGTCTATGTCCTTTTTCTTTCCTTTCTCCGACAATGGAGTGTCAGATGAGCTCATCACCCAATCACAAACTCAATTTGATCCAGCATTGCAAATAGCAACTAATTAGAAGAAAACCCATCTTCTAACTCTCCTGCAATTGGTGAATCGATCATAGTTTTTTTGTTTGTAGACTTCAAATTTAAAATATATGGTATTGGAAATTATACGTCAAACAAACAAACGTAATAAAATAATTTTATAATCTATCAATAAATACACATTGCTTAATATTATGTTTGCATTTTTTTATTATACTTCATAAAATTCATAAAAAATTCTTTAGTTATTTATATCAGCTTTATATTAACATATTATAGAAAGTACTAATCAAAATAAGCTTGTAGCGGCCTGTTGTATACTATTTCTTCGTTTACTTTTAATTAACCTATTTTGTTCAAAACTTTAAACCATGTCTTTGAAATTATAAACATCGGAATACTTACAAACAATCCAATTTAAAACTATAATATAAAAGAAACATGCGGTCTGTATAGTCGTTCGGAAACAAACAATTAAATAAAAGACATTCTTAATTAAAATCAAACTTAGCAAAATAACATTTTAAATTCAAAATTTCTTTTTATCAAAACATAATTCTTGAGTTATATTTCTTTGGTCAATCTCAGCCTAACAATGTTGTAGCCTCACTTACATGAGCACCTCTTTAACTACATCTTTCATTTGTTTCTCTCATCAAGTATGTCAACATTGTCCTCACTTACATCACAACGTTCAACCAGCAGCCCAAAACTCACTAAGAGATGCATAATTAATATGAGCATAATATGCAATTTCGTAAAAACATGTGTTTTCCTTATTTGGTCTTCGTTATTTCTTTTCTTTTACTTTATAATTTAGTCGTTTGGAGTAATTCAGCCTAGGGAGAGGAGTGGGCACCATTTGGCCACCTCATAAGGAGAGCCAACTCAAAACCCGCCCCACAACAATTAATTGCGTACGTTCATTCAGTCGAAAACACTTTCATGATACATGAAACATACACAAAAGCATGTTACATGAAACATAGAAAAATAATATTAGTCCATTATCATACAAGCATCACATCATTCTATCATTAATAATGTCACGACTCAGAGACGATACTAACAGAATACTGGGTCGAGCAACTCAATTTTTAGAGAGGACTTGATCCCCCAACATAAGTCTTAGTTCATAGCAGAAGACTTGAACATATTATCAAAAACCAAAATTTACATACTGATTACAAATAGAATAATGAGATAAAATAAAGCAGTTCAATAAGGTTTACAAGTCCATGTCCAAATCCATAAACTAATACAAGTCCAATATAAGTTAAGTCTTCACTAAGAGTTCAACTAAACACTCAACAAGAAAAAAAATAAAGGAAACAATTTTCGAACTCCAGCTACTCACTGTTCTTGTTCTTTCCTAGAAATGGAGAGGGTCGTTGGGGTGAATGACTAACTCAGTAGGAATGCTATATTAAATGCATGTAAAACTCATTTTATCTTTTCTTCCAAATCATCGTCTCATAAAAACTCATTTTTAACGTTTTATGAAAACAGACTCCACAAGTCACCGATGAGACATTAAATAAACCATTGTCGTATACATAAACAACTATACAAAAATATGTCATCAACGCACATTTCACTTGAAATTTACCTCAATGAAAAAGAAGGGTCACTCAAGGAGCACATATGCATAGAAAAGGCAGAGACCGGAGTCCAGTAACACCTCATGAGTCAGAAAGAATAATAAGCAACGTGCGATCCGAAGATCCAGCCCTAGGGATTCAAAACTCAAGAAGCACGTCATCATCGCCCTATTACCCATTTCGTGACATGCAAACATGATAACCTTCACATAAAAGAAGGAGTACTAGGATGTCTTTTTGATACTTTGACATCGAGACCATCCAAAGTATTACAGAGTTCTATCCTTTATCACAACAATAATAAAATCATACATCAATGATAAACATGTAAATCATACATATATATGCACGTAAAAGACTAGCGTGCTAGCGACTATACTCCGTAAAGTTTTCATGGGTGATAGTTCACCAAAATAGGATTTTTCATAAAAGCATGCAATGCAATGCAAATAATATAAAACTCCTACCTTTACGCCGAACACTCTTTCTTCCAACTTGAGGTGCCATCTCAGCAACGTCTCGAAGTTGTCTGAGCCATAAATGACACCAAAGATTATGATTATCTCACTAATCACTAAGGGAAGACACTAGGATAGGTCCTAAACCAGGACTAGGAACTCCATCCAAAATACTATAAACGGCTGGGAACTTCATCGGGGAGCGTAAATTTTCTTTAATTAAAAATCGTGCGATCAACACTTTAAGGGGACTAGTCAACACAGAGAACACACTTTAGAAATCTCGGGTTCCAACTCAAAATGAACTAACAGTCGACACTTCATCTACAAGTGTCAACACTTGCTCAGTCGACACTTGCTCAGAAATGTTGACACCCTAAACTCTTCCGGTTCTACCAAATTTTACACTAGTGGTCGACACTTCCCTCGAAGTGTCAACCTCTGAGACAATTCAGCGAAAGGAAGTCTTCTAAAACATGCCTTTCCTAACTCCTCTCCCCTCCAAATGACGAACATACATTCAGACACTCCAATAACAAATAACCAAAAAGATCGAGCGGATTAAAGCTTCATTGCTCAAATCCGCTCCCAACTACAAAATCCAAAATGGGGAGGAAAAACTTACCGATTTGGGAAGCTCCTTCACAAAGGTTGTTGTACGAAGCCTTGCAAATGTTTCACCATCCTCAAAACACAACGATTCGCGCAGAACAAAATTGCCTCTCTCCCTCTCCTTTCTCTTGTGCGGCGGTCACATGCAAAAATGGGGAATAGGTTTCCCAAACCTCTTTTTATCAATTTTTTACAAAATTAAACTTTAACCCCACCACATAATAAATTTAATAATTACACTTAACTCGATTACAAAGGAGTTGTGAAGAAAGAGATAATTGAATGGTTAGATGCTCATGCATAAATCTTACTTGAAGATTTTCATAGTAACTCTATTGAATAGCATACAAGACTTAATTTTATTACAAAGAAGGTTGTGAAGAATGAGATAATTGAATGGCTCGATGCAATGATCATCTATCCTATATCAGACAACTCCTAGGTTAGTCTAGTATAGTGTGTGCCAAAGAAAGAGAAGAGTAATTGTAACACCCGATTTTACAGATTGTTGGATTTTGCTGGATAATGGCATTTTTGTAAATATAGTAAATAAGTCCGTTTTGTGAACGGGAAATTTTTACTAGAACCATATGAATAAATTGAAATATTTGTGAAATAAGAAAATTTAGAGAAACCGAACCGATAGACTAAATAACGAAATAGTTGGATATTATGCTAAAAAGGGCAAAATGGTAATTTCAAGTTAAACTTTAGTTAAAAATCACAAATTCCCTCCCCCTTCCCAGCACTTCACATTTTTCTTCCTCTCCAAAACCCTCCGGCGATTTCTTTCTCCTCCCCTGCAACGTTCCTCCACGCCGACGATTCTCCCTTTCGATCAACCATTTTCCTTCACGTTTTCTTCTTCAATCGGCATCTTAGGTAAGATTCCATGGTTTTGGACGGTTAGTTTTCGATTTCTAGGGTTTAAACGATTAGGGTTTCGTTTAGGATTTTTTCGAAATTGCCGAGTTATACTATAAACGGTTTGGTTTACTGTATTTGAGACTTTCTATAGAAGATTTGAGGTTATTATTGAATGTGGTGTAAGTTTGGTGGTTGGAAAAGTGTAGAAACTCTATTAATGGAAGTTTAGTAATTTGCGAGTGCGAATTGCTCGACGGAATATCGGAATGAGGTAAATTAAAGTTTTAAGAAATTTCCTTAGTTAGGAGTTTCGACTAGAATTGCGATTCAGTTGTTAGGATGGATTTCTAATAACGATTATTGTGAATTGGCTTAGGTGAACAAAGCTTACGGATGGAGCTCGGTGTGCTAAGGACCCGAGGTAAGTTCTCGTGACTTACTGTGGCTGATTGACCTACACCATATGTCGATTTTGTTGTTGAGGAAAATTAGTGCAATGAATGTTTATATGCTTTTGATGGGTAGCTTAGATTTAGTTGTTTTATAGGTTATGCTTTTGTGATGTTTTGATGGTATTCATGTTGTTTATGTTTATCCTATGCATTTAATCGTCCATGCATAATTGTTTTACAAAACGTCATGAAAACGGATTTATGCATTGATTTCATGAAAAATGAAATGTAAGTAATGAAAGTATCATGTAAACAACGCATGGTGGTTATCGGGGAGAGGTTCAGACCTGGTGTTCCGTGGTGAACGGGTCTTCCTCCCTTCAGATGGTGTGGGCTATCTAACCACTTAATGTACCCTATCCATCTGCCGAACGATGTCCTGATAACCAAAGACTAACACGAGCTGATAAATGAAATGAATGGACTGAATTCATAAAACTGCAAATACATGTTCATGCATTTTTATTTACGTAGAATTTACTGAGATTTATCTCATAGGCGTCTTTATGGTGTAGGTGATCTTGAAGGAGGTGAGGATGACATTCCTTTACTCGATGAACGAACAGATTGAAGAAGGGTTCCCGTGGAAGTGCGCTGGTGCAATCGATGCGATTTTGACCCGTAGAGACGATGTATAGGTATTTTTGGGTATGTTAGGTGAAATGATTTGGAAAGTGTATAGATGGTGTATTTGGGTTGATTAGTGATTAGTTTGGAGCTTGATGTTTACTATGGATTGTTTTGATGATTTATATAGATGGGTTTACTTTCGAATGATTTTTATGAGTTTCCGCTGCTTAGTTGGTTATTGATGAAATAGATAGAGTTTAATGCTTTGATATGGATTTTGGATGATTTAGAATCGGGATTTGATGATTTTAGGATGAGGCTTTCAATTTATAGAGGTGTATTTTAGGTAGAAATGTTAAAGGATGATTTGATGAGGTATATATTGAAGTGTATTAGGTGAAAAATTGAAGGAAAAAGGCAAAAGAGGAAAAAGGTGGAGTTTGGTGAGCTAGCAGCTGGCGCGCACAGCGCAGCCAGACGGGGCGTGCAGGGCGCGCTGCCCTGCATCTGCTGATCAATCGGCGCCCGTGGCCAATCGATCGGTTCAGCCCCTGGAAAAATGGCTGTTGGACAGAGCCTTCGCCGATCGATCGGTGCCCCTGGCCGATCAATCAACAAAATGGTGCTCGTTCTGGTGAAAATCCAAAGCGATCGCCGATCGATCACCTAGCCAGCCGATCAATCGGCCATCGCTGGGCGCTGGTGGTGAGGCGCACAGATGGCGCCTGGGTAGGCGCATGGTGGTGCGCAGTTGGTGCGTTGTGGCGCGGGATGCAAGCGCGATGCTCGTGCAGGGCGCGCGCCGTGGCCGTGCAATGCGTGCGGCATGCGCGCAGGGTGCGCGATGGGTGCGCGTGCCGAATGCTGGGCGCGCCCCATGCATGCCACTTGACATGTTTTGATGCCCTAAGCCTCTTTTAATGTTTCCCAACCTTAGACGAGTCGTTTTAGATACATTTTAAGTTAGACCCTAAGTGTCGATAAATGGAGATTTAATGTCCAAGTCCGTTTTCTAACGAATGATGAATGAAAGAAAAAAGAAATGAAATGAAAAAGAAAAATTTTATGAGAACGGGCGAGGGTAATATGTATGTATGTTACGGCGTAGGCCGTGGCGGCCCTGGTTGGAATCGGGGTTGTCACAGTAATTGTTGTGCTGAACAACCAACAACAATGAATTACTTTCAACAAGAATTGTCACAGGTTGAAGAATATGCATAGACTACATCTGATCGATGAAGTCCATCCATATAGAACATTTTCTTTTAGAAGGATGTCATTCAACTTATGCAATGCGATGCATCAGAGCCATTCCAAAGATGCATGATGGATGTATTTTCTTACCTATTGAAGCAAATTATGGAGATTTTTATGGAGAACTTCTAGTATGTGGTTATTTTTATGCATTTTCTAACATAGGAAGAATGTTAATTTAAAAGAATTGTCCTTGACCATAAAATTTCAAAGAATAGAATAGAGGTTGACGAAGAAAAAATTAAAGTTATTGAGAAGTTGTCACCACCTACGTCAATGAAAGAAATTAGAATCTTCTTGGGTTGCGTAGACTTCTGCAAAAGATTTATAGAAGACTTCTAGAAGATATCCAAGCATTGGTGTTTATTACTTAAGTAGAATATAAAGTTTGACTTCGCATAAACTTGTCTTTATGCACTCATAGATTTGGAAAACAAATTGATCACAGCTCTAATATTGGTGGCACTAGCACCAGATTGGACACTACCTTTTGAGCTCATGTGTGTGCATGTGATTATATTGTTGGAGCAATATTGGGCCAAAGAAAGAATAAAGTTTTTCATTCAATATATCATGCAAGCAAGACTTTGACCGGTGCTCAACTAAACTAAACAATTACAAAAGAGCTGTTAGCTGTGGTGTTTGCATTTGAAAAATTCAGAGCATATTTAGTGGGAACAAGTCATAGTCACCATGGACCATTAAGTAGTCATGTGTCTTATAGCCAAGAAAGATGTCAACCAAGGCTTATAAGATGGATGCTTCTACTATAAAATTTGATCTAGAAATCTAAGACAAAAAGGCACTAAAAACCAAATTATTGAAGATGCAAGACTAAGGCTTATAAGATGGATGCTTCTACTATAAAATTCGATCAGGAGATCAAAGACAAAAAGGCACTATCAAGTGGTCAAAGGATGGAGGAACATGATGCAAAACTTAATCAAGTTGAGGGAGCACACTTTTTGCAGTAAACAAGTTGCAAAACTTATGTAGGGTCAGATATAAGGTTGCTACTGTTGACTTAATTAGTGTTTAAGTCTAACTAAGTTTTTGATGATGTATTTGAATGTTAAATATCTAATTTGATTATGTTTATTAAATGAGAATAATGAATTATGTAAGGTTTTTAATCTGTTGGAAATACCCTTGAAAAGGGTATTTTAGTTATCTAATGAATGTGGTTAAATATACAGGGCTGTATAGTTATTTAACAGGGCTGAAACAATCGTTAGACAAAGGCGGATGAGAAATGAAGAACTCCACCGCTCGCTAGATGACAAAGGCAGATGACTTCAAGAAGATATCCTACGTTTGCTAGACGACAAGGGCAGAAAACTTCAAGAAGATATCCTACGTTCGCTAGACGAAAAGGGCAGAAGACTTCAAGAAGACATCCTACGCTCGCTAGACGACAAGGGCGGAAGACTTCAAGAAGACATCCTACGCTCACTAGACAACAAGGGCGGAAGACTTCATGAAGAGATCCTACGTTCGCTAGACGACAAAGGCGGAAGACGTCTATAACTTCATCATCCGACACCGGTTCAGCGTTTAAAGATTAATCATCCTATGCCGGTTCAACATTTGGAAGTTGCATCCACCGTTTCGGCTCAAGCTTCACAACACTACATCTACCAAAGCCGGTTCAAGCTTTGTAAAGCAACATCTTCTGCCAGAGTTTAAATATACCACGAAAGCCACAGTGAACCTCGCCCAGAAGCTTAAAGTTCAGAGCATTAATGGCGTCGGGAGATTTGCGATTTCTGAAAGCAATGGCTACCTGCATTTGTACGAAAGCTGCTCCAACGGTAACAAAGTTTCCATTATTGGATGAGGAGCATTGAAGTCAAGAGCCGATTTGAAGACAGAGTATTTAAGCCAAGGTTAGAGCACGAAGGAACAACTTTTGCAAAATTTATTCTTGAGCCCAAACTTGCGATTAATCATACTCTGTATTCTTCAACTACATCTCTCGATTCCTAAACTTGAGAATTTGATTTGAGAGTTTGTAGTTTGTTGTATTCATTCATTCAAACCTGTAAAACCAGAAAGACAGTGGATTGACGCCCGTCAAGTTCAATCCAGATCTGTAAAAGGCAGTTGATCGGAGCCCAGAATTCTGATCTGTTTATTCTCGTGAGGAGAAGGTTAAGAATCTTCAAGGGAGAGCCTTGAAGCGTGGCCGTAGGCAAGCTTAGCCGAACCACGTTAAAAACTGTGGTGTCAATCTCTCTCTCTCTTGCATTGTTTGATTATTTGCTGTTTTCATATTGTTTGAACATAAGAGAGAAATTAATTAGTTTAGTAAATTAAGTTTTAAAAAGGCTAATTCACCCCCCCCCCCTCTTAGGCAATCTCGATCCTACAATTGGTATCAGAGCAAGGTTTATCATTGTCTAAGTTGTATTTATACACTCTGTGTTATATATTTACCATGGCATTTAACACAAACTCCACACAAGTAGAAGACCAGTCTACCACTAGACCTCCGTTCTTTGATGGTAATGATTATGTATATTGGAAGTCTAGAATGAGAATATACATTCAAGCTGTGAACTATGAATTATAGAATAATATAGAAAATGGTCCATACGTTGCTGTTAAAACAGAGAATGGTGTTAAGATCCCCAAAGCTTCACACGAACTAAATGATACGGACAAAAAGAACTTGAGCCTTAATGCCAAGGCAATAAACACACTGTATTGTGCTCTAAATAGAGATGAATTTAATAGAGTGCAAGGGTGTGAAAGTGCTCAAGAAATTTGGCACTTATTAGAAGTCACACATGGGGGAACTAACCAAGTAAAGGAGAGTAAATTGAGCATGTTAGTTCATGAATATGAACTGTTTTCTATGGAAAAAGAAGAAACCATTAGTTCTATGTTCACTCGATTTACTAATATCACTAATGGTCTTAAAGCTCTTGGTAAGATTTATTCAGGTGAAGAACAGGTAAGAAAAATCTTGAGATGCCTACCTAGAGCCTGGCAAGCAAAGGTGACAGCAATACAAGAGGCTCGGGATCTAAAGGTGCTCAAGCTTGAAGAGCTCATTGGCTTTCTGATGACTCATGAGATAACCATGAGGGCCAATGATAAGGAAGATCTCAAAGAAAATGAGATAAATAAAAGGAAGGATATTGCTCTGAAAGCCTCTTCAAGCAAAAATGAAGCATCTGAGGAAGAAGTAGAAGAAGATGATGAGGACATTGCTCTCATCACTAGGAGATTCAACAAGTTTCTCCGTAGGAAGAAGCTGCAAGGGAGAAGTTTTCCAAGGAATAAAAAACTTCCTAAAGACAAGGAAGTTACATGCTTTGGGTGCGGCAAGCCTGGCCACATGAAGGCAGATTGTCCACAGGCCAAGAAATATCCCAAGAAGTTTAAGAAGAAGACTATGAAGGCCACTTGGGATGACAGTGAAGGCGACACCTCTTCTTCAGAAGATGAGGAAGTGGCCAATCTGTGCTTCATGGCACACGAGGATGAGGTAAATCTTTCTTCTAGTGAGAGTGATAATAATGAGGGAGATTTAATAGATGCCTTCAATGATTTAGTGAAACAATATGGCATGCTAAAAACTAAATACAATACATTAAAAAGGGAAAATGCCATTCTAGTTGAAAAGCATGCCAATGGATGTAATCGGCATGAAAAAGAAATAATAGACCTTAAGGGTAAAAATGAAAAACTGAATAATCTTGTTCTGTGGTTCTCAAATGGTAGCAAGAACTTAACATTGCTGATAGGAAATCATAGAGCTACTCATGATAAAGCAGGTATAGGCTATGATAAGTTCAACAAAAGGAAAGTTTTAAGAATTTCTTTGTCAAACCTTCCACTTGTCATACATGTAATGAAGTAGGACATAAATCTTTTGAGTGTCCTTTAAAATCAAACAAAATCAAATCTGGTAGCAAACTTCAATGGGTTCCTAAGGGAACCAGACCTAACTCTATGACCCAAAAGGTTTGGGTACCAAAGAAGACAACTTGATCTTCTGTTTTGCAGGTTGACTGTTCTCCATAAAGAAATCAATGGTACCTCGACAGTGGATGTTCGAGGCATATGACAGGAGACTCAACCAAGTTTGCAGTTGTCAACAAAAAGAAAGGTAGTGTTACTTTTGGTGGAAACCAAAAGGGCAAAATTGTTGGCATCGGCAATATAGGTAATCCTTCTAAACCAATCATTGAAAATGTTTTATTAGTGGAAGGATTAAAACATAATCTACTAAGCATAAGTCAGTTGTGTGACAAAGGTTATAAAGTAATATTCAAATCAAATGCTTGTGTGATCAAAGACGTTTCAAATAACAATGTTCCGTTTAAAGGATTTAGAAAAGAAAATGTCTATATTGTTGATCTGAATGATTTTGAGCATGTTGATGAGAAATGCTTTACTGTTAATTCTTCCCATGATTATTGGATTTGACATAAGAGATTAGGACATGTAGGGATGGATACTTTAGCTAAGATTACTAAGGAGAATTTAGTTAGAGGGATCCCTAAGATATCCTTTGAGAAGGATAAGGTCTGTGAAGCTTGCCAAATGGGTAAGCAGATCAAAAGTTCCTTTGCATCTAAGAATGCAATTACTTCTTCAAAGCCTCTCCAACTCCTTCACATGGACCTCTTCGGTCCTTCTAATATAGCCAGCTTAGGAGGAAAATTCTATGCTTATGTTATTGTCGATGACTTCTCTAGATTCACTTGGGTATTCTTTCTGAAGCCAAAGGATGAAACCTTTGATACTTTCTCTAGCTTTAGGAAAAGAGTTCAAAATGAAAAAGAACTCTCTATTGTTGCTATTCGTAGTGATCATGGTGGAGAGTTTGAAAATGAGAGATTTGAACTCTTGTGTCTCTAGCATAGAATTGAGCACAATTTTTTCTCCCCTAAAATCCCTCAGCAAAATGGTGTTGTTGAGAGGAAAAATAGGTCTCTCCAAGAGCTAGCTCGGACTATGCTCAATGAGAATTCTCTTCCTAAATACTTCTGGGCTAAAGCTGTTGCAACAGCCTGTTATGTGCTTAATCGGGTCTCAATAAGACCTATTCTTGAGAAAACTCCATATGAGCTCTAGAGTGGAAAAACTCCTTCTGTCAAGTACTTTAGAGCCTTTGGTAGTAAATGCTTTATCCTCAACACTAAGGATAACTTAGGAAAATTCGATTCCAAATCTGATCTTGGAATTTTTCTCGGTTATTCTCTTTCAAGTAAAGCATATAGAGTTTTTAATAGGAGAACTCTAGTTGTAGAAGAATCAGTCCATGTCAACTTTGATGGGACCCCTCAACCCACAATCAATGTGGATGAGGATGATACTTTGGATAGACAACTAAACTCTCTCTCTTTAGAAAAGCCTAGTGATCCCCTTCAAGTAGAAAAATCTTTAGAACCCTCTTCTACTTCTCTAGACATTATTCCTATCAAAGATGCAAATCCGGATCTTCCTAGAGATTGGAAGTATGTCAAAGACCATCCAATAGATGAAATTTTAGGTGATCCTTCTTTAGGAGTTAAGACTAGATCATCTCTTAGGAATCTCTGTGCAAATGTGACATTTATCTCTCAAGTAGAGCCTAAGAAGTTTGAGGAGGCCGAGTGTGATGAAAATTGGATTTTAGCTATGCAAGAGGAGCTAAATCAATTTGAAAGGAGCAAGGTATGAGAACTTGTTCCACGGCCAAAGGATCATCCCATTATTGGAACTAAATGGGTTTACAAGAACAAATTGGATGAAAATGGGATTGTGGTTAGAAACAAGGTTAGACTAGTTGCTAAGGGATACTCTCAAGAAGAGGGTATTGATTTCGAGGAATCCTTTGCCCCTGTAGCTAGATTAGAGTCAATTAGGATGCTCCTAGCCTTTGCCTGCTACAAGAACTTCACACTCTTTCAAATGGATGTAAAGAGTGCATTCTTAAATGGTTACATCAATGAAGAAGTTTTTGTTGAGCAACCCTTAAGTTTTGAAGTTTTTGATAAACCCGACCATGTCTACAAATTAAGGAAATCTCTTTATGGTCTTAAGCAGGCTCCTAGAGCTTGGTATGATAGATTGAAGAATTTCCTTGAGGAAAGGAATTTCAAAAAGGGAAATTCAGATTCAACTCTATTTACCATGCAAAAGGATAAAGACATTCTGTTAGTTCAAATTTATGTCGATGATATTATTTTTGGATCAACTAATGTCACAATGTGTAATGAATTTTCTTCCCTCATGCAAAGTGAATTTGAAATGAGTATGATGGGGGAGTTGAAATTCTTCTTAGGTTTCCAGATTAGTCAATCTCCTGATGGAATTTTCTTCTGTCAAGAAAAATACATCAAGGAACTTCTAAAGAAATTTGGATTAGAATCATCTAAGTCTTCCAAGACTCCCATGAGTACCACAACTAAATTGGATAAAGATGAAAAAGGAATTAGTGTTGATATTAAGAAATATCGTGGTATGATTGGTTCATTGTTATATCTGACTGCAAGTAGGCCAGATATACTCTTTAGTGTTTGTCTATGTGCAAGATTCCAAGCTGCCCCTAAAAAATCCCACTTAAATGCAGTCAAGAGGATATTTAAATATTTGAGTGAAACTTATGACCTTGGTTTATGGTATCCTAAAGGCACTTCTTTTGATATGATTGGATACTCAGATTCTGACTATGCTGGTATTCTAGTTGATAGGAAAAGCACCAGTGGAACATGTCAATTCCTTGGTGAATCTTTAGTTTCCTGGTATTCTAAGAAACAAAATTCTGTTGCATTGTCAACTGCTGAAAGTGAATATATTGCTGCTGGCAGTTGTTGTGCACAAATGTTGTGGATGAAACAGACATTGGAAGACTATAATCTGTTTTATAATAGGATTCTTATTCGGTGTGATAACACCAGTGCTATTAACATTTCTAAAAATCCTATTCAGCATTCTAGAACAAAGCATATAGATGTCAGATATCACTTCATAAGAGAGCATGTTCTAAGAGGTGATATCTCCTTAGAGTTTGTAAATTTTGTAGATCAATTGGCCGACATATTTACTAAACCGTTGGATGAAAAGACCTTCAATAATATAAGAATAAGGTTAGGTCTCATTCGGTTTGAGAATTGCTAAGTTTCTTATGTTGGAATTTCTTCCTGTGAAAGAGTGATCTGTGTTAGTGATGTCATCGGTGGACATAGCTAACCGGATGATATGTATCCTCCACTGACCGGATGATGTCTATGCATCGGATGATATATTTTCTAATCTGCTGACACGTGTCATCTATTGGACGATATCGGTGTTACACGTGTGACTTCATCACGTCGGGCGGTGCTTTATTTCTTTTAAATTCTTATTTCTTCACCGAGACTCTTCATCTTTCGCGCTCTTTCTGAAAACCCCTGCCCTATCAATCCTCTCTCTCTCGATCTTATCTTTTCAATGGATCATCTGGTTTCATCATCTCGTGAAGTTTCCGAACCTGCCAAGAAGAAGGCCAAAGTCTCTGCTCGTCCACCTCCTGTGATCCCTCATGCAAATAGTTGGCCGTCGATCTATTTCCTCAATGAGGCTGCTGAAGCAAGGTATCACGATGACTTTAAAGATAAGAAATTGATTCCAAGTCGTGGTATTGTTCTAGACGAGTTAGTAGCTTTGAATTTAGTGGCACTCTTGACTGACATTGGTTTAATAGGGTTGTTTGAAGTTGAATCTTTCTTTTACCCCACTGCCATTAGAATGTTCTATGCTAATCTTAGTTATCCTTCTGACCAATCTATCATTTCTAGCTATGTGTATGGAAAACACATAGTTATTACCTCCCAATCACTAAATGAGCTTCTAGGGAGTCCTCATCTAGATCAACATCCCAAAATCTATTTAACAGGGCTAGAACCCACATTTCTTTGAACACCCGATGGCAAACAATTTCTAAAAGAAATTTCCCTAGACCCGCAAAACATCCCAAATTCCTTAAAGAGCAAACATTTAACAATTAGAGCTCGACTTCTACATCAAATGATCAGTTATAATGTTATACCTAAGGGTGGTCATTATGATGATATCAGCAGCATGGAATTTGTTGTTCTTTTTGCCATCTATCAAAAGACCCCGGTTGATATAGGATATATGATTCTGAGGAGGATGATTCAGTGTGTTTCTTCAGGGCCTACATCTTTTCCCTATAACCTCCTTCTCATGAAGATCTTTCAGAAATTCGAGGTTGAATTTCCCGAGGATGAGGATCCTTCTTGTCTCAAACCATCCAGTTACTACTCTAAATCCATTTTGTCAAAGATGGGAATTAAGAGAACCCGTCAAGAGACTTTTGTTTTGGATCAGTCCAAGCAAAGGGCTGCTAAGGTCGCAGCCGTCAGAAAAGGAAAAAGAAAATTGATTTTGGATGAAGAGTCCTCCATGCAAGAAGGAGGTGGTGACTCAGAGATACTCGCATTTGATATTTCCCCTCCTCATTCTCTGGTCTCACGCTCCCACTTTCCTCCACCAGTGCCAAGACCCCCTGCTTCATCCTCTCTATCCCATCTTTTTGAGGCCATATCAGTTCCTCAGCCATCTCCTTCACCTACTCTTTTGGTACCTTCTCTGCCTCCTCCAGTGCCACTTCCTCCTCCAGTCCAAACACTTCCTCCAGTCCAACCAACTCCTCCACTACTAACAGCTCCACTAGTCCCCGTTTCCTCACCAATTCCATCAGTTACTCCTGCCACTCCTCTGACTTATCAGCGGAGATTTTCGTTGAGTGAGGCTCAGTACAATGATTTAAAGGCCTTTATCGACAGTCTAGGATCAGCCCTCGGTCAGCTTGAGAAATCTCTAGACGCCAAGCTTGACCAGACCAGAAAGAACATGAGCATTGCTGTGGATACTGGTCTTGAGCTGTTGGCAAAGAAAGTGGATGGTCACAGACGCCTTGTTGTCAGAGAACTTGAGTTTCTCAGATCTTCAGTTGAAGATCTGAACCCCGAACCCGCCCCTGAACCATTCAGTTTTGTAACACCCGAGTTAACGGCCAGGTGATTTTCTTAACTGTATTAACGATCATAAATATTTAATCTTCGTAGTTTAGGATTTATGCCAAGCTTAATTAATTACATGTGGATCTAAACTAGGTTGAGTGGAAAAGTTGTAATATTGGAGGATTGAGGCCAGTATTTAAAGAAAAAGGAAAGGATTCAAACCTCATTTAAAACACTATAGCCGACACCACCCTTTCTGGCGACTTCTTCTCTCGCAAGTCCTTACTCTCTGCTATCAGCAAACTCTCCTCGACGGCCGGTTTACTCCGCCAACACTCGACTACTCTGCGCCTGAGGTATGCATTAGACAATGTGGCTATCTGTTAGTTTATTAACTCTGTTTTCAGCTCTGTATTGAAGTTTGGATTCTTCAATGGCCGAGTATTGTTAAGACATTTTGAAACCCGAGATTGGTAATGTCCTTCTGAATCGATTTTGGACATTTAAAATAACCAACCCTGAGTTATCATTATCGAATCCGTCTGTTTTGATTTTTGGATTTCGGGTACATTGAGTATTAAAACTAAGAACTCGAGAAGGACTCTTAGCTATTAGATCTTAGGCATAACTCGAGATTAGAACAATTAGGATTTTGTGTAACTATGCAATGTAAATGTTTAGGTGAAGAAGTTGAAGAGAAAGGAGCTCAAAGTGCTAAGGAGACCAGGTAAGGAATGATAGGTTTTCGGTCATTAGGACCTCCCCAGAGGACATTAAGTAGAAGTTGTATGATAGAAAAATCCCTTATGCGGATGTATAGTGTTTTTGATGACGTTTAGTTCGAAAGTAAAGTCAATGATGGATTGTAATG
>CM039504.1:50714073-50851910 GCA_022432975.1 Begonia masoniana | reverse complement strand
TTGTTGAGCCAATGGATATTGAGATTGAACCATCATTAATGTATGAAGAGAGACCAGTGCAGATATTGGAATCCGCAGTTAAGACTCTGAGGAATAAAGAAATTCTGTTGGTCAAAGTTTTATGGATGAATCATGTCATAGAAGAAGCCACGTGGGAGCGACGACAGGACATGTTAGACAAGTATCCGGAGTTGTTTGTTTGATCAATTTTCGGAGACGAAAATTTTGTTTAAGGAGGGGTGGATGTAACACCCGAGTTAACGGCCAGGTGATTTTCTTAACTGTATTAACGGTCATAAATATTTAATCTTCGTAGTTTAGGATTTATGCCAAGCTTAATTAATTACATGTGGATCTAAACTAGGTTGAGTGGCAAAGTTGTAATATTGGAGGATTGAGGCCAGTATTTAAAGAAAAACGAAAGGATTCAAACCTCATTTAAAACACTGTTGTAATATCCAGCTTTTCTGGATATTATTATTTTAATATATAATGACATTTTAGTAAATATGTCAAATCAAATCAGTTTCGCAAATGGAAAGCGTCATTATGATCCTAACGATTAATAAGAATTTTAAGGAAATTCTGGGAATTTTCGGAGATTAAACGCTATATTCCGAGTAAATACGTTTATCGTAATGTAAAGGACGTTTTAATAAGAATAGTAAACGAGGTCCGAATTGCGAACGGACAGTCTTAATAAATCTCTAATAATAAGTTGGACTTATTGGTAAAATATGGAAATTTGGTGAACCTGAATAGTCGGACGATTAACGAACCGAAGGACGAAACGAATATAAAAACAATGTAAGGGCAAAATGGTAATTTGGCAAACCAAATTTTATAAAAATTACACAAACCCTCTTTCTTCTTCATTTCTCTTCCTCCGTGATTTCCAGAGGCGATTTCTTCATCCTCCAGCCGCGGCGATTCAACCTCTCCGACCTCCGATCTCCTCCGTTTCTCTTCCGTTCCTCGTCATTTCTTCTCCTCTCGCTACCCTCGGTATGTACCTACAATCTCTGAACGTTTATTTCAAGTTCTCGGTTCGATTTAGAGTTAGGGTTTCAAATTAGGGTTTTGGTATTTTTCGTTAAAAACGCAAATTAGGGCTCGTAATTAATAGGTTAGCCGTGATTAAGTATATATTGAACGTATTTGACGTTATTGGACGAAGTTAAATTGAATTGTGGAAAAATGTTAAATTCGAGAAATTAGGGATTTTCGAGAAAGGTTCGTGAATTGTGATTTTGAACCATCGAGCGTGAATTGGTCGTTTAAACGTCTAGATTAATTAAGTTAGAACTTTAGGAAAGTTCCTTAGTTAAGAATTTTATTAAATTGGACAATTGGGAGTTCAGATGCGTCATATTGATAATATTGTAAATTTGCCTCAGACGAACAACGCTCATGGACGGAGCTTGAGCTGCAACGGACGCGAGGTAAGTTCTCGTGACCTTCTCTGGCCGATTGGCCTACACCGTACTTCGATGTCGCGTCGAGGATTTTAGAGGATTGATTGTTTTAAATTGCTTTGGGTCGGGTAGATAGGTTTACAATTGTTATAGGTTATTCTATTTCGGTATTGATGGTACATATGTTGCTTGTTTATTTTATGTTCATATCTGTTCATGCATCACGTGTTTTAAATGTCATGAAAACGAATTTCCGCACGACGTTTTAAAGTAAATGCAAAGAAAGAATGACCCTTCGGTATACAGTTTAAATGGTCCATCGGTATACAGTTTATAGCAAAGTAAAGTAAAGAAATCGGTATATAGTTTATAGCAAAGCAAAGTAAAGCAATCGATATACAGTTTAAATGACCCTTCGGTATACAGTTTAAATGGCCCATCGGTATACAGTTTATAGCAAAGTAAAGTAAAGAAATCGGTATATAGTTTATAGCAAAGCAAAGTAAAGCAATCGATATACAGTTTAAATGACCCTTCGGTATATAGTTTAAATGGCCCATCGGTATACAATTTATAGCAAAGTAAAGTAAAGAAATCAAATCGGTATATAGTTTATAGCAAAGCAAAGTAAAGCAATCGATATACAGTTTATAGCAAAGCAAAGCAAAGCAAAGCAAAGAAATAAATGAATCTGTATCTGTATCTAAATCTGAGCATGTTTTCTGAATGGCATACGCACGCATGCATTTGCATTTACTAGAGCTTACTGAAATTTAATTATCTCATAGATGTCTGTATGGTGTAGGTGTTTACAAGGAAACAGGTGAGGACATTCCTCCTCCTGAGGCATGAGGCAGTTGACGGAAGATGGGTTGCGGTGGTGTGTTGCGCAGTCGATGATTTACCGACCCGTGAGGGAAGTATATACGTGTTTTGAGGGTTTGGGGTTATTTTGAGATGTTTTGAACTGATAATCGTATAGAGTATTTTAGGTTGTTTGGATCTGGATAGGAGTTAGAAAAGGTTTTAGTAATTGTATGTAAAACTTTTTGGTTTAAACTGTTTACTGAATGTTTTGGAAATCTATTTTATAAACGGTATATTGAATTGTTTGGTTTAATCTGTTAGTTAAAAGTTATGAAAATGTTTTGAAATGTTTTTAGGTTGTTACGGATATGCTCGGTTTTTAGAGCTATCCACGCGGTTGGATTTCGCAAAGTCCGCTGTAAGTCGATTAAGTTTAGTTTACAAGTGATTATGGTAATTGATGAAAAATGGTGGAAGAATGAGGAATTGGGTAGAAAATTGAGAAATGGTTGCTCTCTGGAATCGGATTCCAGAGAGGTTAAGGTTTGAAGTTTTATGTGTTTGCTCTCTGGAAATTCCAGAGAGCACTTGTATAGAAAAAGAAAACAGAGAAGGGGAGTGAAGTGGCGACTGGGCGCTATCTCTGCTGAGGCGCATGGCCTCAGCGATCGATCTCTGCTGAGGCGCATGGCCTCAGCGATCGATCTCTGCTGAGGCGCATGGCCTCAGCGATCGATCTCTGCTGAGGCCTATGGCCTCAGCGATCGATCTCTGCTGAGGCGCATGGCCTCAGCGATCGATCGCTGCTGAGGCTCATGGCCTCAGCGACTGATCGCTGTTGAGGCCAGCGATCAGTCTCTGTTTCTTTTGCCTCTGTCTTCCAGTTTTGCCCTTGGCCGAACTGAAAATGGTTTTAGATGTTTTTAATATTTATTAAATGTTTTAAGTTTAATTTAAATTAGTTTTAAGTTTAACTAAAAGGGTTTTAAGAAATAGGTTTACACGACTTTAAATTCCAATTTGATTTCTGCTTCAGTTTAGGTTCAAAGTTTATGATGAGCGTAAAATGAAAAATTTTATACGGATAAATGGGTACGGACTTAGGGGTGTTACAATTATGGTATCAGAGCCCCCGGGTTTTAAAATCGGTTCTGTAGACTGCTCGACTGCACAGCCACTACGCGGACATCTTTCATCAACTGTAAGTCTGTTTTATAGCTTTATTGATTTGGTTTCTTAGGATTATTGTTTTGATGTTTTATAGGATTTTTATAAAATGGTTCGAGGAAGGGATCCTAGAGATGACGCGCTAGATCGATTTACGGAGTTGTTAGATCGCCAGTCGCAGCATATGGACCGGCAAGCGCAGCAGATTGCAGACTTAGTAAATTGGGAGAACCAGAGGGCCCGAGATTTGGTAGTTTCCAACAACCAGGGCATGCAGAAGTTTCAGGGCCTACGACCTCCAGTGTTCGATGGTCGATAATCGGATCCTACTGTTGCGGAGGAATGGATCCGAGTTATGGAGGATATGTTAGCTTATGCCGAGGTAGGGAACGGGAGCATGGTGGCGTATGCTACTTTTCACTTGGCGATGGATGCCCGTTTCTGGTGGGATTCAATCAAAGCGACGACGGACGTAACAGTTATGACTTGGGATCGGTTCAAGTTTTTATTTTTCGACAAGTATTTTAGCCGCGCAGTGAGAGTGGCGAAGAGGAACGAGTTCACGCAGCTGAGGCAGACAGGTTCAGTTGCAGAGTATATCCGGAAGTTTGAGGCTTTATCGCGATTTGCACCGTGCCTTGTCAGCGATAACGAGGAGAAGGTACACCAGTTTATGGAGGGCCTTAATTCAGAGATCCGGATGCACGTTGTTGTATCAGGTATTATTGATGTACCCTATTCTGACATCACAGCTAGGGCTCTGGATATTGAGGCCGCCAGAGCTACTTGTGTTAGACCGAGGGAGCCAGCTAAGGGCTTCTTCCGCGAGATACAGCCTCAGTCGCAGGACCTAGGTTGGCAGCCGAGAGCGCAGCCGCAACAACAACCACAAAGAGACGTTAAAAGGCCTCTAGAGGGAGGTAACGATCGAGGGAAAGGCAAGCAGGTACAAGGAGCTTCCCGGTTACCTCTTTGTCCTAAATGCCAGAGGGAGCACAGAGGGCAGTGCAGAGTAGGCACAGATGTGTGCTATTGGTGTGGAGAACCAGGCCATTTTGTTAAAGACTGCCCGAATCGAGGTCGAGGTCAATCAGGCGGAGATCAACATGACAGGGATCAAAGGAAAGTTGTACCGAGAGTCTTTGCATTCATCGAGCCTGACAACGCCGACGATGGGGCCCAACCTTCTACAATTGCAGGTATTATTTAAATTACTTGTACAATGATATGTATATGATAGATAAAATATTTAGATCTGAAATTAGTAAAGAAGAGAGTAATAGGTGAGTAAGAAGGAATTACTAGGCGAACCTCAAAGAAAAGATAATAGGACACACATATAACAATAAACGTCATATAGAAATATAGTTCTACATTAGTAGGATTAGTTCGATTTAATCAACGGAGTTTGCTCACCTAAGGTTTAGTAACAACTAGAGGAATACACCTTATGAGATATGGATTTTAAGTAGGTAGGGATTATGTTTAATTGACAACCTTTTGGAGTATTAGGATACGACTAGTCAAGAAAGAAGAATATTTAGAAATAAACCTATAAAGGGATACCTAGACTGTTATAATACCCGAAGTGTGTTTAAATAGATCAAGTACCGTAGAGCTCGTATATTGAGGATTCGTATGAAGTTAGGAGAGATAGAATTCAAGAGTTAAACTTAGAATGATTTTCGAGTAGAATAGTTGGAACCTAATTGGAAAGAGCGAACAAAAATAGATTAGTTGATGAACTCAAAGTAGCCTTGAGGAATTTAATGAAGGTAAAGTAGATCGTTGGAATAAATGAGAGCTTAGATTGGCATTTAAAGGATAACAAATTGAGAACTTTGTGATTCATAGAGTAGGGAGAGTGAGAATTATCACCGAAACCATCTAAGTAAACTTAGAGGTGAGACTAAGTTAGTAAACTTCTAGTGATTGACTCGTGTGTGGCAGGTCGAGACCAAGTAGTGCCTAGATGGCTTAGGTTAGAATGACTAGTTTAGAGCGCATCAATGAGGAGATTTAGAGACTTGACCGTGCTTAGAGCAAATAGAGTTTAAGATAAACAAAGGAGTGTAACGTAAGCAGTGTGAGAACTTTGATTGAGAATATAGTGATAGAATTTAAGGACAAAACTCTGGTGACATAGTTCGAGGAGTATAGCATTGTAAGCTTAGTTGTAGAATCCGCCCTGAATTAACTGGCAGGATTGGTAAGTTTCCTAGGAAAATATGTGATTTAGAGATTGACCCTAGGGATGACGGAATCAGAGTTATTAAAAGGAAGTTCCAATTTTGTTAAAGATAGAATTCTAAGTAAATACCGACTGTAGCTCATAGTTTGACTCATATAGGCCAAGTAATGTTATAGTCGTATAGTTGCAGGGTATAACAATGAGGACTTAACTAGAAACTCGCACCGAAATAGTCTCCAAAGGCTAAGGGGTTACCCAAGAAGTTGGGGGGACCAGTAAATCCTTTGGGTGATACAGTTACGAGGAATCGTTACCCGGGCGAATATAGAAGTTTGGGTCGACGTGAATCTCGACTACAGACGAAACCAACGAAACTATGGAGAATTTTAGACAAATCAATTGGAGATTTAAGAATTTAACTAAGTTCAGTACTCTAGTAAGGAAGTGTACGATCAGATTGAAGGTAGAGAATACAAGTTTAGGGCCGATATTGGAGGATACAGTGGAGAGTTTTGGTTAAGAACCACGATGAATGACCGTAAGTACAGATGATGATTGAAGCATAAGACCGCTTGACCTGAAACATTAGAATCAAAGGTTATAAGTTATGATAAATTTTGAGGACAAAATTTTAAATAAGGTGGGTGGAATGTAATATCCAGCTTTTCTGGATATTATTATTTTAATATATAATGACATTTTAGTAAATATGTCAAATCAAATCAGTTTCGCAAATGGAAAGCGTCATTATGATCCTAACGATTAATAAGAATTTTAAGGAAATTCTGGGAATTTTCGGAGATTAAACGCTATATTCCGAGTAAATACGTTTATCGTAATGTAAAGGACGTTTTAATAAGAATAGTAAACGAGGTCCGAATTGCGAACGGACAGTCTTAATAGATCTCTAATAATAAGTTGGACTTATTGGTAAAATATGGAAATTTGGTGAACCTGAATAGTCGGACGATTAACAAACCGAAGGACGAAACGAATATAAAAACAATGTAAGGGCAAAATGGTAATTTGGCAAACCAAATTTTATAAAAATTACACAAACCCTCTTTCTTCTTCATTTCTCTTCCTCCGTGATTTCCAGAGGCGATTTCTTCATCCTCCAGCCGCGGCGATTCAACCTCTCCGACCTCCGATCTCCTCCGTTTCTCTTCCGTTCCTCGTCATTTCTTCTCCTCTCGCTACCCTCGGTATGTACCTACAATCTCTGAACGTTTATTTCGAGTTCTCGGTTCGATTTAGAGTTAGGGTTTCAAATTAGGGTTTTGGTATTTTTCGTTAAAAACGCAAATTAGGGCTCGTAATTAATAGGTTAGCCGTGATTAAGTATATATTGAACGTATTTGACGTTATTGGACGAAGTTAAATTGAATTGTGGAAAAATGTTAAATTCGAGAAATTAGGGATTTTCGAGAAAGGTTCGTGAATTGTGATTTTGAACCATCGAGCGTGAATTGGTCGTTTAAACGTCTAGATTAATTAAGTTAGAACTTTAGGAAAGTTCCTTAGTTAAGAATTTTATTAAATTGGACAATTGGGAGTTCAGATGCGTCATATTGATAATATTGTAAATTTGCCTCAGACGAACAACGCTCGTGGACGGAGCTTGAGCTGCAACGGACGCGAGGTAAGTTCTCGTGACCTTCTCTGGCCGATTGGCCTACACCGTACTTCGATGTCGCGTCGAGGATTTTAGAGGATTGATTGTTTTAAATTGCTTTAGGTCGGGTAGATAGGTTTACAATTGTTATAGGTTATTCTATTTCGGTATTGATGGTACATATGTTGCTTGTTTATTTTATGTTCATATCTGTTCATGCATCACGTGTTTTAAATGTCATGAAAACGAATTTCCGCACGACGTTTTAAAGTAAATGCAAAGAAAGAATGACCCTTCGGTATACAGTTTAATTGGCCCATCGGTATACAGTTTATAGCAAAGTAAAGTAAAGAAATCGGTATATAGTTTATAGCAAAGCAAAGTAAAGCAATCGATATACAGTTTAAATGACCCTTCGGTATATAGTTTAAATGGCCCATCGGTATACAGTTTATAGCAAAGTAAAGTAAAGAAATCGGTATATAGTTTATAGCAAAGCAAAGTAAAGCAATCGATATACAGTTTATAGCAAAGCAAAGCAAAGCAAAGCAAAGAAATAAATGAATCTGTATCTGTATCTAAATCTGAGCATGTTTTCTGAATGGCATACGCACGCATGCATCTGCATTTACTAGAGCTTACTGAGATTTAATTATCTCATAGATGTCTGTATGGTGTAGGTGTTTACAAGGAAACAGGTGAGGACATTCCTCCTCCTGAGGCATGAGGCAGTTGACGGAAGATGGGTTGCGGTGGTGTGTTGCGCAGTCGATGATTTACCGACCCGTGGGGGAAGTATATACATGTTTTGAGGGTTTGGGGTTATTTTGAGATGTTTTGAACTGATAATCGTATAGAGTATTTTAGGTTGTTTGGATCTGGATAGGAGTTAGAAAAGGTTTTAGTAATTGTATGTAAAACTTTTTGGTTTAAACTGGTTACTGAATGTTTTGGAAATCTATTTTATAAACGGTATATTGAATTGTTTGGTTTAATCTGTTAGTTAAAAGTTATGAAAATGTTTTGAAATGTTTTTAGGTTGTTACGGATATGCTCGGTTTTTAGAGCTATCCACGCGGTTGGATTTCGCAAAGTCCGCTGTAAGTCGATTAAGTTTAGTTTACAAGTGATTATGGTAATTGATGAAAAATGGTGGAAGAATGAGGAATTGGGTAGAAAATTGAGAAATGGTTGCTCTCTGGAATCGGATTCCAGAGAGGTTAAGGTTTGAAGTTTTATGTGTTTGCTCTCTAGAAATTCCAGAGAGCACTTGTATAGAAAAAGAAAACAGAGAAGGGGAGTGAAGTGGCGACTGGGCGCTGCTGAGGCGCATGGCCTCAGCGATCGATCTCTGCTGAGGCGCATGGCCTCAGCGATCGATCTCTGCTGAGGCGCATGGCCTCAGCGATCGATCTCTGCTGAGGCCTATGGCCTCAGCGATCGATCTCTGCTGAGGCGCATGGCCTCAGCGATCGATCTCTGCTGAGGCCTATGGCCTCAGCGATCGATCTCTGCTGAGGCTCATGGCCTCAGCGACTGATCGCTGTTGAGGCCAGCGATCAGTCTCTGTTTCTTTTGCCTCTGTCTTCCAGTTTTGCCCTTGGCCGAACTGAAAATGGTTTTAAATGTTTTTAATATTTATTAAATGTTTTAAGTTTAATTTAAATTAGTTTTAAGTTTAACTAAAAGGGTTTTAAGAAATAGGTTTACACGACTTTAAATTCCAATTTGATTTCTGCTTCAGTTTAGGTTCAAAGTTTATGATGAGCGTAAAATGAAAAATTTTATACGGATAAATGGGTACGGACTTAGGGGTGTTACAACTGTAGCCGACACCACCCTTTCCGGCGACTTCTTCTCTCGCAAGTCCTTACTCTCTGCTATCAGCAAACTCTCCTCGACGGCCGGTTTACTCCGCCACCACTCGACTACTGTGCGCCTGAGGTATGCATTAGACAATGTGGCTATCTGTTAGTTTATTAACTCTGTTTTCAGCTCTGTATTGAAGTTTTGGATTCTTCAATGGCCGAGTATTGTTAAGAACATTTTGAAACCCGAGATTGGTAATGTCATTCCGAATCGATTCTGGACATTTAAAACAACCAACCCTGAGTTATCATTATCGAATCCGTCTATTTTGATTTTGGGATTTCGGGTTACATTGAGTATTAAACTAAGAACTCGGGAAGGACTCTTAGCTATTAGATCTTAGGAATAACTCGAGATTAGAACAATTAGGATTTTGTTTTAACTACTGCAATGTAAATGTTTAGGTGAAGAAGTTTGAAGAGAAAGGAGCTCAAGTGCTAAGGAGATCAGGTAAGTGAATGTATAGGTTTCTCGGTCATTAGAACCCTACATCAGAGGATACTAAGTAGAATGTTATGTATTGATTAGAAACTCCCTTATGCGGATGTCTAGTGTTCTTGATGACGTTTAGTTCGAAAGTAATATTCTATGATGGATAATGCTCTGCTCTGTAGCTTGATGTTTTAAGAGTTTCCATATTCACGCATCATGAAAGTTTTATGCATATGAAAATGTTTTAAAAGCATGTTTTCTCATGAACAAGATAAGATGATAAAATCCCTGCAACGTGGTTGAGTGAGGGTTGGGGGCGGTTCGGCGTATGTCACAGTCCGAAGAAGGACATATGTATACGACCCGCAGTAGGGACCATGATCAAAATCACTGTCGAACCCCCTTTACCGGCACAAATCCTCTCTCATTCCACACAACTGAAATGATGAATATGAACAATGATTATGAACAATGATTATGAATGATGAGTATGAACAATGATTATGAACAATGATTATGAATGATGAATATGAACAAGAATATGAACAAGAAATGATCTATGAGCATGTTTTATTTGAATTATGCATTCATGCACTCATGTTAATGTCGCATTCCTTACTAAGCATTAGGCTTATAGATGAACCTTATGATGTAGGTGAAGAGACTACAGGTGATGATACTAACTTCAAAGAGGATATTTAAAGCTGGTTGCTGGAGGTTACTCAAAGTGACAGTGCAGGACTGGAGAGGCGATTATGATCCCTGGTTATTGCTCCCTTATGTCAATAAGAATATAAGAACTGGAATTATGTAGGATGGTGTTAGTATTGTTTGAGTTAACTTTTGAGTCTGGGATTGGATATGAGGATATGTTTCCTTTTAAAGGATTTATGTCATGCAAGTCTTCCGCTATTTATACTCTGAATGAATTTGTTATACCAGTAAGAGCATTTCTTAGCTAAGTTGTGTTATGTGAAAGTTGGATGAATCCTCTTGGTAGGAGTTTTCTCCTATCGGTAGATGTAGAGTGTCTAGCCATCGGATGATGAAAGTGCTATTTTGTCGTCTAGCGATCGGCAGATGTAGAGTGTTTAGCCATCGGATGATGAAAGTGCTATTTTGTCGTCTAGCGATCGGTAGATGTAGAGTGTTTAGCCATCGGATGATGAAAGTATAATTTTGTCGTCTAGCGATCGGCAGATGTAGAGTGTTTAGTGATCGGATGATGAAAAGCTTGTAAGCTATCGGAAGATGTCTTAGATGAACACGTGAATTTCACATGTCTATCGGTAGATGTTTTAATGAGTCACGAGAGCTGCACGTGTCCATCGGTAGATGTCCACTACCAGATGATGTTTAAATGATCACGTGAGAAGCACGTATCGGTAGATGTTTTCTGCCGGGCGTCGGTGAGAGAGTTGTGTGAAGTGCACGATACAAATCGGATGGTGCGAGCTTTGATGCATGCAAACCCATGCAATCCGAGATCGATGAAGTCGAGCGACTTGAGGGCAATTCATCTCCGCCCGACTATGTCTTAGAACCGATGATCGTGTATGGTCGCTCGTGTCTATGAGCGATTAAGTAAGTAATATCATTAAGAAGTCAGGTACAAGGGATAAATTCTCCATCAGATAAGTTGAAGTCTTTAAGTCTGCTAGATACACAAAAAAAAAGGGAGAAGAGAGTCCAACTATGAATTAAAGTTTTAAGTAAAGTCAGGAATTTCGTGGCGATCCTCCCCGGGTCGTTACAAGTTTAGTCTCAGTGGCTTGTTCTGAAGACTTCCTCCCTCCGATCATTCGCCCAGAGGAAGGTGACGATGCTCGGCTACTGCTCTTAGATCTTCAGGAGGCTGCTCTGACATTCTCTCCACCTGCTGCTTCTTCTGTCCATGAGCCATTTTTAGTGTCCTCCAGTCCTCTGGATGCATCTCTTACTGCTTCTCCTGCTGTAGAGCCTCTTCCTTGTCTAGACATGTTGTTGTTTCCAGAAATTTCTTCAATTTCAGCTCCCTGCTTGGATTTGGTGGTCTATCAAGGACCCTCTCCATCTGCTGCTTCTCAGCCAGAGCCTTCTCCATGCCAAGATATAGTGATCTATCAAGCACCACTTCCTCCCACTATTGCTTCCCTTCGCGCACTTGTGGATACTTATTTTCTTTCAGATCATGAAGTGCCCGCTTGGATTAGCCAAGCTTTCTAGACTCATTTTTAGCTTTCTTTAAGTAGAGGATTTTGTTTGTAAACACTTTTATTGTTATTCTAATGACATTTCTCTGATGTTTCTTTCCCTTTTTGGTGCCTGCATTGTTTCTACTGTCTCTTTGTTTGTTTTTGATAATGTCAATGGGGGAGAACATATTTGATTGATTGATGCTGCTTGAGACATAAATCAGATATGTTATGAATTGTGTATGCATGTTTTATGCTATGAATTGTGTATGCATGTTTTGAAAGAATTGATATGAATTGTGTATGCATGTTTTGAAAAAAGGGAATGAAACTGAAATATATGCATATGCTGTGTGGGAGCTAGGATTATGGGGGAGAGTTATACTTAATCAAATTTATAGGTTGTCATTATCAAAAAGGGGGAGATTGTTAACTTAATTAGTGTTTAAGTCTAACTAAGTTTTTGATGATGTATTTGAATGTTAAATATCTAATTTGATTATGTTTATTAAATGAGAATAATGAATTATGCAAGGTTTTTAATCTGTTGGAAATACCCTTGAAAATGGTATTTTAGTTATCTAATGAATGTGGTTAAATATACAGGGCTGTATAGTTATTTAACAGGGCTGTATAGTTATTTAACAGGGCTGGAAACAATCGTTAGACAAAGGCGGATGAGAAATGAAGAACTCCACCGCTCGCTAGACAACAAGGGCGGATGACTTCAAGAAGATATCCTACGTTCGCTAGACGACAAGGGCGGAAGACTTCAAGAAGACATCCTACGCTCGCTAGACGACAAGGGCGGAAGACTTCAAGAAGACATCCTACGCTCGCTAGACGACAAAGGCGGAAGACGTCTATAACTTCATCATCTGACACCGGTTCAGCGTTTAAAGATTAATCATCCTATGTCAGTTCAACATTTGGAAGTTGCATCCACCGTTTCGGCTCACGCTTCACAACACTACATCTACCAAAGCCGGTTCAAGCTTTGTAAAGCAACATCTTACGCAGATTTTAAATATACCGCGAAAGCCACAGTGTACCTCGCCCAGAAGCTTAAAGTTCAGAGCATTAATGGCATCAGGCGATTTGCGATTTCTGAAAGCAACGGCTACCTGCATTTGTACGAAAGTTGCTCTAACGGTAACAAAGTTTCCATTATTGGATAAGGAGCATTGAAGTCAAGAGCCGATTTGAAGACAGAGTATTTAAGCCCAAGGTTAGAGCCACGAAGGAACAACTTTTACAAAATTTATTCTTGAGCCCTAACTTGCGATTAATCATACTCTGTATTCTTCAACTACATCTCTCGATTCCTAAACTTGAGAATTTGATTTGAGAGTTTGTAGTTTGTTGTATTCATTCATTCAAACCTGTAAACCAGAAGGCAGTGGATTGACGTCCGGTCAAGTTCAATCCAGATCTGTAAAAGGCAGTTGATCGGAGCCCGAATTCTGATCTGTTTATTCTCGTGAGGAGAAGGTTAAGAATTTTCAAGGGGGAGCCTTGAAGCGTGGACGTAGGCAAGCTTAGCCGAACCACGTTAAAAACTGTGGTGTCAATCTCTCTCTCTCTCTCTTGCATTGTTTGATTATTTGTTGTTTTCATATTATTTGAACATAAGAGAGAAATTAATTAGTTTAGTAAATTAAGTTTTAAAAAGGCTAATTCACGCCCCCCCTCCCTTAGGCAATCTCGATCCTACAGCTACTTAATCAAGTGGCAAGCTAAAATTTCAAACCGAGCGATAAAGAAAATCCTAGAGCTAGTTGTGAATCCTTGTAGAAAACATTGAACATTAAAATTGAAGGACTCACTATGGGTACCCCACTGTACAAATTGTCTACAGTAAAACCTGATAGCGAGAAGAGAATGATGCAGTTGAGTGAATTAGAGGAACTCAGAATGTGGAGTTGTATAAAGAAAAAATAAAGAAATGGCATGGTAGTAGAGTATTGCAATGCGATTTTGAAGCTTGCGGCTAGAATCGAGATTGTCAAAGCCATTCATAGTATTTGAAGTTCATCCTCGGGGATCATATCATTCAAAGAAAACTTTCAAACTAAATGGCTAGAGACTAAAGATATACACGGAGGAGAATTCCATCTCCTTGCATGAGTCAAACAGTGCCTAAAGCGCTACTTGGAGGCTACATGTGTTTATTTTTCTACATGGTCCATTCATAGTTTAGAGTACTTTATCAGTACTATTATTTTTAGTTTTTGCTTTGTCGAGAGATGCCTTCAAGGAGAAATTCAAGAGAGTGCATGCAGAATAATGGAAAATCATGCAAGAAATAAGTTCAATTTTGGGGCTTGAAAGGCTCAACAAGAGTGGGTTCAGATTTAAGGTTTTATTGAGGTTTGACAAATCGATTGTTAAAGTTTTGGAAATTTATGCTCAAACTGTCGTATGGATGTGAGATATCAAGTTAAATAGTGTTTTGTAAGTATTTGAGTTGCTTTTTGTTTGAGAATTGATGGAAACTCAAAAGTGTTTTTGAAGTTATGGAACAACTTTTTAAAATTTATGCTCAAAGTCTTTTCAAAATATTTACACTAAATGTAAAACTTGATTCTTAATGAGTTTAATCAACTCACCTCAATAGTATTTTTTGTGGTCTTAGTAAGAGAAACAAGTATTAGTAGACGTAGGATTGTTTTGATTATTATTTTCATTTTAGTTGTTCATTTCTCAAAGTTATATGTTGGTGAGATATAACGCTTTTCACAGTGTAAAATTTTCACTTTTCTTTGTTACGAATTAGGCACATCATAGATTTATTTATTGCATAGTACTTTACTTTTGGACATTTGCTATTTACTATCTAATGTCACCATTGGACCAAAGGTTTAACCCAACGTTTTTTTGGGTCCCCCTCGGGCATGACTGACAGAAAATGACAATCTAAATAAAGGTAGTGTTTATAATTAAAAAAAAAATCAAGCATATCCACATGGTTGAATATTTTTCTAAAATTGTCTCCTTGATCTGATTTATTTGATTGATTTTTGGTGGTTGAGAAAAGCTTATAAAATTGGATCATAAAACCGAGTTTTAAAATTTGATTTTTATTTCTTTTTGGGAAAGATATAGTAATCTGCTCATAGTTTGGACACACGAATATGGAAATTCTTTGGAGCACAATTTTTAATGAACTAGATGCAATTTTGATGGATATTCTTAAATTTTATTTGGAAAATTTGAGGAGTTTTAGCTACGAAGAAAAATCAATAAAGTTTTGAAGAGATAGAGAGTGAACTAAATGTTGAAAAAGAGTCTTAGGTTTTTATTCTTAATTTTGTTTGCATTATTTTAGGACAAACAATGATTTAAGTTTGGAGATATAATAACTCTATTTTACAGTTAATATTATATAAATTTGCATAATTTTTGATAACTAAATCATATTTATTTAGCCATTTTTTAGAGGAAATAGCAGTTTCGCTACGTTAGTATAGAAATCAAAATTTAAGTCCACCAGTATATATATCACAACAATATAAAAGTACTATATAAACGTATAAATCTTACGTACATATATATATGTAAAAGAAAAACGTATTGGCGAATAGATCCAGTCAAATTTTTTATATATGACAACTCACCAAAATAAGCTTTGAAATTTATGCAATGCAGTTATATAAAGTATTAAATCTTTATCGACTTGTAGTCCACAAACTCGTTTGAGTCTAAAACAAAGTCGTGAACATCCCTTCCAAACAAAGAGGGAGACACATAAATGAGTTATATACCGAGACTATAAACCTAATCCGGACACATTATAAATGACTTTGAAAAATATTGCAAAGAATATGTTAGACATTTATTCGAGCACAATACAAGCACACTGCAGGAAATAAATCAAAATGTTAAAATAAATTCAAACACCCATCCTTTTAAAAAGCAGCAAGTCGAGAATTGCGATTTCTTAAGTTTCACGCATTGGATCATCTTGAAAATTTGACAGTTGGTTTACAACATACAGAGGTAAATTCTGAACTATGAAGATCACCTTTAGTTTTTTTCCAGGCTATTCGGTTAGAGACAAACGAAGCTGCAATTTAGATCTTGTTTTATTTTCGTTTTTTCAAGAGTAGCGAAAATAGTGAGATATATTTAGATAAATAGATCGATATTTTATTATAACATATATTTTAAAATAGTGAGATATATTAAAAATAGTGAGATATATTTTAAAATAGTGAGATATATTTAGATAAATAGATCGATATTTGATTATAACATTTTTTTTCAAAAGCAGCAAGTTGAGAATTGCGATTTCTTGAGTTTCACGCATTGGATCATCTTGAAAATTTGACAGTTGGTTTACAACATACAGAGGTAAATTCTGAATTATGAAGATCACCTTTAGTTGTTTTCCAGGCTATTCGGTTAGGGACAAACGAAACTGCAATTTAGATCTTGTTTTATTTTCGTTTTTTCAAGAGTAGCGACTCAAGAATTGCGATTTCTCTAGTTTCGACCGTTTGATCATCTTGCAAATTTGACAATTGGTTTACAACATACGGAGGTACATTTTGAACGATGAAGATTGTTTTTGCTGTATTTAAGGCTGTCCAGTTAGGGAAACACAAAACTGCAATTTAGATCTTGTTTTGAAAATTTAGGTTTCGTTTTGGGAGAACGGTTTGGTTTGTAATCATGGCTAGTCATAAAAATGATTATCTTCAGTCTATTAGTGTTCAATTGGATAGGAAAAACTATTAGTATTGGAGCTATGTTATGAAAAATCTCTTCCGGGGCACAAATCGATGTGGTGATATATTATTGGTGCTCGTGTTCAGCCTTCAGACCCAAATGCTGGAGACTATGTCAATTCTCTTGATATTTGGGAGACTAATAATTTAAAGATAATTATGTGGGTAAATAACCCCGTGGCACACTCAATCGGAGTTTAGTTGGCAAAATATGAGACTGCAAAGGAGGTTTGGGATCATTTGACTCGTTTGTACATGCAATCTAATTTTGCAAAACAGTATCAATTGAAAACTGACATTCGTTTGCTTCAGCAGAAGGATATGAGTGTTCAGGGTTTTTATTCCTCCATGTCGGCATTGTGGGATTAATTGGCGCTAACAAAGTCCTCTGAGCTACGAGTATTCCCACCATATGTCGCTCGTAGAGAAGAACAACGCTTGGTTCAATTTTTTACGGCACTTCGCAATGACTTTGAGGGGTTGCATGAGACTATAATCCATCATAGTCCATTACTTTTTGTTGATTCGGTGATGAACGAGTTGTTAGCCGAGGAGATTCGACTCAAGTTCCAAACTGATAAGGGGGCTATCACACCGAATACTCCATATGTTTTTGCGACATCTCAACGTCAGACTAATAACCAAGACATGATGAACTCAAAGGTTTCCCATGATTAATGTGGCTTTTGCAAGAAGAAGGGTCACTAGAAGGCTCAATGTCCGCTATTATTGAGCAAAGAAAAATCGCAGCAACCTCAGAAGATTCAGAATTCTTTAAGAAAATCTAGTAATTCATCGCAACAATGGATATATCAACCTCCTCAGTCCAACAATTTAGTGACCACTTCATACTTAGATTCATCATTACTTGAGCAATTTCAACAATTACTCACCTCACAGCCTCATGCTATGTCAACTGCTTCTCATAGAGGTTTATCATCCTCTGGTACATCTAGAATATTTTCTTCCTTGTGGATCTTAGATTCTGGAGCTTCTTATTATATGTCACCAGACTTTTTATCTTTTGTCTCATAATACGTCTTTATTTGTTATGGCTGCTGATGGTACTCCAATGCCATTAGTAGATGTAGGTTCTGTTAATACACCTTGGTTGTCACTTTCTGATGTTTATTATATTCCTAATCTTATCATCAATCTCGTTTCTGTTAGTCAATTGTGTGTATCTGGCTATTTTATTTTCTTTTCTTTATCCAACTGTTGTGTGTAGGACTCGCAATCTCAGAAGGTGATTGGGACAGGTCGTAGGAAATGCGATCTTTATGTCTTGGATCAACTCCAACTACCTGATGTTGCAGCTTTTAGTGTCGATTTGTCATTATTTCATTTGAGTCGTTTTTCTTCTGATTTTACTTATGACATACTTGTTTGGGTCATATTTCAGCATCTCGATTACAATTCTTAGCTTTTTCTAGAGCATTAGAAACTTTAAAAAGTCATAATATTTCTGATTGTAGTAGTTGCAAACTGACAAAATTGTCTGCATTACCTTTCAATAAAAGTCCATCTTTTTATCGTAATCCTTTTGATTTTATTCATTCTGTTGTGTGGGGATCTTCTCCTATTACTACAAAAGAGGGTTCACAATATTATGTGTCTTTTATTGATGATTGCACTCGTTATACTTGGATTTATCTTAAGAAACGCAGGTCGGAATATCTTACCATCTTCAATAACTTTAAAGCTCTTGTCAAATGCTTTTCAACACTTTCAATGCTTTTTCCCGTTTACTTGCGTCTGAAGATACTATTCATCAAACCTCGTGTCGAGAAACACCTCAATAAAATGGGGTTGGAGAAAGAAAGCATAGACATCTTGTTGAGACAGCTCATTCTTTTTTATTGTCTGCGGATGTTCCTAGTGTCTTTTGGGGAGAAGCGGTCCTTACTACTACTCACATGATCAATAGGATACCAACTTTTCACAATTCAAATTTGTCTCCCTTTCAAAAACTATATGGTCGTGCTCATGATTATTCCTCTTTACGTGTTTTTTCTTGTACTTGTTTTGTTCTCCGACCACACATCGAACGTGATAAATTGTCCTCTTGATTTGTTTTGTGTGTATTTCTTGGTTATGATGTTAGTTAAAAGAGATATCGTTGTTTTGATCCAGTCAGTCAAAAATTGTATGTCTCTTGTTATGTTGTGTTTCTTGAACATATTCCTTTCTTCTCCATACCCCCTGCCCAATACAACATCACTCATGCAAATCTCATACTTATTGATTCCTTCAGTATCGACAATGACAAAGCCTCCCCCACGGCTATTTTTACTCCTACCAGCTCCACTGAATCTGCTAACTTGATCCTCCCCTCTTCTCTTGCGACTGCTCCATCATCTCGAGAGATTGCAGACAATCTTATTCGTCAGTCTACTCGTCCTCGTAAGTCAACTAAACTACCTAATTTTGCTTATTCTTGTTATTCTAGTTCTTTTGCCTATTTTGTTACGTCTATTCATCATCTTTCTGAGCCTTTGTCGTATAAAGAAACTATTGGTAACCCTTTTTGAGAGAATGTTATGGCCAAGGAATTAACTACTCTACATCAAACGCATACTTGGGATATGGTACCGCTGTCATCTGGGAAGCGTGCTATTGGATCTCATTGGGTTTTTAGGATCAAAACAAAATTTGATGGTTTTATCAAATGGTACAAAGCTCATCTTGTTGCTAAATGTTACTCTAAAATTGCCTTTGTTCGTCAATGGAAAATATCTTAGATGGATGTTAAGAATGTATTCTTAAATGGTGATCTTAAAGAAAAAATCTATATGGTGCCTCCTCCTGGAGTGCTCACCGACCTGGCGAAGTTTGTAGACTTCGCAAAGCTCTCTATGGACTCAAACAAGCACCACTGTGCTTGGTTTGAGAAGTTCTCTACAATGATTACCTCATTTGGTTTTCGTCCCAGTAATCATGATTCAGCTTTATTTGTCAAGTGTACAGGTGCAGGTCGTATATTTTTATCTTAGATGTGGATGACATGATAATTACTCGTGATGATTATGATGAAGTTGAAACTTTGAAGTATGAATTAGCTTGTTGTTTTGCTATGAAAGACTTACATTTGCTGCTCTACTTTCTAGGCATTGAGGTTGCTCTTCGCCAAAAGGTTATCTTTATTCTCAGTTAAAGTACATAGCTTATCTATTTGAGCGTGCACGTCTCACTGACAACAAGATAGTAGATACTCCACTTGAGACTAATGCTCGGTACTCTCCATCAGATAGTTCTCCTTTGCCAGATCCTAGTCTCTACCGTACGGTTGTGGAAAGCTTAGTTTACTTTATTGTGACTCGTCCTGATATTGCCCATGTTGTGCACGTGGTTAGTTAATTTGTCACTGCACCGACTACAGTTCATTAGGCTTCTATTCTTCGCATTCTCCGATATCTTCGGGGAACTCATTTTCAGAGTCTCTTATTCTCCTCCTCTTCCTCGTTAGAGATGTGTGCATACTCTGATACTGATTGGGTGGGTGATTCTACGGACCGTAAATGGACCACCAACTTCTTTATTTTTCTTGGAGATTCTCTTATCTCTTGGAAGAATAAGAAGCAAGATGTTATCTCTAGGTCTTTCACAAAAGCTGAGTATTGTGTCATGGCTACCACCACCTGTGAGATTGTTTGGCTACGTTGGTTACTTAGTGATATGGGTATTCTTCTTCGTCAACCTACTGCTATTCATTGTGATAATCAGAGTGTCATTTACATTGCACGTAATACAGTTTTTCATGAGAGAATGACAGCATATTGAGATTGATTGTCATGTCACTCGTCATCATCTATAGCTTGACACTATCATGCTGTCTTTCGTTCATTCCTCACTGCAGATAGCTTATGTGTTTACCAAGGCTCACTCCACTTCGCGATTTTATTTTATTTTTTTTTTACAAACTCTCCATGCTTCTAGCTGTAGTATCGTGAGTTTAATTAGGGATGTTAGTTTATATGTATTAGTTTCAAAGTTATTTTATTAATTTACTTTACTTGTTTATTAACCCTAGCTATATAATTCTTTTAGGCTGTATTATTTAATTGATTTTTTACGTTTTCAATAAGATCTTCATCTTCCATTTTCAATTTCAACCGAAAATTCTCTTAATACTAAATTAATGTATTTTACACATGCTCAACTAGCTTTGCTATGTTAGGATCAATAAATAAGTTTTACCTCTCACACTTATACATCCATTAGAAGAAAAATCCAAAAAAAGAACTGCTCAAAATTTAAACAAAGCAAATAACTTTGTATTAGTTTGATCGAGTTGATAATATTTTAATTATTTTGTGAATTCAGTTATCTGATATTTATACATCAATACCAAGAAATTAGACCATTCTCTCAAGCTTAGAATGGTAATTAGAAAAGTAATAAAAAGTGACGAAATTTATGCAACTTGAAGCAATAACTTAACATAAGACATTTTTCCATACTATGCAGTAGATTATTCAATTACAGAGAGAAAATCGAGTGAGAAACATAAAATGGTAGAACCAAGTGTGGGAGACGATCCATTTCATTCAAGGAAGACAAAGAAGGATAGGGTCACAGCAGCAGTCGTCCAACACGCAACAGCAGCACAGAGCTGCGAGGCTGCAACACCACATTTTAAAAATGTTCAATGTCTTTGTAACCTTTTTTAGCACGTTTAATGATTAGTCTTCAGAAAAAAATAAAACATAGAAGGGGGAAAAAAGGACTTACCATCCCTCAAGGAAGCCTGGTCTTCTTTTACGTGGTGGAGCTGTGTACTGTGGTGGTGGCATCACGGGAGGTCCTTCATCAGTATTTTGCAGTGTAAATCAGGATGCAACGCAGAATTATAAACCCTAGAATAGAGGAAAAGAAAGAAAGAAGAAGAAAGAAGCATACCCTGTGCAGGATATGGATAACCATACTTGACATCAGCCATATCCAGAAGCAAACCCACAAAAACCAATATTTCTGTAGTTAGAACTCTCTCAAAACTCCCAGCAGAAGTATAGAACTTGACACTCTTAAATAGAGATGCAACAGGCGGTGGGATTCAAATCAGGGGAGAGGTGGGCCTGCGTGGCAAGATCTCGTGGAGACAGAAAAGTTGGGAAGAGCCTAACGTGTTCACATTTAATATAGAACCCTTTCCCATTTGATATCCTTCAACTTTGATGAGCCCCATCTTCAAATTGGCATACAATAACTGATTATAGTTGGCGTGGTGGGCAAGAATTGTTCTTTTATGGGTCCAAGATAGTGAGTGAGGGGAGTTAGAATTGCGTTTTCAAGGTATCTAATTTTTAGGTTTATCCAATTCTCTTTAGCTATCTCCCTTCCCTTCCACTTGCTTTATCTCCGCTTTAGTTCACATGAACTACGTCTTCTCTCTTTTTAATTGTCATTGCACGTCCCCAATGTCCATTGCAATGTTCCTTCACAATGCTTTTGGTTAGGTATTTTATAAACAAATAACACTATACAAGAAACTAGAGAACTCGAAATTTTTTAAAATTGCCTTTTTTTTTTTTATGGAACCCCAAATCTCCGTCAAGCAAGAGTCATCATTTTATGTTTGTAGATGCTTATGCGACTGTCGAACAATGGACATGATTGGATCATTTGCATAAAACGCGGAAGACATCATGCTACTACCCTAACTACTTACACCATGTTTTTGGGCTCCTAGTTTTCATGTCATTTTTTTCCATGTTACTGAGCATGCAATCCCATAAAACTAAAACCACTTGGTACAGAATCTTAGTCGGTCATATTTCCTCCAATGTAAATACTACTCAGAGCTCATGAAACTGATTTTAGTGTGCTTGATCAAACATTCCATCACTGAAGCGACCCAAATCTATCTTTTACATTACTTGTCTCGGTATCAGAGATATGGCATCATCGAGCTCCAACAATGCCTCCCTATCTCAAACTATCTTTAATTGCCAATGGCCTCAAAGCTTTTCTGGACAGCTCTGTACAAGTACCTGCACAGCTTCTGGATTTCATCTCCTTTGGTTCCAATTCAAAATACTCTATTTAGCTTCGTTACATCAGACTCATTACGAGTTGGTTCTATGCGTTTATCTCAGACTCCCTGTTTCTACCCTCGAGCGAATTTATTCGTCTCCTTCTCTTTCTAGACTCACAGAAATACATAGCCAACGCCACACTATCACTAAAGATGGTTCTTCAGTTTCCAATTACATTCAGCGCATTCATTTTATCTGCAATAATCTTACAGCTATTGGAGAACCTGTCAGAGATTATATAATAAACATACGAATGAAGGACGACTAGTAGTGTGGATAGGAAATGATGTTTTAGATATTGTTGGATATAAGAGAAAAGATACATGAAAAACCTTATTCTTCTTCCTCTTCCTCTTCTTCTTCCTCTTCTCCTCCTTCTTCTCCTCCTCTTCCTCTTCCTCTTCCTCCTCTTCCTCTTCCCCTTCCTCTTCTCCTCCTTCTTCTACTTTTCCTTCTCCTTCTTCCTCTTCCTCTTCCTCTCTCCTCCTTCTACTCATTCTTCCTTTTCCTCTTCTTCTTCTTCCTCTCCTCCTTCTTCTTCTTCCTCCTCTTCTTCTTTGTCTTCTTCTTCCTCTTTCTTCCTCCTCCTTCTCCTCCTCCTCCTTCTCCTCCTCCTCTTTCTCCTTCTTCTTCTTCTCCTCTTTCTTCTTCTTCCTCATAAATTTCATCTTTGTTTTTAGAAAGTCACTCTTATCAGGATTGGGGCATGATACTGACCAAGAAGTATGTGATTTAGAACCACCATTGTTTAATTAAACAATAAATATAGCGAAATTAATGGAGGATACACTTAATTAAGGAATTGAAAACATAGCCATCAAGAATTGTCATCATTTGTCACGACCTGGGGAGGGCCAAAGCAGAAATGCCGGGTCGGGCTACTTGATTACTGGGAAGGGAACCCGATCACCCATCCTAAAGCTAGATTGACAACGGAAATCTTTAGAAAATAGTTACAGGCTCACATAATGAAATCTCAAACAGATAGTGCAATATAAATAAATACTTAATAATATCCAACCCTGTAGGAAAGTAAGAAAATTCAATCCACGAGTTAAGGTTTACATATCCAAATTTAACCACTCAATCCTCACCAAGGAAAACCAAATACAGTTTTTAGGAAAAGAAATAGCAAGTGGTCTCTCCTGATCTCCACTTAAGCAAGTCATAGTTGCTGTTCTCTTTACTTAGATTGAGAGTGGGTCATTGGCGTGAGTGACTAACTCAATAGATATTTTATACGTAATTCGTATAGTTTTGAAAATGAGTTTCTATCTTTATTTCAAAATTGTTATTAAACTTCAATATTATGCATGAGTTTTTATAAAAACAATTAAGGAAACCTCTTTTCTCTTTTTATCAAATCTGACTCCACGAGCCCTCAATGAAGTAGTTATAGAATCTATCAAAAAGTACTCTGAATGATGTGATCCAAGCAGCGACAAAGCCCAAGCCCAAGAGCAACGATCCAATTGAGGACATTGGCGGCCCAATGACACGGTCCAAAGCTAAGAAGATGCGTGAGGCTTTGCAAGGATTAATTTTAGAGATCCAAGGGAGAGAGGAGCCGCGACAACTTGATCTAAAACTATTGAATGTGTCGAGGATTGAAGATAATCAAAATCAAGTTGAAGCAAGGGAGGCCAAAGATACATGAAGATTTACATGTGCCATGCACATGCACGTGCAAGAATTAAAAAGTTACATGAGAAGCACATGCAAATCCAAACAAATCACGTATAAGAGATTTTATCCGACAGAATCTACTCAAATCAATTCAAATCATATTCAAACGTAGTTTAAACGTGAGATGATATCTTATCATGCAAAGGATCATTATCTCACGATTTTATTAGTTATTTTATTTTTATTTTCGTTTTTTTATTATTTAATTTAATTTTCATGTGTAGCCTATTTAATGGAAAACACTTTTGATTTAGAAGAACAAGTTTGAATTAAAAATTGAGTGTTTTTTGTTTAGAGAGGATTTCTCTTTAGTTCTTTGCGAAGAACAACGATCTTCTTCAAGTCACGCTTGAAGAATCTCGTTTGATAGCTTTGGTTCTTACCAACGAGTTTGGTCTGGGTCAAGCTCCTGTTTTGATAGCTTTGGTTCAGCCAACAGGTGTGGCTCGGGTCAAGCTCCTGTTTTGATAACTAGGGTTCCATCGAATTCTTCGATTGGGGTCTTAGTTCCTTTGTTCTTGAATCGAAAAGGCGTTCCTTTCAATTATTCCGCGTTGTTGTCTGGTCCCGGGTCCTTTCGATCCGAGATTCTCATCAGTTGGTATCAGAGCTTCGGCTCCTTGATTCAAGAAGCTATCTTTAATTTTTTTGTTATTAATTTTTTTTCTTCATCTTATTCTATTCGTCATCATTGATTCTTTTTTTCTCGTGAATTTGTCTTCTTGAAAAGTACAAAAAAGAGTTTGTCAAAAGTCAAAAAAAAAAAAAGTTGTCAAAAGTCAAAAAAAATAAAATTGTCAAAAGTCAAAAAAAAAAGTTGTCAAAAGTAAAAAAAAAAAAAGAGTTGTGAGAAGTCAAAAAAAAAAAAAAATCGAAATTTTGTTCTAGAGATTTTGAAATTTCTAACCTTTTAAATTCAAAAATTCGTTCTTAAATTCGTAGATAATTGTTCTTTGAAAATTCAAATTATTGAATCTTCATTCGAAATATTGTCTTTATCCAAATTCATTCTTTGAAGGTTTAAATTGTTGAATCTTCATTTGAAATATTGTCTTCGTCTAAAGTTTTGTCTTATTTCAATCATACCCTTGATTTAGCCATCTTTACAAGTTTGAACTTTTAAGCTTTGAAGTTTGATTTTTTATAGTTTGGCTTGTTGAATATTTACCATCGATCAAGTTCTTACGTAAAGAACTAAAAGGGAGATCTAGAGGTAAAAGGCAAGAGGGTGAGACTATTATAGAAAAAGCCTTAATTTTGAGTGAAACACGAGTGGAGTGACATCCATCGAGAGTAAACACGTGAGGGAGAGGTAAGGTCCATTATTTGAATATTTTTTCTTTTACTTCTAACAATTTTCTTTTATTTTCTTATTGTGGTTGATAAAGAATATCATGAGTGGAGAACAAAACGAGGTGGATTTAAAGTTGTTCATGAAAGCCATGCAAGAAAATTTCAAGGCTCTAAATACGAGGATGGACCGATTAGAATCTCCATCCCCTAGTCATACGCGGCAAAAGAAGAATTTTGATGGAAAATTCAAAGATAATAGTGGATATTATCAAAGGGAAAGGAATGATAGGTTGTACCGAGAAGATGATGATCTAAGTAACATCAAGGTAAATATTCCACCTTTACGAGGGAAGAACGACCCCAAGAGATATTTCGATTAGGAACGAAAAGTAGACTTGATGGAGGAACCAGTAAAAGGAGATCAATTAGTCACAGGGCGAGTATTGAATGTGCAAACTAAGGAAGATGGAGCCAAAGTACAACGTGAGCATATATTCCATACAAGATGCTATGTGCTCAACAAAGTTTGTAGTTTGATCATCAATAGTGGGAATTGCACCAATGTTGTAGCGACCCCAGAAGGATCGTCACATAATCCGTATCTTTCTTATTCATTTAATCCTTATTACTCACACATGATTCATTATTAGCAGTGTATTTCTTTTTTTTTTTGAACATAATTTAACTCAAGATGTCATATGCGATTCGCTAAGCCTCAATCGGCAAAGGAAAACATTACATATCTGCCGGCGGGCAGTACAATGTGTATTGGCTAGTGAAGGGAAAACTTTAAGTTATAGGCTGCATCTGCCGATAGAAGAATGAACCACATCTACCGGTCACTAGACGACAAAACCGAGTTTATACCATCCGGTGGAGAAGCTCTCTACATCATCCGATGAAATAAGGGTACATCATCCTGTAACGACCCGGGGTGGATTGCCACGAAATTCTTGACTTTACATAAAACTTTAACTCATATTTGAACTCCTTTTCTCCTTCTTTTTTTTTTCTTTAATAACAGTATACCTAACAGGCTTAAAGACTTCAACTTAACGGATGGAAAGTTAGTCCCTCATACATGCTTCCAATCGACGTACAAGTTGCATGGGTCTGCATGCATCAACCGATAGACATTGCATCTTCCGGATGGCACGTGCACCCCTCATGACTCATTTAAACACCTATCGGCAGATGCGAATACTCGCATCGACCGACGATCACGTGCATCTCGTATGACCAATTTAAAACATCCACCGATAGACATGTGAAATTCATGTGTTCATTTATGACATCTCCGATAGCTTACGAGCTCTATATCATCCGATCACTAACGACAAGTTATTATTTACATCATCCGGCGAGGGAATATACGTCATCTCCGGTGAAATAGGGAAACATCATCCGATGGCTAACACTCTACATCTGCCGATCGCTAGACGACAAAATGGCACTTTCATCATCCGATGGCTAACACTCTACATCTGCCGATCGCTAGACGACAAAATGGCACTTTCATCATCCGATGGCTAACACTCTACATCTGCCGATCGCTAGACGACAAAATGGCACTTTCATCATCCGATGGCTAACACTCTACATCTGCCGATCGCTAGACGACAAAATGGCACTTTCATCATCCGATGGCTAACACTCTACATCTGCCGATCGCTAGACGACAAAATGGCACTTTCATCATCCGATGGCTAACACTCTACATCTGCCGATCGCTAGACGACAAAATGGCACTTTCATCATCCGATGGCTAACACTCTACATCTGCCGATCGCTAGACGACAAAATGGCACTTTCATCATCCGATGGCTAACACTCTACATCTGCCGATCGCTAGACGACAAAATGGCACTTTCATCATCCGATGGCTAACACTCTACATCTGCCGATCGCTAGACGACAAAATGGCACTTTCATCATCCGATGGCTAACACTCTACATCTGCCGATCGCTAGACGACAAAATGGCACTTTCATCATCCGATGGCTAACACTCTACATCTGCCGATCGCTAGACGACAAAATGGCACTTTCATCATCCGATGGCTAACACTCTACATCTGCCGATCGCTAGACGACAAAATGGCACTTTCATCATCCGATGGCTAACACTCTACATCTGCCGATCGCTAGACGACAAAATGGCACTTTCATCATCCGATGGCTAACACTCTACATCTGCCGATCGCTAGACGACAAAATGGCACTTTCATCATCCGATGGCTAACACTCTACATCTGCCGATCGCTAGACGACAAAATGGCACTTTCATCATCCGATGGCTAACACTCTACATCTGCCGATCGCTAGACGACAAAATGGCACTTTCATCATCCGATGGCTAACACTCTACATCTGCCGATCGCTAGACGACAAAATGGCACTTTCATCATCCGATGGCTAACACTCTACATCTGCCGATCGCTAGACGACAAAATGGCACTTTCATCATCCGATGGCTAACACTCTACATCTGCCGATCGCTAGACGACAAAATGGCACTTTCATCATCCGATGGCTAACACTCTACATCTGCCGATCGCTAGACGACAAAATGGCACTTTCATCATCCGATGGCTAACACTCTACATCTGCCGATCGCTAGACGACAAAATGGCACTTTCATCATCCGATGGCTAACACTCTACATCTGCCGATCGCTAGACGACAAAATGGCACTTTCATCATCCGATGGCTAACACTCTACATCTGCCGATCGCTAGACGACAAAATGGCACTTTCATCATCCGATGGCTAACACTCTACATCTGCCGATCGCTAGACGACAAAATGGCACTTTCATCATCCGATGGCTAACACTCTACATCTGCCGATCGCTAGACGACAAAATGGCACTTTCATCATCCGATGGCTAACACTCTACATCTGCCGATCGCTAGACGACAAAATGGCACTTTCATCATCCGATGGCTAACACTCTACATCTGCCGATCGCTAGACGACAAAATGGCACTTTCATCATCCGATGGCTAACACTCTACATCTGCCGATCGCTAGACGACAAAATGGCACTTTCATCATCCGATGGCTAACACTCTACATCTGCCGATCGCTAGACGACAAAATGGCACTTTCATCATCCGATGGCTAACACTCTACATCTGCCGATCGCTAGACGACAAAATGGCACTTTCATCATCCGATGGCTAACACTCTACATCTGCCGATCGCTAGACGACAAAATGGCACTTTCATCATCCGATGGCTAACACTCTACATCTGCCGATCGCTAGACGACAAAATGGCACTTTCATCATCCGATGGCTAACACTCTACATCTGCCGATCGCTAGACGACAAAATGGCACTTTCATCATCCGATGGCTAACACTCTACATCTGCCGATCGCTAGACGACAAAATGGCACTTTCATCATCCGATGGCTAACACTCTACATCTGCCGATCGCTAGACGACAAAATGGCACTTTCATCATCCGATGGCTAACACTCTACATCTGCCGATCGCTAGAACCAGGGAACTTGATCGCCTATCCAGCCTTCACTGTCACCCTGCACATCCCTCAGCAACCAAGCTTAGACATCTTCATTGACCTTGAGTTCCTCACCTGAAAACTCGTCACCTACATCATAAGGTTTAAACTATAAGCCTAATGCTTAGTAAGGAATGCAACACTACATGGATGCATGAATGCATAATTTGGGAAAATCACATGCTCATAAGTCTTTTTCTTGTTCATGTCTTTGCTCATAATCATCATTCATAGTCATTGATCATATTCATCATTCATAGTCATTGATCATATTCATCATTCATAATCATTGATCATATTCATCATTCATAGTCATTGATCATATTCATCATTCATAGTCTTTGTTCATATTCTTTGTTTAGGTTGTGTAGATCAAGAGAGGATTTGTGCCGGTAAAGGGGGTTCGACAGTGAATTTGATCTTGTTCCCTACTGCGGGTCGTATTCATATGTCATTCTTTGGACTGTGACATACGCCGAACCGCCCCCAACCCTCACTTAATCCACGTTGCATAAATCTTATACATATACATATTTATCTTGTTCATGGAAAACATGCGTTAAAACATTTTCTTATGCTTGAGAGACATTCATGATGCATGAACATGAGAGCTTTTAACTCATCAAACTATGACAGGATCATACCAGAGCAGACAACTTCACATCCACTAGCTATCAAATAGTATAACTCACAACATACATAAATCCTTCAAGTGCAGACAAGCTCATTATCATAAGGTAAACATTAGACATCTAAACAACCTAGTACTCCCACGATGTAGGGCTCTATTAGCCGGAAATCTTAATACATTCACTTACCTGGTCTCCTTAGCACTTGAGCTCATTTCTCTTCAAACTTCTTCACCTAAACATTTACATTGCAGTAGTTAAAAACAAAATCCTAATAGTTCTAATCTCGAGTTATCCTAAGATCTAATAGCTAAGAGTCCTTCCCGAGTTCTTAGTTTAATACTCAATGTAACCCGAAATCCCAAATCAAAACAGACGGATTCGATAATGATAACTCAGGGTTGGTTGTTTTAAATTTCCAGAATCGATTCGTAATGACATTACCAATCTCGGTTTCAAAATGTTCTTATCATACTCGGCCATTGAAGAATCCAAAACTTCAATACAGAGCTGAAAAACTGGGCTAATAAACTAACAGATAACCACATTGTCAAATGCATACCTCAGGCGTAGAGTAGTCGAGTGGTGGCGGAGCAAACCGGCCGTCGAGGAGAGTTTGCTGAAAGTAGAGAGTAAGGACTTGCGAGAGAAGAAATCGCCGGAAAGGGTGGTGTCGACTACAGTGGTTTAAATGAGGTTTAAATCTTTTCCTTTTTCTTTAAATACTGACCTCAATCCTCCATTATTACAACTTTGCCACTCAACCCAGTTTAGATCCACATGTAATTAATTAAGCTTGACATAAATCCTAAACTACAAAGATTAAGTATTTATGACCGTTAATACAATTAAGAAAATCACCTGGCCGTTGACTCGGGTGTTACACATCCGGTGGTCATGTGCCTCTCATGTGAATAATTAAAACATGACCCGGTCACTAACGACAAAATAACACTCTCATCATCCGATGGCTTATTACACTACATCTGCCGATCACTAGACGACAAAATAACACTTTCATCATCCGATGGCTTAAACACTCTACATCTGTCGATCGCTAGACGACAAAATAACACTTTCATCATCCGATGGCTTATTACACTACATCTGCCGATCACTAGACGACAAAATAACACTCTCATCATCCGATTGGCTTAAACACTCTACATCAGCCGATCGCTAGACGACAAAATAACACTTTCATCATCCAATGGCTTATTACACTACATCTGCCGATCACTAGACGACAAAATAACACTCTCATCATCCGATGGCTTAAACACTCTACATCTGCCGATCACTAGACGACAAAATAACACTTTCATCATCCGATGGCTTAAACACTCTACATCTGCCGATCACTAGACGACAAAATAACACTTTCATCATCCGATGGCTTAAACACTCTACATCTGCCGATCACTAGACGACAAAATAACACTTTCATCATCCGATGGCTTAAACACTCTACATCTGCCGATCACTAGACGACAAAATAACACTCTCATCATCCGATGGCTTAAACACTCTACATCTGCCGATCACTAGACGACAAAATAACACTTTCATCATCCGATGGCTTAAACACTCTACATCTGCCGATCACTAGACGACAAAATAACACTTTCATCATCCGATGGCTTAAACACTCTACATCTGCCGATCACTAGACGACAAAATAACACTTTCATCATCCGATGGCTTAAACACTCTACATCTGCCGATCACTAGACGACAAAATAACACTTTCATCATCCGATGGCTTAAACACTCTACATCTGCCGATCACTAGACGACAAAATAACACTTTCATCATCCGATGGCTTATTACACTACATCTGCCGATCACTAGACGACAAAATAACACTTTCATCATCCGATGGCTTAAACACTCTACATCTGCCGATCACTAGACGACAAAATAACACTTTCATCATCCGATGGCTTAAACACTCTACATCTGCCGATCACTAGACGACAAAATAACACTTTCATCATCCGATGGCTTAAACACTCTACATCTGCCGATCGCTAGACGACAAAATAACACTTTCATCATCCGATGGCTTAAACACTCTACATCTGCCGATCACTAGACGACAAAATAACACTTTCATCATCCGATGGCTTAAACACTCTACATCTGCCGATCGCTAGACGACAAAATAACACTTTCATCATCCGATGGCTTAAACACTCTACATCTGCCGATCACTAGACGACAAAATAACACTTTCATCATCCGATGGCTTATTACACTACATCTGCCGATCACTAGACGACAAAATAACACTTTCATCATCCGATGGCTTAAACACTCTACATCTGCCGATCACTAGACGACAAAATAACACTTTCATCATCCGATGGCTTAAACACTCTACATCTGCCGATCACTAGACGACAAAATAACACTTTCATCATCCGATGGCTTAAACACTCTACATCTGCCGATCGCTAGACGACAAAATAACACTTTCATCATCCGATGGCTTAAACACTCTACATCTGCCGATCACTAGACGACAAAATAACACTTTCATCATCCGATGGCTTAAACATTCTACATCTGCCGATCGCTAGACGACAAAATAACACTTTCATCATCCGATGGCTTATTACACTACATCTGCCGATCACTAGACGACAAAAAAACACTTTCATCATCTGATTGCTTATTACACTACATCTGCCGATCACTAGACGACAAAATAACACTTTCATCATCCGATGGCTTAAACACTCTACATCTGCCGATCACTAGACGACAAAATAACACTTTCATCATCCGATGGCTTAAACACTCTACATCTGCCGATCACTAGACGACAAAATAACACTTTCATCATCCGATGGCTTATTACACTACATCTGCCGATCGCTAGACGACAAAATAACACTTTCATCATCCGATGGCTTATTACACTACATCTGCCGATCACTAGACGACAAAATAACACTCTCATCATCCGATGGCTTAAACACTCTACATCTGCCGATCACTAGACGACAAAATAACACTTTCATCATCCGATGGCTTAAACACTCTACATCTGCCGATCACTAGACGACAAAATAACACTTTCATCATCCGATGGCTTAAACACTCTACATCTGCCGATCACTAGACGACAAAATAACACTTTCATCATCCGATGGCTTAAACACTCTACATCTGCCGATCGCTAGACGACAAAATAACACTTTCATCATCCGATGGCTTATTACACTACATCTGCCGATCACTAGACGACAAAATAACACTTTCATCATCCGATGGCTTAAACACTCTACATCTGCCGATCACTAGACGACAAAATAACACTCTCATCATCCGATGGCTTAAACACTCTACATCTGCCGATCACTAGACGACAAAATAACACTCTCATCATCCGATGGCTTAAACACTCTACATCTGCCGATCACTAGACGACAAAATAACACTTTCATCATCCGATGGCTTAAACACTCTACATCTGCCGATCACTAGACGACAAAATAACACTTTCATCATCCGATGGCTTAAACACTCTACATCTGCCGATCACTAGACGACAAAATAACACTTTCATCATCCGATGGCTTAAACACTCTACATCTGCCGATCACTAGACGACAAAATAACACTCTCATCATCCGATGGCTTAAACACTCTACATCTGCCGATCACTAGACGACAAAATAACACTTTCATCATCCGATGGCTTAAACACTCTACATCTGCCGATCACTAGACGACAAAATAACACTTTCATCATCCGATGGCTTAAACACTCTACATCTGCCGATCACTAGACGACAAAATAACACTCTCATCATCCGATGGCTTAAACACTCTACATCTGCCGATCACTAGACGACAAAATAACACTTTCATCATCCGATGGCTTAAACACTCTACATCTGCCGATCACTAGACGACAAAATAACACTTTCATCATCCGATGGCTTAAACACTCTACATCTGCCGATCACTAGACGACAAAATAACACTTTCATCATCCGATGGCTTATTACACTACATCTGCCGATCACTAGACGACAAAATAACACTTTCATCATCCGATGGCTTAAACACTCTACATCTGCCGATCACTAGACGACAAAATAACACTTTCATCATCCGATGGCTTAAACACTCTACATCTGCCGATCACTAGACGACAAAATAACACTTTCATCATCCGATGGCTTAAACACTCTACATCTGCCGATCACTAGACGACAAAATAACACTCTCATCATCCGATGGCTTATTACACTACATCTGCCGATCACTAGACGACAAAATAACACTTTCATCATCCGATGGCTTAAACACTCTACATCTGCCGATCACTAGACGACAAAATAACACTTTCATCATCCGATGGCTTAAACACTCTACATCTGCCGATCACTAGACGACAAAATAACACTCTCATCATCCGATGGCTTAAACACTCTACATCTGCCGATCGCTAGACGACAAAATAACACTTTCATCATCCGATGGCTTAAACACTCTACATCTGCCGATCACTAGACGACCATTGGAAAATCCAAAACTCCAATGCCGAGTAGAAAAACAGGGCTAACAAGCTAATAGATAACTACATTGACTATTGCATACCTCAGGCACAGAGAGTCGAGGTGTGGTAGGAAAACTCGCGGGTCGTTGAAGGGAGTATGCTGGAAGCAGAGAGCAAGAGCTTGGGAGAGAAGAAATCGCCGAAAAGGAAGGTGTCGGCTACAGTGGTTCGAGTGAGGTTTTAAAACATTTCCTGTTTCCTTTATATATCGGTCATCACCCTCCCTTATTACAACTTTGCCACCAAACCTAGTTCAAATCCACATGAAATTAATTATTCTTGGTATAAGTCCTAAACTGTAAAGATTAAATATTCACGACAGTTAATACAGTTAGGAAAATCACCTGGCCGTCATCTCGGGTGTACATCCACCCCTCCTTAAACAAAATTTTCGTCCCCAAAAATTGATCAAACAAATAACTCTGGATACTTGTCTAACATGTCCTGTCGTCGCTCCCAAGTGGCTTCTTCAATGCCATGATTCTTCCATAAGACTTTGACCAACGGAATCTCTTTGTTCCTCAGAGTCTTAACTGCGGATTCCAATATCTGCACTGGCTTCTCTTCATATGTTAGCGTCTGCTCAATCTTAAAATCCACTAGTTTAACAACTTGTGTAGGGTCCCGTATACATTTTCTTAACATTGACACATGGAAAACATTATGAACTTTATCCAATGATGGAAGGCAAGCTGCAGTTGTTAAGCTGTACTACGATGTCTAGCCCAAACCAGGGAATGTCCAATAAATCGTGGATTAAGCTTTCCCTTCCTGCCAATCTTAGTACTCCTTTAAATGGTGAAAGCCTTCAAGAAAACATCATCACCAACAGCAAATTCAAGATCTCTCCTCCTTTGGTTTGCATAACTTTTCTGCCGGCTTTGTGCAGTAATCATCCTCCTCTTAATAGTGGCAAATCTTGTCTGACATCTGCTGCACACAATAACGTGAACCTATGAGTTTTGCTTCACCACCTTCATTCCCATACAGCGTAGCTACATTTCCTACCATACAACGCCTCATAAGGTGCCATACCTATGGTGGACTAGTAATTGTTATTGTAAAAGAACTTAAACAAGGGTAGGTATCTGCTCCAAGATGTCTGGAACTCTAGCACACAAGCCCTCAACATATCCTCAAGTATTTGGATAGTCCTTTTTGATTGACCATCTGTCTACGGGTGGAATGCAGTGCTGAAAGACAACTTTGTACCTAATGTGCCTTGCAAACTTTGCCAAAACCTTGAGGTGAATCTAGGATCACGATCTGAGACAATAGATACAGGGATATCCATGCACCTAATAACTCTCGACATAAATCAGCAAGCGTGTCCATCGGTAGGTTTTCCTTACTGGTAGAGAATGGCTGAATTTCGTGCAGTCCGTCATCACAACCAATACTATCATGGTCCCTTAGTTGTCTTAGGTAATCCTACAACGAAATCCATAGCTATGTGTTCCCACTTCCACTCGGGAATAGGTAGAGGCTGAAGGGTACCCCCTGGACGTTGGTGCTCGGCTTTAACTTGTTGGCAAACCAAACATGACTCTACATACTTAGCAACATCTCTCTTTAAGTTTGGCTACCAATAGAGTGACTTCAGGTCTCGATACATCTTGGTGCTGCCAGGATGTACAGAAAAGGGAGACGAATGCGCCTCAGCCAAGATCAATTTACGTAATCCTTCATTATTAGGGACATACCATCTATTTCTAAAACCTCAGAATCCCATCCTTGGAAAGACTAAACTCGGAGGTGGTGTCCTTCACCTTGTTCATCATACTGTTATTCTCCTCTGAGTCCTTCTGTTGTGCTTCTTTGATCTTTTCCAGAACCGTTGGTTGAATGGTCAAATATGCAAGCAAAGGCTGAACTCTTGGATGCCTATCTCCAATTCCAACCTCGAAATCTGTCCTCAAAGGTATAGACATGGTGACACAACGGATTGCATAGTTGTTGACATTCTGCTCAATGCGTCAGCTACAGAGTTAGCCTTACCCGGGTGATACTTGATCTCAAAGTCATAATCCTTTACAAATTCCCCAACTTCCCCTCCTGCCTCATGTCAATTCCTTTTGTGTAAAAAGGTACTTCAGACTTTTATGGTCATAAAGACACCTCACACTTGCCTGTCCATATCAATAGTGCTCCATATCTTCAAGGCAAAACAACAACGGCTATTCTAAATCATGGGTGAGATAGTTCTGTTCATAACTCTTTAACTGCCTAGAGGCATACGCTACAACTTTGCCTTCTTGCATCAAAACACAGCCCAAACCAACTTTTGATGCATCACAAAATACGCTAAACTTTCCTTCTTCGGTTGGAAGGGTCAATACCGGGGCTGTTGTTAACTTCACCTTCAATGTCTGGAAGCTATCCTCACAAGCTTCGGTCCAAGAATACTTATTGTCCTTCTTGTCAATTCGTCAGGGGCTTAGCTATCATAGAAAATCCTTTGATGACTTTCTGTAATAGCCTGCCAATCCAAGGAAACTGCGGGCTTCACTGACATTCTTTGGTTGTGGCCAATCCTTTACTGCCTGAATTTTGGTCGGGTCCACGATATGCCATTAGCAGAAACTACATGACCAAGAAAATTACCTTGTCCAACCAAAATTCACCCTTGGACAATTTGGCATAAAGCTGATGCTCCTTCAATGTTGTCAAAACTACACTTAAATACTCTGGCATGGTCAGCCTGCGGTCCGTGAGTATATCAGGATTATCATCTATGAACACAATTACAAATTTGTCCAAATATTCACGAAACACACGTCATTAATCCAAAAGGCTGAGGTGCATTGGTCAGTCAAAAACGAAATGACCAAGGAATTCGTAGATGGCATCACACTGCAAGGGTTCTGAAGGCTGTCTTTGGGTAATCTCCTTCCTTAACTTTCAGTTGGTAATAACCCGAACGTAAATCTATTTTTGAAAACACCTTTGCTCCTTGCAGTTGGTCAAACAAATCATCAATCCAAGGTAAGGGGTACTTATTATTGATTGTCAACTTATTTAGCTCCATATAGTCTATGCACATTCTAAGGGAACCATCTCTTCTGACAAATAAGACAGGTGCACCCCAAGGGAATTGCTAGGGCGTATTTCAAACTCCTTGTCTACTAGTCTGCTAATGGACCTTTAACTCCTTTAACTCAACAGGAGCCATCGATAATGGTTCTGTCGACCCGGTAAGGCCACAGGGTAAGTATCTATTACAAACTCTATTTCTCTATCAGGTGGTAAACCAGGCAAATCATCCAAAAATGCCTTCAGGAACTCTCGGAAGATGGGAAATCCTGTAATTCCATTATATCCTTCATCCTAACATCCATTACACTAGCCAGGTAACTCTCACATCCATTTTTTCAATAATCGGTAAATTTCTAGTGAGGATATAATCGGTATTTTGCTTATCTTAGGAATGAGCTGGACGGAATATGATCACATTGGGAGGTCGAAAATCAACCATCCCAGATCTACAATTATGTGGCATAAATGCATAAATAACCAATCATTCCGAATTCAAATCGTATCCTTTCATGGTCATATTACAATCAGTTATACAATAGTTTATTACTCTACTACGGGCACAACGAGGTCATATAACAATATGTTCTGAGACTGTAGGAATCCTGATGAGTAACAAACATCATAGGGCCTTTCGGTGGTAACAGTTCGAAGTTGTGTTGGCATACAAACAAAGTTGATATAAACGAGTGTGTGGCTCTCGTATCTATAAGTGTGTAAGCAGCAAAAACGCAGAATAATGTACTGTTAGGATGTATGCTGAACGACTTCCTCATCCTCCATCATTGCGTAGACTCTAGGTGCTACCCTTGCATGGTTCTGATCTGGCAGCATGGGGCAGTCTCTGATATAGGTCCAACCTTATAACATCTGAAACAGCGGCCAGAACGCAACTTGCATTCGCCGGGTGGGTCTTCTGATAGGTGGGGCATAAGGGCGCCAGAGGCCTCTTCCCTTTTCCTTGGCCATCATTCTGGTTGAGGGGTCCTTTAGTTCCTGTTGTTGTTGTGTGGTCCCTAGTCTGTTGCGGTGGCCAACCTTTATTCTGACGTGGTAGCGGCTGAGCGTCCTTCGTGAATTTTCTTGGCTGCTCACGCTGTGCGTATGCTGTCATTTTTGCCTCTTCCAGCTCCAAGGCCTTAGCCGTCACTTCACCATAAGGTACATTGTGTATCCCAGCAGTCTTTACTTTCATATACAAACGCGGCTTCATCCCTTGAACAAATTGGTAAATCTTGTCCTCGTCATCCTCAATCATACGGGAGGGAAACCGTGATAAGGCATCAAATTACATATGTAATCCGTCACAGAGTATTTGTCGCAGATTCATGAACTTCTTCTTCTTGTTGGCCTGAACAGTCCTATTGAAGTACTTGTCAAAGAAAGCAGTCTTGAACATCTCCCAGGTCATAGCTTTGGCATTAGCGGTGTTCTGGATCGAGTCCCACCAATGCCTTGCACTAATCCAATGAAAGACAGCATAGGTGACCTTATGTCCCTTCACACCTTTGCATACTTAAACCGTCTTATATATTCGAACCCACTCCTCAGCCTAAATAGGATCTGAAAAAACATGTCCATTAAATACCGGGGGGGTCGAACCGGGGGAAACGATCTAACCCCTCTGATCATGAGTTGAATTAAGTACTGGAGTTGCCTTGTCCTCTCTAGCAGGCATCAGTCGTTCTATCTGGTGAGATTGGCGCATGACCAACTCTATCAATGGATGAGCAATAGCATGGATATCCTCCCATTGGCTCTCGCGACCTCTAACATTTTGGATTCCTAGACAAATCATTACAGATATATCTAACTTAAGACATATACTGGAAAATAATTACTACTTATAGTGCGGGAGTGGGCTCATGTGACAGTCAGTGCTGGAAGGCAGTCTGCAAAATCGGTTTAGACGGTTCTTGCTTGGATACCATAATTGTAGCGACCACAGAAGGATCGTCACATAATCCGTATCTTTCTTTATTCATTTAATCTTATTACCCACACAGATATTTTACCAGTGTATTTTTTTTTAACATATTTAACTCAAGATGTCATATGCGATTCGCTAAGCTCAATCGGCAAGGAAAAACATTACATACTGCCGGACGGGCAGGTTACAATGTGTATCGGCTAGTGAAGGGAAAACTTTAAGTTATAAACTGCATCTGCCGATAGAAGAATGAACCACATCTACCGGTCACTAGACGACAAAATAACACTTTCATCATCCGATGGCTTAAACACTCTACATCTGCCGATCACTAGACGACAAAATAACACTTTCATCATCCGATGGCTTAAACACTCTACATCTGCCGATCACTAGACGACAAAATAACACTTTCATCATCCGATGGCTTAAACACTCTACATCTGCCGATCACTAGACGACAAAATAACACTTTCATCATCCGATGGCTTAAACACTCTACATCTGCCGATCACTAGACGACAAAATAACACTTTCATCATCCGATGGCTTAAACACTCTACATCTGCCGATCGCTAGACGACAAAATAACACTTTCATCATCCGATGGCTTATTACACTACATCTGCCGATCACTAGACGACAAAATAACACTTTCATCATCCGATGGCTTAAACACTCTACATCTGCCGATCACTAGACGACAAAATAACACTTTCATCATCCGATGGCTTAAACACTCTACATCTGCCGATCACTAGACGACAAAATAACACTTTCATCATCCGATGGCTTAAACACTCTACATCTGCCGATCGCTAGACGACAAAATAACACTTTCATCATCCGATGGCTTAAACACTCTACATCTGCCGATCACTAGACGACAAAATAACACTTTCATCATCCGATGGCTTAAACACTCTACATCTGCCGATCACTAGACGACAAAATAACACTTTCATCATCCGATGGCTTAAACACTCTACATCTGCCGATCACTAGACGACAAAATAACACTTTCATCATCCGATGGCTTAAACACTCTACATCTGCCGATCGCTAGACGACAAAATAACACTTTCATCATCCGATGGCTTAAACACTCTACATCTGCCGATCACTAGACGACAAAATAACACTTTCATCATCCGATGGCTTAAACACTCTACATCTGCCGATCGCTAGACGACAAAATAACACTTTCATCATCCGATGGCTTAAACACTCTACATCTGCCGATCGCTAGACGACAAAATAACACTTTCATCATCCGATGGCTTAAACACTCTACATCTGCCGATCGCTAGACGACAAAATAACACTTTCATCATCCGATGGCTTAAACACTCTACATCTGCCGATCGCTAGACGACAAAATAACACTTTCATCATCCGATGGCTTAAACACTCTACATCTGCCGATCACTAGACGACAAAATAACACTTTCATCATCCGATGGCTTAAACACTCTACATCTGCCGATCACTAGACGACAAAATAACACTTTCATCATCCGATGGCTTAAACACTCTACATCTGCCGATCACTAGACGACAAAATAACACTTTCATCATCCGATGGCTTAAACACTCTACATCTGCCGATCACTAGACGACAAAATAACACTTTCATCATCCGATGGCTTAAACACTCTACATCTGCCGATCACTAGACGACAAAATAACACTTTCATCATCCGATGGCTTAAACACTCTACATCTGCCGATCACTAGACGACAAAATAACACTTTCATCATCCGATGGCTTAAACACTCTACATCTGCCGATCACTAGACGACAAAATAACACTTTCATCATCCGATGGCTTAAACACTCTACATCTGCCGATCACTAGACGACAAAATAACACTTTCATCATCCGATGGCTTAAACACTCTACATCTGCCGATCACTAGACGACAAAATAACACTCTCATCATCCGATGGCTTAAACACTCTACATCTGCCGATCACTAGACGACAAAATAACACTCTCATCATCCGATGGCTTAAACACTCTACATCTGCCGATCACTAGACGACAAAATAACACTCTCATCATCCGATGGCTTATTACACTACATCTGCCGATCACTAGACGACAAAATAACACTTTCATCATCCGATGGCTTAAACACTCTACATCTGCCGATCACTAGACGACAAAATAACACTTTCATCATCCGATGGCTTAAACACTCTACATCTGCCGATCACTAGACGACAAAATAACACTTTCATCATCCGATGGCTTAAACACTCTACATCTGCCGATCACTAGACGACAAAATAACACTTTCATCATCCGATGGCTTAAACACTCTACATCTGCCGATCGCTAGACGACAAAATAACACTTTCATCATCCGATGGCTTAAACACTCTACATCTGCCGATCACTAGACGACAAAATAACACTTTCATCATCCGATGGCTTATTACACTACATCTGCCGATCACTAGACGACAAAATAACACTTTCATCATCCGATGGCTTAAACACTCTACATCTGCCGATCACTAGACGACAAAATAACACTTTCATCATCCGATGGCTTAAACACTCTACATCTGCCGATCACTAGACGACAAAATAACACTTTCATCATCCGATGGCTTAAACACTCTACATCTGCCGATCGCTAGACGACAAAATAACACTTTCATCATCCGATGGCTTAAACACTCTACATCTGCCGATCACTAGACGACAAAATAACACTTTCATCATCCGATGGCTTAAACACTCTACATCTGCCGATCACTAGACGACAAAATAACACTTTCATCATCCGATGGCTTAAACACTCTACATCTGCCGATCACTAGACGACAAAATAACACTTTCATCATCCGATGGCTTATTACACTACATCTGCCGATCGCTAGACGACAAAATAACACTTTCATCATCCGATGGCTTATTACACTACATCTGCCGATCGCTAGACGACAAAATAACACTTTCATCATCCGATGGCTTATTTCACTACATCTGCCGATCACTAGACGACAAAATAACACTTTCATTATCCGATGGCTTAAACACTCTACATCTGCCGATCGCTAGACGACAAAATAACACTTTCATCATCCGATGGCTTATTACACTACATCTGCCGATCACTAGACGACAAAATAACACTCTCATCATCCGATTGGCTTAAACACTCTACATCAGCCGATCGCTAGACGACAAAATAACACTTTCATCATCCAATGGCTTATTACACTACATCTGCCGATCACTAGACGACAAAATAACACTCTCATCATCCGATGGCTTAAACACTCTACATCTGCCGATCGCTAGACGACAAAATAACACTTTCATCATCCGATGGCTTAAACACTCTACATCTGCCGATCGCTAGACGACAAAATAACACTTTCATCATCCGATGGCTTAAACACTCTACATCAGCCGATCGCTAGACGACAAAATAACACTTTCATCATCCGATGGCTTAAACACTCTACATCTGCCGATCGCTAGACGACAAAATAACACTTTCATCATCCGATGGCTTATTACACTACATCTGCCGATCACTAGACGAAAAATAACACTCTCATCATCCGATGGCTTAAACACTCTACATCTGCCGATCGCTAGATGACAAAATAACACTTTCATCATCCGATGGCTTAAACACTCTACATCTGCCGATCACGTTAGCCGGATGATTGCCTCATCCAGCTTCTATCATACGGCAGTAAAAACACTATAATCATCAAACATCTTCATTCGATAGAACATATCACAACTCACCCGATTCCTAACTTAGTAACCATAAACCTCAAAGAGTAGCAATCATAAACTCATCAAAAAAAAATACGCATAGCGGAAGACTCAACAAAACAAACCATTCATTAATCCTCAAAATCGTATTCAGACTCTAAAGACAAGACCTTCAAATCCAAATCTCATTGTTATAAGAAATTCTGTTCTATTTAGTCATCTGTTCATCGTAAACTTTTCTGACTTACTATGAGCATAACCAGGGAACTTATTCGCCTATCCAGCCTTCACTGTCACACTAAGCATCCTCAGCAACCAAGCTTAGACATCCTCATTAACCTTGAGTTCCTCACCTGAAAACTCGTCACCTACATCATAAGGTTTAAACTATAAGCCTAATGCTTAGTAAGGAATGCAACACTAACATGGATGCATGAATGTATAGTTTGGGAAAATCACATGCTCATAAGTCTTTTTCTTGTTCATATCTTTGCTTGAAATCATCATTCATAGTCATAGATCATATTCAACATCATAGTCATTGGTCATATTCATCATCATAGTCAATGATCATATTCATATTCATAGTCATTGTCATATTCATCATTCATAGTCATTGCTCATATTCATCCTTCATAGTCATTGATCTATTCATCATTCATAGTCATTGATTCATATTCATCATCATAGTCATTGATCATATTCATCATTCATAGTACATTGATCATATTCATCATTCCTAGTCATTGATCATATTCATCATTCATAGTCATTGATCATATTCATCATTCAGATTAAGTTGTGTGGATAAGAGAGGATTTGTGCGGTGTAAAGGGGGTTCTGACAGTGAGTTGATCTTATTCCCTACTGCGGGTAGTATTCATATGTCCCTCTTTGGCCTGTGGACATACACCGAACCGCCCCCCCAACCCTCACTTAGTCCACGTTGCATAAATCTTATATATATATATATATATATATATATATATATATATATATATATATATATATATATATATATATATATATATATATATATATATATATATATATATATATATATATATATATATATATATATATATATATATATATATATATATATATATATATATATATATATATATATATATATATATATATATATATATATATATATATATATATATATATATATATATATATATATATATATATATATATATATATATATATATATATATATATATATATATATATATATATATATATATATATATATATATATATATATATATATATATATATATATATATATATATATATATATATATATATATATATATATATATATATATATATATATATATATATATATATATATATATATATATATATATATATATATATATATATATATATATATATATATATATATATATATATATATATATATATATATATATATATATATATATATATATATATATATATATATATATATATATATATATATATATATATATATATATATATATATATATATATATATATATATATATATATATATATATATATATATATATATATATATATATATATATATATATATATATATATATATATATATATATATATATATATATATATATATATATATATATATATATATATATATATATATATATATATATATATATATATATATATATATATATATATATATATATATATATATATATATATATATATATATATATATATATATATATATATATATATATATATATATATATATATATATATATATATATATATATATATATATATATATATATATATATATATATATATATATATATATATATATATATATATATATATATATATATATATATATATATATATATATATATATATATATATATATATATATATATATATATATATATATATATATATATATATATATATATATATATATATAATCCAGAAGATAAAGTCTAAAGTATCATAAACATTTAGTATTGATATTGAACACAGTAATACACAAGAATAGATAAAGCAACTTATTGGAGAAATCAACTCATCATATTGGTAAATCAACTCATCTTATTGAAAAAAATAAATCATCTTATTGGTTATTATTCATATCAAATTAAATTAATAAGATTATTCCTAGAACTGATTACTTAGTTCATAAATGAACTAACTAAGTTCTAGCCTATTGTCTTAGGCTCTGATACCATAATTAGCCGATTAGAAGAATCCCTTTGCAATGAAGTGGATAATTCTATTCCTTTCCAAGCTGAAAATCTCAATCATATTAGCCATATTCTAAGTCAGAAATGGTATGTTGAGATTTTTTACTATTCAAAAGGAATACCAAATTTCCAACATCACTGCTCTTGTGGATAGTGGAGCAGACGTCAATTGTATCCAAGAAGGATTCATTCCTACCAAGTATTTCGAGAAAACTTCCCAAACATTGATTACTGCAGGTAGTAGTAAACTTTTTGTCAAATTTAAATTATCCAATGTAACTATTTGCAATGAACAAAGTTGTTTGCCGACAACTTTTCTTCTTGTAAAAGATCTAAATCATAAAGTGATTCTTGGTAATCCTTTTCTCCAACAGATAATGCCTATCACTATCAATGAAAGAGGCATTATGGTTACCTGTTCAAAATACTCAGGTCTTATACCCTTTTGTATCTGATCCTGTTGTCAAAATTCTAAATGAATTAAAAAACTTTTCTCAAATCAAAATTCAACAATTGAATTTTCTCAAATCAGAAATTAACTTTTGCAAAATTGAAGAACAATTAACAGATCTTCAAATCTCTTCCAAAATTAAAGTTGTTGAAACTCAATTTCAAACTGAAGTTTGTCATACTGTTCCAAATGCTTTCTGGGAAAGAAAACGTCATATTGTTTCTTTACCCTATATTCCAAACTTTGATGAAAATCTTATTCCTACCAAAGCTCGACCAAGTCAAATGAAACAGGAATATCTCAAATTATGTCAAGAAGAAATTCAAAGTTTATTAGAGAAAAAGCTAATTCAACCTAGCCAATCTCCTTGGAGTTGCACAGCTTTTTATGTCAATAAAAATGCTGAGAAAGAACGAGGAGTTCCTCGTCTTGTCATCAATTACAAACCCCTGAACAATGTTCTCCAATGGATCAGATATCCAATTCCAAACAAAAAAGATTTGTTAGACAGATTACAATCTGCTCTCATCTTTTCCAAATTCGATCTCAAATCTGGTTACTGGCAAATTCAAATTGCCAAAGAAGACCGTTACAAAACTGCTTTTGTAGTTCCTTTTGGTCATTACGAATGGAATGTAATGCCCTTTGGACTCAAAAATGCACCTTCTGAATTCCAACATATCATGAATGATATATTTTCCAAATATTCCAAATTCTGTATCGTCTACATAGATGATATACTTGTATTTTCCAATTCCATTGACCAACATTTCAGACATCTGCGAATCATTAAAGATGCTATGAAAACAAATGGTTTAGTTGTCTCAGCTCCTAAACTTAAACTTTTCCAAACTACTGTAAGATTCCTTGGTCATAATGTGCATCAAGGTACCATCATTCCAATACAAAGAAGTATTGAATTTGCTTCTAAATTTCCTGATGAAATTACTGACAAAAAACAGCTTCAAAGATTTCTGGGCAGTCTAAATTACTTGGGTGATTTTTATCCTAATTTAGCCCAGGATACTGCAATTTTATATCAAAGATTAAGAAAAAATCCTTCGCCGTGGACACCTGTCCATACTGCAGCAGTTCAAAAGGTAAAGGTAAAAGCCCAAACACTTCCGTGTTTAGCACTTTCAAATTCCAAATGGCAAAAAATTGTCGAGACAGATGCCTCTGACAAAGGTTATGGAGGTATTCTAAAACAATTAAATCCTAATACTTCCAAAGAAGAACTAATAAGATTTACTTCTGGTGCTTGGAAACCAGTTCAAACAAATTACTCTACTGACAAAAAAGAAGTTTTATCAATTGTCAAATGTATTACCAAATTTCAAGATGATTTACTCAATAAACATTTTGTTTTACGAGTTGATTGTTCTTCTGCAAAACAGATTTTAACAAAAGATGTTAAACATTTAGTTTCTAAACAAATTTTTGCCAGATGGCAATCTGAGTTATCTGCTTTCGATTTTACTATCGAATATATCAAAGGTATTGATAATTCTCTTCCTGATTTTCTAACCAGAGAATTCTTGCAGGATGTTCACCCCAGTGAGGGGTAGACCTAGAGGGAGACCTCGAGGTCGAGGTATTGGTTTTACCAATACCCATCGTATTTCCAATACAAATTTTCAAAAAGAATTTCCCACTTTAGGGGAAACCTCATCCGCGCAACCGGATAAGGAACATTCAAAGAAAACTGCAAAAGAGGTCCTGCTTGAGAGTGGACCCCCTCTTATCAAAAAATCAGTGGCTGAGTCTTTACTCACACTTTCCAATCGAGATATTGTTCTCAATCACAAAGATGCTTGGTTTTCCAAGGAGCGATATATGGGAAGCCAGCATTATCTAATTACCGAGGGAAAGCTTCGATTTTACTATGAAGCCATTCTGCTCGATACAAATTCTGTCCAAATTCAGCATCATTATGTTGAAGAGGGAAATATCAAAAGTACAATGACTCATTCCAAATGTTACATTATCAGAGTCATTCATCCGCAGGAATGGGGTTTGAATGTTTTTAACCCAAGAACTACAACTACCAAAAATAGTTCTCAAACTTACAACTATTGGGACTATGTTCAAGCTTGGTCTCATATGTTTTATTACCAAAATCCCAAGAGAAATCATTCATGGTTTTTTACTATGAATCCAGAAATTCTCAAAACTGAAGATCAATTTCCAAACTGGTTCTTACACTGGTGGCAAAATCACTCTCCTGAATTTGCTATTTTACCTCAAAAGATCCAAGATCAATTCCAACCCTGGTTTGATTCTCATCCAGATTTCCAAGATAAAAGATTTATGTTCAAAGGCAAAGCTTTATTATGGTTCTTTACCGAATTCCAGATTAATTGGATTTGGCAATGGAATCTTGAGTTGGATACCGATCATCTTGATATCCCTGAGTTACAAAGGAACTTTTTTGTCAAATGGTGGTCCCGCTATGACACGGACCAATGCTTTTCTAAAGTTGTTGAAGCTATCAAAGTCAACAAAGCAAAAGTTGCTACCAACATCTCCAATCAATCACACAAAGAATCTGTGCATACTGTAAAGCAAATGCGCAAAGATATCAAATTACAATTTCCAACATTGTCTAAAGAAGAGCGTCACATTAAACTTTTGGAGTCTTTAAAAAGCCAGATGTTTGATGACTCTGACGAAGAAGACGATCTTTCTAACTCTGATTCTGATTTCTCTATGCATTCAGGATCACATCGCCTGCAGGTGTTACCAGGCGAATCTCAAAATCCAGAGGATATTATTCCAACTGAAGAGGATCTTTTCAATTCTCTTATCGATTGTTCCCAATATCGATATTCACTTACTAAAGGAAAGAAGAAAATTCTATAAATGGCTCATTGGGATGCTGAAAACGCCATTATCGAAAATATGCAAATAGACGCAGCTCATCATCAACAGCAAGTTCCGCTTGACCCTTGGGATGCTGCTATTCTCCAACAAGAAAGAGCTAATGCATTAGCTCCTCGAATACAATGGGGTAGACCTTTCCCCATTTCCAAATATCATAACAGGAGTTATGTTTACATTCCACCTCTTCAGCAGTTAGCTCGTTGGAGACCTTGGCCTGGTGCTCATCCGAGGCCCAATAGAGTGGTCCAAGAGGCCTTGGATCAAATCAAAGTTAATGTTGCCAAAAGCCTTCGTAAATATCGAAGATGGTGCAAAAAGAGAATAAGTGGTGCAAAAAGCATAATAAAAATCATGATGATTATGCTGAATACAAAAATGATCTTGCCAGAAGAATTCAAATGACCCCAAAGGAATATGAGTTATGGGTCAATCTACGAAAGAATCCAGTCCATATCTAATGACCGGTGATCAAAGGACTTTTCGTCAAAGATTTCTAAGTCCTATTCCAAAACCTCCTTCAGAGTGGACTCTACGAAATAATTTTCAATTACCCGAAGATTCTCGTGGTAAAATTGAAGCTACTAAATGGTTAGAATGGAATCCAGCTAAGGAATTTCCACCTTTTCCAAAGTCAGCTTGGTGCCAGACATTTCCAAACATGGTGGACCCTCACAGTGCATCCACCAATTCACATAGTGTTTCCACTAGCACTAATAGTACATCCACTAGCTCCACTAGCTAGTGTTTACTTTAATAATGTTTTAGTTCGTCATCCATGACGACTTAAATTTTGTATGTTTGTAAGCTCCTTCTCTATATAAAGGAGCCTTAGTTGTTATTTCTCTTCAAGTTTTTAGAGTTTGCCTTCTCATCTGAAAAACTCTCTCGGTTTGTATCCTCCTACTTGTAAGTTTTATAACTCTTGTTAATATAAATTCTTATATTGTCTATACTTCTACTCCTTCTGTAGATAATAATAAGTTTTCATTTTGTGTCATTGTTCTTCTCTTTCCTTGTTCCTCCTCTCTTTCCTTGTTCCTCTCTTTCCGCAGCAATATTATATATATATACATATATACATATATACATATATATATATATATATACACACACACATATATACATACATATTCTGTTCATGGAAAACATGTGTTAAAATATTTTCTTATGCTTGAGAAACATTCATGATGCATGAACATGAGAACTTTTAACTCATCAAACTATGACAAGGATCATACCAGAGCAGACAACTTCACATCCACTAGCAGGTCATCAAATAGTATAACTCACAACATACAGAAATCCTTCAAGTGCAGACAAGCTCATTATCATAAGGTAAATATTAGACATCTAAACAACCTAGTACTCCCACGATGTAGGGCTCTATTAGCCGGAAATCTTAATACATTCACTTACCTGGTTCCTTAGCACTTGAGCTCATTTCTCTTCAAACTTCTTCACCTAAAACATTTACATTGCAGTAGTTAAAACAAAAATCCTAATAGTTCTAATCTCAAGTTATCCTAAGATTTAATAGCTAAAGTTATTCCCGAGTCCTTAGTCTAATACCCTGTGCAGTTTGAAATCCAAAACCAAAACAGACTGATTCGATTATTGATAACTCATGGGTGGTTGTTCTAAATGTCCAGAATCGATTTGATAAAAGCATTCCCACTCTCAGATTCCAAATGTTCTTATTATTAGTCGGCCATTGGAAAATCCAAAACTCCAATGCCGAGTAGAAAAACAAGGCTAACAAGCTAACAGAAAGCTACATTGACTATTGCATACCTCGGGCACAGAGTAGTCGAGTAGTGGCAGTGAAAACCGGTTGTCGAAGGGAGTATGCTGGAAGCAGAGAGCAAGAGCTTGGGAGAGAAGAAATCGCCGAAAAGGAAGGTGTCGGCTACAGTGGGTTCGAGTGAGGTTTAATACATCTACATATATATATATATATATACACACACATATATACATACATATTCTGTTCATGGAAAACATGTGTTAAATATTTTCTTATGCTTGAGAAACATTCATGATGCATGAACATGAGAACTTTTAAATCATCAAACTATGACAAGGATCATACCAGAGCAGACAACCTTCACATCCACTAGCAGGTCATCAAATAGTATAACTCACAACATACAGAAATCCTTCCAAGTGCAGGACAAGCTCATTATCATAAGGTAAATATTAGACATCTAAACAACCTAGTACTCCACGATGTAGCGGCTCTATTAGCCGGAATCTTAATACATTCACTTACCTGGTTTCCTTAGCACTTGAGCTCATTCTCTTCTTCACCTAAAACATTTACATTGCAGTAGTTAAAACAAAATCCTAATAGTTCTAATCTCACGTTATCCTAAGATTTAATAGCTAAAGTTATTCCCGAGTCCTTAGTCTAATACCCTGTGCAGTTTGAAATCCAAAACCAAAACAGACTGATTCGATTATTGATAACTCATGGGTGGTTGTTCTAAATGTCCAGAATCGATTTGATAAAAGCATTCCCACTCTCAGATTCCAAATGTTCTTATTATTAGTCGGCCATTGGAAAATCCAAAACTCCAATGCCGAGTAGAAAAACAAGGCTAACAAGCTAACAGAAAGCTACATTGACTATTGCATACCTCGGGCACAGAGTAGTCGAGTAGTGGCAGTGAAAACCGGTCGTCGAAGGGAGTATGCTGGAAGCAGAGAGCAAGAGCTTGGGAGAGAAGAAATCGCCGAAAAGGAAGGTGTCGGCTACAGTGGTTCGAGTGAGGTTTAAAACATTTCCTTTTTCTTTATATATCGGTCATCACCCTCTCTTATTACAACTTTGCCACCAAACCTAATTCAAATCCACATGAAATTAATTATTCTTGGTATAAGTCCTAAACTGTAAAATTAAATATTCACGACCGTTAATACAGTTAGGAAAATCACCTGGCCGTCATCTCGGGTGTTACAAATGTAGCAAGTACATTACTAGTCCAAAAGTTGAACTTGAAAACCGAGCAACATCCAAAACCATACAAGTTGCAATGGTCAAGCGATTGTGGAGAAATCAAGGTGACTAAACAGGTGGAAGTTCCTTTATCAATTGGAAGGTACCAAGATAAAGTTTTATGTGATGTAGTGTCGATGCAAGCTACACACATACTTTTGGGGAGACCTTGGCAATATGATCGAAACAGCAAGTATAATGGTTACAAGAATGAGTATTCGTTGTGTAACATCCCTAAAACTGTACCCAATTTTACCCGTATTTTTTTTTATATCCTTATACTTTAAATAAACTTTACGCGGAATGTAAACTGAAGTTGAAACCAGAACTGAAATCGGAATTAAAATCGGGTTCTTAAATCATTTAAAACAAAACATATAACAATTTATTAAATAAAACTTAAAACATGAATAATTAATAAAAACTAAATCAGAAACTGGGAGGGCAGAATCGACATTTTGTGGAGGAAGAAGAGCAGCGATTGATCGTTGCTCGCGCTGCATTGTGCAGCGACTAATCTCGCTCTCTGGAATCCGAGATTCCAGAGAGCTAACCAACATAGCCACCTCTCTGGAAATCGATTTCCAGAGAGCAATTTCCGAAATTTTCATCCTTTTATTACTCAACTTAGCACCCTAATTAAACGATCTAAACATACGTTAAACTTTCGTAAAAACGAACTGCATGGATACGTTTAAAAGTTGTCTAATCCTCCTGTTTCAAATTCCAAGCAGTTCCAGTACAAAACTATAAAAACACAGATTATAAACAGATTTCAAAAAATGTTTAAAACATCAAACATAACCCTGACATCTAACCAGATCCAACATGTTCATCTATACATTCGTTAAATTCCCCAAAATACTTACACAGACATCCCCACGGGTCAAAACGCACCGACTGCTCAGCACACTCCCACGGGCCATTCTCCGTCAACTGCCTCATACGTCAGGAGGAGGAACGTCGTCCTCACTTGGCTCAATATCACCTATCACGTCACCTACACCATACAGACATCTATGAGATAATGAAATCTCAGTAAGCTTCGTAAATGCAGATGCATGCGTGCGTATGCCTTTCAGAAAACATGCAGATTACAGATTCAGTTTCAGATACAGATACAGATACAGATACCGATACAGATACAGATACCGATTCCTTTTTTAATACGTCGCAGACAGATTGTTACCGAGATATCAGCCCTCTAAATGGAAAGGATACATTCCGCGGTCCAACTACCACTTTCCACCTAGAGGAGGGGGGTACATGCTCGCAAACCCTATAGCCATGCCTGAGCCCCACCTCGCGTAACCAGATACAGATTACGTAGATTAATTATAGAGGTTCGTTTCTTTTCTTAAAAACACGTGCGGAAATTCATTTTCATGACATTTGAAATACGTGATGCATGAACAGTTATGAACATAAAATAAACAACCAACATGCATACCATCAAGATCGGAAAACATAACCTAAAACAATTATAAACCTGTCTACCCAACCAAAGCAATAAAACAAACAATCCATTAAGATCCTCGACGCTAAATCGAAGTACGGTGTAGACCAATCAGTCAGAGTAAGTCACGAGAACTTACCTTGAGCGCGCGAAATCTCAAGCTTCGTCCACGGGAGTCGTGTGTCTGAGGCAAAACACTATATTAGTCGTTAAAACCAATTTAAGCTATTGACGTCCAAATTACAAATCTTAACTAAAGAATTTTCCTAAATTCTTAACTTAGCTAATCGAAGCGTTTATAACGTCAATTAACGCTCGATAATTCAAAACCTCAATTAACGAGTTTTTCCTTAAAAACCCGAAAATCTTCAAATTTTAACCTTTTCACAAATTGATTTAACTTCGTCCAATAACGTCAAATACATGCAATATATACTTAATCACGGCTAACCTATTAATTACGAACCCTAATTCGCGTTTTTAACGAAAAGGTATCGAAACCCTAATTGTCTAAAACTGCCGTAAACGTCGAAATAAAAGCTCTAAGATTGTAGGCTCATACCTAGGGTTGCGAAAGGAGAAGAAATCGCGAAGAAAACGGAACGAACGGAGGTCGGATCGTTGAGGAATCGCAGCGGCCGAGAGAAATCGCGAAGGAGGAAAGCTCTCTGTCGTTTTCGTGAAACAGAGAAGGAAAGAAAAAGTGAGGGAGAGAAGAAAGAATTGTGATTTTATAAAATTGGTTTGGCAGATTACCATTTTGCCCTTGCTTTGTTTTTATATTAGTTTCGTCACTCGTTTCGTTAATCGTCTAACGATTCGGACTTCCCAAATTTCCTTATTTCACTAATAAGTCCAACTTATTATTTAGGATTTAATGAAACTGTCCGTTCGCGAATCGGACTTCATTTACTATTTTTACTAACACGTCCTTTACATTACGACAGATGTTATTACTCGGAATAGAGCGTTCTTACTCCGAAAAATCCTGTAAATTTTCTAAAATTTCTATTAATCGTTAGGATTGAAATGACGCTTTCTTTTCATAAAACAGATTTGATTTGACATATTTACCAAAATGTCACGTTTTATTAACATGTCAATATAATATATTAAATCCAAAAATCCGTACAAGCCAGATATTACACGTTGGTTTACAATGGAAAAACTGTTATCCTTACACCATTAAAGCCATGGGAGGCAATTGAAGATCAAGAGAGGATCGCGAAGGAATTTCAAATAATTAAGGATGAAAGAGAGAAAGAAAGTGGTGAAAAGAAATTAGTTGAAAAAGAGGCCGAAAAAGAAAAAGAAAGTGGTGAAAAGAAATTAGTTGAAAAAGAGGCAAAAATGGAGAAAGAAAGTGGAGAAAGAAAAATAGTTGAAAAGAGCATAAAGAGGGATGAAAATCCGAGGGAGCAAGAGAGAAAAATCGAGGAAAAAGAGATAAAAACCGAGGGAGAGAGTGAACAAAAGTCAAGTGAGAAGCAAATTACGTTGATGAACGAAAGTGAGGATAAGCGTGAGATGATTTTGCTTTTATATAAAGATGTTTATTTATCATCTAACGACTCATCAAGTTTTCTTCCAAGTGTTATTTCTTTTCTTTTGCAGAAAAATAAATATGAAATTCCCGAGGAGTTTCGAAATCAAATTTCTCCTTTGAGAGTGATTGAGAAGCATAAAAATTTCGTACAAAGTACGTTAGTTCCAAGTCAACTGGAAACATCAAAGAGGTTTGAGTGGTTGGTAAGGCCACATGATTCTTATATTGCACCTATTATATATATAAGGTTGATAGATAAAATGCAAAATTATTTTATTGAAAAATTTGTTGTGGTTTATTTTGATGATATATTAGTTTATAAGCAAAACATTAGAACAACATGTGAAACATTTAAAATCTGTTTTTAATGTTTTGCGAATAAACCAATTATATGCTAACCTCAAAAAGTGCACTTTTTGCATGGAATCGGTAGTGTTTCTTGGTTTTGTAGTGAGCTCGAGTGGAGTTTCTGTGGACGAAGAAAAGGTCAAGGCAATCAAGGAGTGGCCGACACCTAAGAATGCTAACGAGGTACGTAGTTTTCATGGCTTAGCTAGCTTTTACCGAAGATTCGTTAGAGATTTTAGTACTATTGCAGCACCATTGAATGATTTGGTTAAAAAGAATGTGGATTTTAAGTGGACTGAGTTACATGATGAATCTTTTAATCTTCTAAAAGAAAAGTTAACTAATGCACCTTTGTTAGTTTTGCCAAATTTTGATAAAACATTTGAGATTGAATGTGATGCGTCGGGAAAAGGAATTGGTGGTGTTTTGATGCAGGATATGAAACCGATTGCTTACTTTAGTGAAAAGCTTAGTGGCGCGGTCTTAAACTATCCAACATACGACAAGGAGTTGTATGCCTTGGTGAGAACATTACAAACGTGGCAACACTACTTGTGGCCCAAGGAGTTCATCATCCATTCTGACCATGAAAGCCTAAAACACTTAAAGACACAAGGAAAGTTGCACAAGAGACATGCAAAGTGGATGGAGTTCATAGAGACCTTTCCTTATGTTATTCATTATAAAAAAGGTAAAGAGAATGTGGTTGCCGATGCATTGTCAAGAAGGTACGTGCTTATAACTACTTTACAATCTAAGTTGTTAGGATTTGATTTAATAAAGAACTTATATGAATCGGACTCAGATTTTGATCTTGTTTGGAAAGAATGTGAGAAACATGCGTGTAATGATTATTATAAACATGATGGATTTTTATTTAAAAAGGATAAACTTTGTATCCCTAAATGTTCTTTAAGAGAGTTACTTGTTAGAGAGACTCATGGAGGAGGGTTAATGGGACACTTTGGAGTTATTAAAACATTGAGTGTGCTTTGTGAACATTTTTATTGGCCGAAAATGAGGCATCATGTTCAAGCCATTTGTGATAAGTGCATTGAGTGTAGGAAGGCCAAATCAAAGATTAAACCTTATGGAAAGTACACCCCTCTACCTATTCCTAACCAACCTTGGGTGGACATATCGATGAATTTTGTGATTGGTTTGCCGAGGACACAATGAGGGAAAGATAGCATATTTGTGGTAGTGGATAGGTTTAGTAAGATGGCTCACTTTATAGCATGCTCAAAGACAAACGACGCTACTCATATGGCGGACTTATTCTTCAAAGAAGTTGTGCGTTTACACGGAATTCCTAAAACCATTGTGAGTGATAGAGATGTAAAGTTCCTAAGTCACTTTTGGAGAACTTTGTGGAGTAAGCTAAGAACAAAACTTTTATTCTCAATCGTGGCACACCCCCAAATGGATGGACAAACAGAAGTGGTAAATAGAACACTTTCTACGTTGTTAAGAGCGATTATTTCTAAAAATTTAAAACAATGGGAAAAATGTTTACCTCATGTTGAATTTGCTTATAATAGAGTTGTTCATTCTACTACTTCATATTCACCATTTGAAATTGTTTATGGATTTAATCCTTTATCTCCTCTTGATATTTTATCTCTACCTACTAACGAGTTTGTTAATTTTGATGGAGAGAAAAAAGCTAAATTTGTTAGGGACTTACATCTGAAAGTACAAGAGAACATTCGAGAGAGAAACGAGCATTATGCACGTCAAGCAAACAAAAGTCGTAAAAAGATTATATTTGAACCCGAAGATTGGGTTTGGCTACATCTTCGAAAAGAGAGGTTTTCAAATCAACGAAAAAGCAAGTTGCATCCACGAGGAGATGGACCATTTCAAGTCCTTGAACGCATAAACGACAATGCCTACAAGATCGACTTACCTAGCGAATATGGTAATGATAGTGCATCTTTTAATGTTAGTGACTTATCTTTATATGATGCAGGAGATTCGAGGACGAATCTTTTCGAAGAGGGAGGGAATGATGTGATCTAAGCAGCGACAAAGCCCAAGCCCAAGAGCAACAATCCAATTGAGGACATTGGCGGCCCAATGACACGGTCCAAAGCTAAGAAGATGCGTGAGGCCTTGCAAGGATTAATTTTAGAGATCCAAGGGAGAGAGGAGCCGCGGCAACTTGATCTAAAACTATTGAATGTGTCGAGGATTGAAGATAATCAAAATCAAGTTGAAGCAAGGGAGGCCAAAGATGCATGAAGATTTACATGTGCCATGCACATGCACGTGCAAGAATTAAAAAGTCACATGAGAAGCACATGCAAATCCAAACAAATCACGTATAAGAGATTTTATCTGACAGAATCTACTCAAATCAATTCAAATCATATTCAAACGTAGTTTAAACGTGAGATGATATCTTATCATGCAAAGAATCATTATCTCACGATTTTATTAGTTATTTTATTTTTATTTTCATTTTATTTTATTTAATTTAATTTTCATGTGTAGCCTATTTAATGGCAAAACACTTTTGATTTAGAAGAACAAGTTTGAATTAAAAATTGAGTGTTTTTTGTTTAGAGAGGATTTCTCTTTAGTTCTTTGCGAAGAACAACGATCTTCTTCAAGTCACGCTTGAAGAATCTCGCTTGATAGCTTTGGTTCTTACCAACGAGTTTGGTCTGGGTCAAGCTCCTGTTTTGATAGCTTTGGTTCAGCCAACAGGTGTGGCTCGGGTCAAGCTCCTGTTTTGATAACTAGGGTTCCATCGAATTCTTCGATTGGGGTCTTAGTTCCTTACTTTGTTCTTGAATCGAAAAGGCGTTCCTTTCAATTATTCCGCGTTGTTGTCGGGTCCCGGGTCCTTTCGATCCGAGGTTCCCATCACTTAATCACTATTACCAAATAAACAATGTAACATTTTCATAACAAATTCACAACTTCACATATTTTCAAATTATATATATAATTCCAAAAATTAATTATCCACTTCTTAAATCATATATATCCTTAATAATTTCAATACTTCATCAATAAAATCTCAATTCACCTACTTCTTTGGGCATTCAAGCGATTTCGTTAATTATTCATATACAGTTTCATACCTAAAGTCTTCAATGCTATATATGGTCAACTATGTTGTCAACATATCCTCGAAATTTCATTAACGCAAATTAAGAGCCGTAGTTACTACTTTTCTCTAGCTATGGTTCATTTATAAACTAAATTCTTAAAAAAAACTTCATACTTAAATGTCTCATTTCAATTAAATTAACCTATCTTCTCAAAGTTTAAAACATTTCTCAATCACAATTCATCTTTGTGGTTCCTCAAACAATGATCGTTCTAACTACCATCTTGAAGGTAAATTTCATGCTTAAGGCTCTTAGCTTGAATTGGATCAACAATAGTCTCAACAACTTAACCTCTATATTTTTTAACCAAAAAGAAATCATTTCAAATTCTTAATTTGTCTCATTCTCTATAATTGATACACTTCTTATTGACCAAAGTAGAAATGCCGGGTCGGGCTACTTGATTACTGGGAAGGGAACCCTGTAACGCCCCGAACCCGCCCCGGGCCCGGTGCGTCACTTTGCAAACAAAACCCGTGTTTAAACGACGTTTAAAAGTAATTTAAATAAAATATTCAGCTCGGTTTTGTAAAATTCCCGGCTCGATGTTCGGGTTTTTTGAACCCTCAAATTTTCTTGGAACACGTGTCTAAAATACGTTAAGATACGTTGGAAAAATTTCGGTTCAAAACATAGTGGAAATCAGGCGAAAAACTGAAAAAAAGTCAAAATTTTGCAAGGAGGGGCGCTGGGCGCCAGGCTGCGCGCTGCGTGCGCGCTATGCTCGCGGCACTCGCCTCACGCGCGAGCGCGTGTGCGCGCTGGGGCGCGCCAGCGGGCCCCAGCTTCCTTTTCCCGCGTGCTTCACGCGTGCCGTGGCGATTACTCGCCTCCGGGTGGCGAATAATCGCCACCCTCTCTGCCATCTTCGCCCAAAAACACCCCCGAGGCGATTGGTGGCGTTTGGGTGGCGAATAATCGCCATCCCCCTCGGGTTTTCGGCCCCAAAATGACCAAAAATACCCCTTTTTCCGACCCTCTCGACTTTCCTTCACATTTCTACACTTTTCTCCACTCCCGACACCTCCAAAAATTCTGAAAATTTAAACATACCTTCCCGACACCTAAATCTTCGAGTTCCGTAAAAATCTCGGAAAACCGACTTAAAACGAATAAATACAAAAATCACAAACATAACTTGACGTTAGTTACTTGAAAATCAAAACGGGCAATATAACGCCTAAAACTTTAAATACCCAAAACCTGAAATAAATCCCGGAAAACACATAGCTTCCATCACGAACAACTATACTTTATACTCACTATCCATCTCCACGTCAACTCGTAAACCCGGTAACATACATACGAAAATATTTACAAACCCAATTTACCACAACTTAATAAAGTTTCCTAACTTCCACAAAACAACATTTTCACACACTAACAATCCATACCAAAATACTTACAAATTAAACTATCCATGTCAAACATTCACCTCCCACTACCCGAGACATCCAGTGGTCAAAACGCCCCGACAATAGCCTGCACCGGCGGACTCCGTACTCCTCCGACTGCAGCCTAATCCTCGGTAGTCTCGTCTACCTCACCTGTATACAAATCGTCACCTACACCACAGAATACACAAAAGGTAAGCCTAACGCTTAGCAAGTAGGGAAATAATGCACAACACACACTAACTGTTTGACTCAACCCTAACATGCAGTCTCTACACACTCTGTTGTTTTCTTTTCGTTTCAATTGCATTTTATCTTTCACTTCCAGGTGAATCAAGTAGGCACACGCCCCCACACAGTCCAGGACGGCCACGCCTTGACCCACGGAGCTAGACCGGAGGCACACGTCCCAACACAGTCCAAGACGGCCAACCGAATCTCCTCCAATCAATCGTAGAATCCTCATCGTGCACTTCAAGCACGAGTGCACTTCAAGCACGAACCTCATTGTGCACTTCAAGCACGGGTGCACTTTAAGCACCAACCCCATTGTGCGCTTCAAGCACGAACAGGTTGAGGTCGAGAAATTCATACTCACGACTCATTACGTACATTAGAATCCCCCAATCGATCGTAGAATCCTCATCGTGCACTTCAAGCACGAGTGCACTTCAAGCACAAACCCTATTGTGCACTTCAAGCACGAATAGGTCGAGGAAGTCATACTCACGACCACGTTGCAAATCTTTTCTTATCTTTCATTTCATTCTTACCGCTCAAGGATGCAAAACATGTAATTTCGTAGTTTAGAAAACCATGATGCGACACACGATGCATGACACAAAGCAAAACATAACAACAATCAAACAATCCCTACCGTTCTATGGTGTAGGCCCGAAGGCAACAAACACGCACTCCACTACTTACCTGGTTGTCGCTCGATACTTTCTCGTTCACTCCGTCCAACAAAATCAAACGTTCAATTACCTAAAAATGACGAGAAATCAACTTAGAAATTTACAAACTCTAAGGAAAATTCTTAACCTAACTAATAGAACTATAACACAACTCCCAACCCGATCTTTACCCCAAAATTGACCGTCTAACTTCAAACGGTCATAACTCCATCATTTTGCAATGGATTTCGACGTGCCACCCCAATTCGGAAACCTCTACACGTCTACTATCCATTGAATCACTCAAATCAACCATCCAAACATGAAGGCTAAGTCGGACATGACAAAACAGAACCGGTGCTCTTTAGGGTAAAAACTGATTTTTCACACTTTCACTTCCAATCCTCAATCCAACCACTCCAACAACCTAAACTAAGTCATTTAACAACCAAACCATCAAAATAAGAAAGAAATCTAACATCAACACTCAATTTTCGGAATCCCTAACCTAGGGTTTTCCAACTCTTCCTAAACCTACCTAAAACACCCTAAAAACTCTTCCAAACTTCATCCCATAGCACATAAACTAAAACCCATGTAAATTTACCTTGCAATCACTTGAAGAAATGAAGTAAGAATGAGGAAGAGAGGCGGCTATGGAGGAGAGCAAGAGAAGTCGATGAAGATGAAGAAAAAGGAATGAAAACCTAACTTTAAACCATAACTTTCATTTACTTTTAATTTTCCTCCATTTAACTTTTTTAAAATTACAAATCTACCACACCTTTTCTTCCTTCAAAAGCCAACGTGAAAGCCACTTCAAAATTCATCACTTTCCATTCAATTTAATGCATATAAATTCCTTTGCATTTCATTGGTTCATAGGTTAGACTTTTCAAACCCTTTGGTTTGAATTTCAACTCTTTTTCTTCTCTCTTTTCTCCTCAATGCATAACATCAAACTTATATAATTAAACTCTCCTAACACGTCAAATTGTAGGCGACGCACGTAATAGGAAATTCTCGGGTGTTACAAACCCGATCACCCATCCTAAAGCTAGATTGACAACGGAAGTCTTTAGAAAATAGTTACAGGCTCACATAATGAAATCTCAAACAGATAGTGCAATATAAATAAATACTTAATAATATCCAACCCTGTAGGAAAGTAAGAAAATTAAATCCACGAGTTAAGGTTTACATATCCAAATTTAACCACTCAATCCTCACCAAGGAAAACCAAATACAGGTTTTAGGAAAAGAAATAGCAAGTGGTCTCTCCTGATCTCCACTTAAGCAAGTCATAGTTGCTCTTCTCTTTACTTAGATTGAGAGTGGGTCGTTAGAGTGAGTGACTAACTCAATAGATATTTTATACGTAATTCGTATAGTTTTGAAAATGAGTTTCTATCTTTATTTCAAAATTGTTATTAAACTTCAATATTATGCATGAGTTTTTATAAAAACAATTAAGGAAACCTCTTTTCTTCTTTTTTTCAAATCCGACTCCACGAGCTCTCAATGAAGTAGTCATAAAACCTATCAAAAAGTACTCTTAATCACTATTACCAAATAAACAATGTAACATTTTCATAACAAATTCACAACTTCACATATTTTCAAATTATATATATAATTCCAAAAATTAATTATCCACTTCTTAAATCATATATATCCTTAATAATTTCAATACTTCATCAATAAAATCTCAATTCACATACTTCTTTGGGCATTCAAGTGATTTCGTTACTATTCATATACAGTTTCATACCTAAAGTCTTCAATGCTATATATGGTCAACTATGTTGTCAACATATCCTCGAAATTTCATTAACGCAAATTAAGAGCTGCAGTTACTACTTTTCTCTAGCCATGGTTCATTTATAAACTGAATTCTTAAAAAAAACTTCATACTTAAATGTCTAATTTCAATTATATTAACCTATCTTCTCAAAGTTTAAAACATTTCTCAATCACAATTTATCTTTGTGGTTCCTGAAACAATTATCGTTCTAACTACTATCTTGAAGGTAAATTTCATGCTTAAGGCTCTTAGCTTGAATTGGATCAACTATAGTCTCAACAACTTAACCTCTATATTTTTAAACCAAAAAGAAATCATTTCAAATTCTTAATTTGTCTCATTTTCTATAATTGATACACTTCTTATTGACCTAAATATAAAAGTTAAACATAAAGTTCTCAATGTTTCTTCAATTGTCTATATTCCTCAGGATATATAATCATTTTCCAAATGAAATCTAACTTCCATATTTTCTCAATTGATGATTGATCGAAACAAATCCATATCTAAGCTCCTCGATTTGTTTGATATGTTATAGTCTAAAAATTTAAGAATTCATTAAATAGAATTTAATCTCTATCTATTCCTAACTGATATCTCATAAGTTATATTCCTCTAATAGTAAACTAAAAATGTAATGTTCATACTTCCTCAAAGTTGTATTAGGTTATACTTTCTAATGTATGAACTTCTTATTTTAAGATCCTCAACACATCAATTTATACCTGGTATACTGTATCCTTATTTCAATTTTATATCAAACTCCTTCCCTAAACTACGATCACCATAAATTATTATATTACTTAATTTATCTTTTCCTTAGTTTTTCTCCAGGCTTCCCATTTATTTTTGCCTGCAACCAACTTTTGTTTAATCAACATAGTCATCTCCACTATATCTGGATAAGACTCGAGTTTTAAACCTATGAGTCTATTAGAAATACCCGATATAAGGTCTTGCTCAAATCTTTGGGCCTTAGCAGCTTCTTCAGGAATAAACTGGCCTGCATACTTTGTTAACTCCTCAAACTTAGTTTGGTAATCCAAAACAATTGTATCCTTTTGAACCAGATCTAAGAATTTCTTAGTTTTTGCTTGTTTAACATACTTAGGAAATAACCTGTAACGCCTAATTTTAAAATCCCCAATTTTAAACCCTAATTTGAAAAATCTTAAAATTTTTCAATGCAACAATCTCAGTCATCTGCCTCAGAATATCCAGCCCAACAAGTATTCTTTCTTCTACTTCATCCCAATGCACTTAAGATCTACACTTTCTGCCATATAAAGCTTCATAAGGTGTCATCTCAATCGAAGCTTGATAATTGTTGTTGTAGGCGAACTCAACCAATAGCAGGTTTTTACTCCAATTTCCTTAGAAATCAATAACACAAGCTCGTAACATATCCTCCAAAGTCTGAATCGTTCTTTTCGATTGTCCGTCAGTCTGAAGGTGAAAAGTTGTACTGAAGTTCAATTGAGTACCCATAATTTTCTGCATACTCTTCCAAATATTAGAGGTAAAACGCGTATCTCGATCAGACACGATAGAAATAGGCGTGCCATGAAGTCTGACAATCTCATAAAAATAAAGCCGGGCATACTGATCCATAGTATATGTAGTTCTTATAGGGATAAAATGGGTCAATTTGGTCAGTCGATCAACTAGAATCAAAATAGAGTCGTGACCCTTAACTGTCTTAAGAAGTCTCACTACAAAGTACACAATGATATGCTCCCACTTCCACTGAGGCACCATAAGTGGTTGCAGTGTAACGGCAGGTCGTTGGTGCTCCGCTTTGACTTGCTTAACAAGAGAGACATTTCTTGACGAATTTAGCTACATCCACTTTTAATCCATGCCACCAATAATGCTGCTTCAAATCTTGATACATTTTGGTTAAACCAAGATGTACCGAGTAAGGGGTTATGTGAGCTTCCTCTAATATAGCATTCTTTAATTCAGCATCATCAGATATACACCATCTCTTATTGAACTGGATTATCCCGTCATCCAATATAGACAATTTCAAAACTTTTCCAGCCCCTAATTCGTCTTTCACCTTGCAAATAAATGCATCGCCATGTTGCTTATTGTTTATTTGCTCAAGCAAACTTGGCTGAAGCGTCATTGCAGACAATCTTTCTAATAATCCAAATGGTACAACTTCGATATCAGATTTCTGCATCTCTTCAGTTAACTTTTCTGGAATTTGCCGCAATGATGAAACTTGTGACGACACTCTTCTACTCAATACATCAGCAACAACATTAGTTTTGCCAGGGTGAAAAATGATCTCGCAGTCGTAGTCATTTAATAATTTCAAACATCTGTGTTACCTCATATTTAGATCATTCTGAGTAAGGAAATACTTCAGACTTTTATGATCGGTGTAAATTTCGCACCTTTCTCAATAAAGATAGTGTCTCCAAATCTTCAATACATGAACCACTGCTTCAAGCTCCAAATCATGTGTTGGGTAGTTCTTCTCGTGATCCTTCAATTGTCTTGAGACATATGCTATAACTTTTCCTTCTTGTATGAGGACACACCCTAGTCCATACTTTGAAGCTTCACTATACACAACAAACTTTCCTGATTCAAATAGTATAGTAAGTATAGCAACTAAGACTAACCTCCTCTTCAGCTCCTAGAAGCTTCGCTCACAATCTTTAGTTCATAAGTACTTGACATCTTTCTTGGTTAGCTTCGTAAGCAGGTTGGCTAATGTTGAAAAACCTTCTACGAATCTTCGATAATATCCCGCAAGATCAAAAACTTCTTATTTCAGCTACATTATTTGGTTGTGGTTATTTACTAACATCTTCAATATTCGCTGATCCACTGATACGCCCTCTTTTGAAACAATATGGCCGAGGAAAGCCACTTTCTTCATCCAGAATTCACACTTAGAGAACTTTGCATATAACTTTGCACGTTTCAATGTTGATAAAATAATCTTCAAATGCACTTTATGTTCCTCCTTATTCTTTGAGTAGATAAGGATGTCGTCATTAAAGACTATCACGAAATCATCCAAATACGTCTTGAAAATCTGATTCATTAAATCCATAAACGCTGCTGGTGCATTACTTAATCCAAATGGCATAACTCGAAATTCAAAGTGGCCATATCTTGTGCAAAATGCTATCTTGAAAATATCATCATTCTTAATTCTTAGCTGATGATAGCCAAATTTGAGATCTATCTTCGAGAAAACTGCCGCTCCCTTTAATTGATCAAATAAATCGTCAATCCTTAGTGGTGGACACTTATTTTTTATAGTGACTTTGTTGAGCTCACAATAGTCTTTGCACATCTGCATCGATCCATATTTTTTCTTCACAAATAACACTAGGGCTCCCTAGGGTGAAATTCGGTTGAATAAATCCTTTCTCTGCACACAATGCCTTCTCCACTACAAATGCAAACAGTGAGTCCTTGGAAGTAATAAGATGGATGTTCTTGAATATTTCTGCTTTCAATCTTTGGACGAATCGCTTCACCTTCATGACTTCATTACTAGCTATATGAGAAGCATAACAGGAAAGTTGCTCAAACTTGTACAGATAATCAATTACGCCATCGGTCTGCTTTAAATCCATAAATTTCTCTGCCTTTGCATCCATCATAGAGTTCGTAAAATACTTCTCATAGAAAAGTTCTTGAAACTTCTCCCAGGTCATATTGTGACTGGATGCATCACCTTCACAAAATCTCAACAGTAATGTGCCTCCATTCGGAACATTGAGGATGCGCAATCTACTTTTTCTTCCTCTGAAATCTTGGCATGCTCAAAAATTTCACTAATGGTCCTAATCCAATTATCTGCGGCTGCCATATCCGCCAATTTGCCATTATAACTGGAGAGACCAAACATCAAAATCTGTCGTAGTCAATGTCTGCATGTCAAGGCCTATTAGAAATTTGGGCCTGCGTATTCACTGCTTGAACCGTAGCTATAGCTGCCTGGGCTGCGGCATTAGGTGCTTGCGACAGTTGTTCATTTTGCCTGGCCTACATCTCGATCATGTCTATCATTCGATCGAGTATAGCATCCCTATTATTTCCAATTCATCTACGATTGACCATAATTCTACATCACAAAGACTTAATTTAGGGAAATCTATTTTTCTATACTACTTTGAAATGTACTATAAAATTATCTAACATACTTTTACCAAAATATAAATTTTAATACAAACTTACTTGTTGATAAACAATCTTTCGGGTGCATGTGAGCATACAGATAAGTCTACAGAACCGTTTTATAAAACTGATTGCTTTGATACCAAACTGTAACGCCCCAATTTTAAAATCTCGAATTTCAAACTCTAATTTGAAAAATCTTAAAAATTTTCTCAAATTAATTTATAAAAATTTGAGCATTAAAAACCCTAATTTCAGAACATTGAAAATCTTTTTAAATAATAACTGAAACTTTAAATGTGTGGAAGCTTAATCAAAATTTTTAACATTAAATAACTTTTTGGAAACTTGAAATAAATGCAGAATTAAAACATTTCATAAAACTTTATTTATCAATAAAGTTCAACATAATTTATTCAAAGTTTTAACTTAAATAAAAACCTGAAATATCTTCACTAAACTAAAACATACGAATTTGAATTCCTTCATTTGATCCAAGAATATTTTCTTCTACTGTATGCTCATTTGCCTCTGAGAGATTCTCGAGCAACGTCAGTTCTTCCTCAGATAAAAACTCACCTACATCACAAAATTATAAACTATGAGAAAAACTCAGTAAGCAAAAACATGTGCAATTGCAAAATCAACATTTCTTTCACTAAATCCTAATTAAACAGTTACATACAGATTGGTACTCATTTTCCAATCTTTGATCAGACTTAGTCATCTCATTGTCGTTCAGGCTTTGTCATCTTACTTTCATTCAGATATAGTCATCTCATTGTCGTTCAGGTATAACCATCTTATGTTTAAGCTCACCATCACATTGTCGTTCAGGCTTTTTGTAACGTCCCTAGTTCTATCCCCTTTATTATTCTCGTAAAATTTTTCATTTGATAAACATTGAGTAGACTTTTATTTTTAAAACGTTAAATTAAAGCTTCAAGCATATGAAATTGTTCGAAATTCATCTAAATAAAACAATATAAACATATGATAAAATAAAACCAGCATAACCACAATTGGCAGGGGTAAAATTGCCCGAACCAGCAAAATAACACAGGCGATTGATCGCCCCTTCAATAGGCGATCGATCGCCCCATCAACAGCCGATCGATCGGCGGAAACAACCGATCGATCAGCCAGCGTTCTGTTTCCAGAACGCATGGCCTACTAGCCAGCATGGGCGCCGATCGATCGCCCTCCCTGGCGATCGATCGGAACACTCTCTGGATTTTGAAATCCAGAAAGCTGCCCTCCCCTTTCTTCTTCTCTCGTTCCACCTGCATTCTTCACACACTTCACACATTTCCTCCTTCATTTTTCTCTACATCAGACTACAACAAAACACTTTCTTCTCACACATATTTCTCCAAACCAACAATCACCTAAACCGACTTGATAGTTACCTGAAAAACAGAGTAGAGTTTCACGAAAACAAACTGCATGGGTCGGTTTGAAAACTAACGATATCCCTACGAGTTTAAAACTCCTAAGCAGTTCCAGTATATTTCCGAATTAAAACATCACTTCCTATACGTTCTAATACCCTAACATTAACATCACAACTTATCATTTCATACATTTTTCCATAAAAGTAATCCAGAAATCGTCGTTAACAGAATATTATCAAACTAGTTTTTCTAATCGACCCAAAACACTATCTATACATTCTTCACCTAACATGTTCAAAATACCTATCCAGCGGTCCCCACGGGTCAAAATCGCACCAACTGCACCAGCGCACTTCCATAGGCATCCTTCTTCAACCAGTGTGTTCATCTAACAGAGGAACGTCTTCCTCACCTGTTTCGGGTTCACCTACACCATAGAGACACCTATGAGAATAAATCTCAGTAAATTCTATGTAAGTGACAATGCATGAACATATATATGCAATTTTCATAAACTTTCATGCATTCATTTCATTTATCAGTTCATATTAGTCATCACATTTCAGTCGTCTTAGTCGTCTCGTTTCAGTCGTCTTAGTCGTCTCATTTTCAGTCATCTATTTAAGTCATCACATTTCATTTTCTTTCGTAAAATCCATGCATAAATTCATTTTTCATGGTGTTTGTAAAACGATGATGCATGACAATAAAAGCGTAACACAAACATACAACGTGCGTACCATCAAAGCAATACAAACGTAACCTACAAAACAACTAACCCTAAACTATCCAACCAAAGCATATAAACCTAAATATCACTAAATAATCCTTAACATCAAAACTCGACTTATGGTGTGTAACACCCGACAATTTTGCCATGTAAATATTCCTTGAATTATTAGACAGAATTAATGGAAATATTTATACAATGTATGTTTTGTGAGTTTTCTGATAGTTTCAATTGAATATGGTGATTCGTAAAGCCGATTTAAGGAAACTAAATAGTAAAATAGTTAAAAACTAATGGAAGGGCAAAATAGGGAAGGAATTAAGGTAGGTGGGTGGGAGCCAATGGATGGTTGTCAAATGTCCATAACTTGCTGAGAAACTTACCTATTGTCTCCTCTTCTCTTCTCTCCTACGTGAAACCTTCCATTTCTCCATCTTCTCTTCCTCTGTTTTCTCTCTTCCAAACGACTGAGACAAATTTCCAAAACTTGTTTCTCCTGTTTTCTTCTGTTTCCTTCAGCAAAGGTAATCATCTAACCTAGTTAACGAGTTTGGACAAGTTAAGATGTGAGTTTTGGGGAAGTTAAAGGTTACGATAGTTGGAGTGAACTCACTGTTTTTACATGAAAACACATTGGTTTATTTTCTAAAGGTCTAAATGGAGTTGAAGCTTATTCTACTAAGTTATTAGTTAGCATTTGTAGCTCTGTTGATTTTCCTTACGTTCATGTTTTAGGTCCGTGTATAACCGAGACATTCAAGACTTGCAACTCTACAGCAACAGGTAAGTTCATACATATAGGTTTGGCCCTTAAGGCCCTACAATACGGAGGTACTAGGTTTTATGTTGTCGGGATTTCTGTTGGGTAGTTAAACCATAGGTTATGTTTTAGGTTAAGTGTGTTCTGTTTTATATCCTGCTTATTATTATTCTGTCGTCTGTCTATGAATGTTCATGCATACACGTTTTCTCTGAAAGTCATGAAAATATTTTCTGCACACAGTTTGAAGTTAAGTAAGATAAAACCTGTAATGAAATGTATGGTTAAGTGTGGATGAGGACTAACATCCTGTCATGTACTCCTGTTATGTCCTGTTGTGGCATATACTCCTGTTGCGCCAGCTCTTCCTCCCACTTATACCTTTATGTCCAGTGAAATGTAATGTAATGTAATGCAATATTCATGTATTTGAAAATGTTCATGCATAGCACGTGCATCACTTTGCATTGTATGTTCTTACTGAGCTCTAGGCTTATAGTTGAACTTCTTGTTGTAGGTATGGATCCTCCAGATGAGGACATTGTGCCTCAGAATGAGGAGTTGATGTAGTTGGCGGGATGAGCTCACGGGGTGGTTACTGCAGTCAGGCAAGGGTTATTCCTGTGAGAGTGTGCTTCTGTAAGTTTATGTCGAGTTCTGTATAGCTTTTGAAATTCTCAAACCGATGTATAGAGTTTGCGTTTATGTTTTAAATCTTCTGTTTTTGGCGATTTTTTGGAAACATATGTCAAGTTCTGCACAACCTCTGTGATTTTAAACGTTGTATTGATCTGTCAATGTATTTAAAACCTCTGTATTTGGTAGTTGTATATACATTTTGAAATATTTTGGAACTACTTGGAGTTTTTCTCTTTTAGGTTGTGCATGGATTGTCTCGAGTTTTAGAGCTATCCATGCAGTTTGTTTTCTTGAACTTCTGTCATGTTTTATAACTTCTGTCGTGTTTTATAGCGCGTTTAAAATTATGTTTTGAATCGGGTTTGGAGGGTTTGAAGTTTTTAGGTCTTTGTCCTTGTGCCTTCTGTTTATAAGTTCTTCTGTTAAATGTTGTCTATTCTACCTTTAGTTTCTGTCTTTCGAGTTTTCAAGTATTTGGCTAAGTGTTAGTCGTCCACGCCTTCAGTAAAACAATTGTCATTCTCTTCTGTAAAACAGTCATCCACGTCCATTCTGCCTTCAAAATAATGGTCTATTTTGCCTTCGGTTTCTGTTCTTTTATTCCACTAAGGGTTATCGTCCAAAGTTATTGTCCACAATAACGTCGCCGAGAGTCTGCCTGTTATTTTAAAAGTCCAAAGTCTGTCTTTAATTTTAAACGTCCACGGACTCCTGTGTCCACTGCTTTTGTCTTTTAGTGCAAACGTCCACGGACTCCTGTGTCCACTGCTTTTGTCTTTTAGAGCAAACGTCCACGGACTCCTGTGTCCACTGCTTTTGTCTTTTAGTGTAAACGTCCACGAACTTCTGTTGTCCACTGTCCCTGTCTTTTATTTCAAACGTCCACCGCCCAGTTTATTTACTTCTTTTGCTTTACATTACCCGACCCTGACATTCACTGTAGCCTTTCTTCAGGCATGATTTCCAGTTCTGTTTTCCATATTATTAGGTTTCCCCAATGCATGTCAAGTTGTCCATTTCCGTCTCCCCGTTTGCATTTCTCCCTGTCTCCTTGCACTCATCCAGAGAAGGTTTACGTCCAAACCCTTAAGTGTTCCAGTCATCCTGTTTTCCCCTTCTGTCATTCGTCCCGTAGTCTGATTTTAATCCGTTTCCCGTTTCGCTTTTAATTCTAGAGAACGTTCCCTCCCTCTCTCTGTAAAGTTTTAAGGGTTAGTTCGTTTTAAAAAGTTTAGTCTAATCTGTTTATAAAAAAAAAAAAAAATTAGTCCCCGTTTTGAATGTCCCGGAGTGTTGACTCCTCAGACCCCGATCGGGTTGGGGGCTGTCACATTGTGTTGGCCAATCGGCTACAATAAGTCACGAGAACTTACTTGTCGCCCTTAGCGCACCGAGCTCCGCCTGCGCGCTTTGTTCACCTAGAACATTTCACAATGTCCATCGTTAAAATCGATCCTAAACTATGAAATTTCATAAACTAACGGAACTTCTAACTAAAGGAAATTTTCTAAAATTCTAATAAACCTCTCTCGGGCATTTCATCGAGCAATTTACGCTCACAAATTATCAAACTCCATTAATGGCTTCTCTTCATACTCCAACAACCAAAACCAACCCTAATTTTTCATCAATAACTATACTTTCGCCTAACTATCAACAATAGTAAAAAATGCATCACCAATGAGCATTAATTTCGTTAAATTATCGATTTCTAACAAAACCTACATTTCTTAACCCTAAACCAAATAAACCCTAACCGAAATCAACTTTAAAAAAACCAAAACTAAATACCTAGGATAGTAGAGTCTTACCTAGAACGTCAATTAGAGAAGAAAAATTGAAGAAGAAACGCCGGAGGAGGAGACATTGGCCGTGGAGTGATCGACGAAGGGAGAAGGGAGAAACGCCAGATAGAGGAAGAATGCTCTCTGGAGTTCTCCCGTGAAATGGAGAAACAAATGAGGGGAGGGCAGTATTTGTTAAATTAAAATATTATATACCTAATTACAAGTTTGCCCCTCATCGTAATATTTTACATATTCTGTTATTTCGCCAATCAATTTGAATTCTCCGAAACTTCCTTATTTTACCAAATATTCCAACTTATTACTAGGGCTCTAATAAAACCTTCCGTTCGTAAAACGGACTTAATTTACTATTTTTACGAATTAAAACGCTATAAGGTTAAAAACGAAAACCCGAGCGTTACACTACCGATTTGGATTTCTGAATTTTTCATATTTCTCCTAAAATTCATATTAATCGTAAGGGTTCTATCAAAACTTTTTATTTACAAAACGGACATAGTTTACTAAAATACTCTTTATATTACGAGAAATATAAAAACTCGTAATTCAGCATTACATCTCTAAAAATTCTCTCATTTCTCCAGGTATTCCAATTTATTTATAAGGTTCCAGTAAAACTTCTCATTTGCAAAACGGGCTTAATTTGGCATATTTATGAAAATGCCATTCATATGCGAAAAATTGAAAACCCGTCGAAAACCGGGTGTTACACTTTTGCTATCACATATTTTTTGTTCAAGCTCACAATCTCATTGTCGTTCAGGCTTTTGCTTTAACGTATTTTCTGTCAATTTCATCATATTCATACACATACAAAATACCCTACCAATTTTATCTTTCATACAATTTATGTCAATGCCTAAACATGTATGCTCAAATATCAAAAACATGTAATAAAATAATAATAACAAAGTCACATAGATTTTGTGATGTAGGGTCATAGCCAAAACTTTGAAAACGTAGTATTTTCACTTACTTGGATTCCGAACGATTAGGGTTTCAGGATTTTTTCAATATTCCAGTATTCCAACAATATTATGTTTACATAAAATCTTAGTATCAATGCTTTCCTAATAAATCCAATTTCAATAGAGTTTGGGCAGAATTTCCTTACGTGTGCTCGTAGGTTGAATCGGTTCGAGTTGGGTCGGTTTGTAGAATTTTTGGGACATTTTTTTACCTAAATAAAACATTTGATATTAATTCCTACTTCAATAAATCATTTCAAAAAGATTTATGCAGAAATTCCTTACCGGGTAAATTTTAGATTAATTCATTATAAAATGAGACAAAATGTGGGTCGGGTTCGGTTCGGTTCGGCTGGACTAGTTTGGTTTGACTGTATTTAAGTGAACCAGTTCGGTTCGGTTTGCTGGACCAATTTAGATTTAAAAAAAAAACTGACACAAAATCCCTTAGGAAAAAGATCCGTGTTCAAACCCACAAATATTCAAGAAGTGCTCAGGTGACTCTAACTTAAAATAAAGAGAAGAAAATAATAGAAATAAAGTGCAAGAAACTAAATTAATGCTAGATGATGCAATGGCCGAAAGTTAGATGTTAGATGATGGCATGAAGCATGAAGAAAAAAAAAAATGAAGAGAAAAGTGAAGAAGAAGTAATGGAATGAAGGAAATAAAAATGCAATAAAATAAAGGTGATTTGTGTGGCCGAAATTTAGAGAGTGAATGTTGGTGAAATGTGAAGACAATAAAATAAAGAATACCCTTGGCGGATCCGTAGAGCGATCTTACGGGTTAAGCTCTCGGATAAACGTTTTCCGGGAGGAAAACGACCACCGTAGGCCGGGATTTTTGTCCTCAATCCTAATCCAAATGGAAAAGGTGAGGGAGTAGCTAAGAGCTATCCTAGCAACCCAAGCTAGGTTAGCAATAGAGGGCTACTCCACTTGGTTCAAAGAACCAAGGAAAAACTTTAAAGGTTACCCACCTTAGAAGAGAGAAATAGAAATTTCATAAATGAGCAAAAATTGTCATACATGTACCAATGCCATGAATTTATAGAAATCCTAGGGTGGATTAGGATTTCCTTAAGGATGAATGAATGGTGACCCTTGGATGAAAAAGATGGATGGCCAAGATCAAAGCAAACAAGCACACATCCTAGGGAGGAGATGAATGTCATTCCTAAAAGGATCAATGGAGGGAATCTTGCCACATCATCAATCCATGTTGCCACTAACTCTTGTACTTGCAAAATCATACCTTTAAATGTGGGCTCTTCTTTGGGCCATAGATTCCTTTGGGCTCCATTTGTTGTAGACTTTTTCCTTGAATATTTGAGTTGAAATTCTTCAACCCATAATCCACCAACATACATCTAACCCTAACCACACAATCTAATGCATGAAATGCAATTATAAAATCCTTACAATAAAGGCGAATGTATGCCAAATAAATTCAAAAATAAAAATTACAAAAATAGGGCCCGGGAAGACAAATTCCCATTGGGCTAAGTGATGACTCCTCCAAGCGATCCATATGCAATCCTTCCTCATAAATTTTTCCTACAAAAATAAAAACACGTAATAAGTGGAGAATTTAGATAAGGCACGAGATTTTACTAAGTTTCTTTTAATACGCATCACGAGGCATGTCATCCTCTCCGGGTAATTGGATTTGACCTCAAATCCGTTGGTTGACTTCTTCTCAAGGATGACTCCAACAATTTCTCGTCTATGAGTTTGTTTATTACTTTTGATAGGTTTGAGTTTGAAGGCAAGGAGGATATGTTCTTTCGTTAGAATTTCTAGGTGGCATGGAGGATGGATGGTCTTACTAAAATTTTCTTTGGTAAGGGTGGAAAAGTTGAATCCGAGGGCTACTTGAGAGGGTGCTTGCTCAAAGATGGAATGAAATTTTCCAAAGTAGTCGAATCCTACAATTAGTAAGATGGAAATGCAAAAATCCTTCAACCAAAGAAATAGTCCAATAAATCTTAAGACCACAAAAAACAATTTTTTACCAATTGAACTTTAACTCTAGTTCTATGGTAGAATTTATGATAGCAAAACGGTGGGGAATGAGGTTTTGGTAAACCACCAAATTGAAGGAAAGAGCGTTTGTTGGTAACAAAGAGAAATAATTTCCTACTCGTGCGTGTAGCTCTAAGAAATGATGTAGGAAAGCAATAGTTAGGCTCAATGCCATAAACTAACATCTTGCTAATCAATGGGAATGGTAGGAAAGTTTCCTCAAATTTTGGAAAGGGAAGAAAAGGAGTAATAATCATATTTCCGATACCAAAAATAATTTCTTCACCTAATTCTCCATTTTCTTGAAAATACAAGATGTCATCCGATTGTATCTCTTCAATATAGAAAGGATTGGAACACCACTTGTTTGGATACGACATCTCTTCACCGTACAAGGGATTATCATGCCAACTGATATGAGGGGGTTCTTGTTCCCTTGACGATACCAACCCAAGCTTAGATATTAAAAGATTTTCTTTAATTTGTCCTTCCTTACGAATGGCTTCATCACGTGCCACTTGCTCGGGTGTCATTGGAAGTAATTTAATTTTCCGTCCTCCAAAATTAAAGACGTATCGATTGAGAAATCTATCATAATGTACCCTACGGTCGTAGTGTCATGGTCGTCCTAGTAAAATGTGGCTGGCATTCATTGGATTAACGTCACAAATAACCGAGTCTTGGTATTTTCCTATAGTAAAATCTACGGTTACTCGCTTGGTTATCTCATGCTCATTTTTGTCGTCCAACCATTGAAGCTTATAGGGTGTAGGATGATTAGTGGCTACTAGCCCTAATTTATCGACCATGTCTTGGAAGGCCGCATTTATGCAACTTCCTCCGTCAATAATTATTGAACAAACTTTGTCCTTGACCGCACATCTACTATGAAAAAGATTTTCCCGTTGGCAGTCTTTGTCCACATTCTTTGTTGTTAATGCACGCCTTATGACCATTAATAAGGGTCCATCTTGTGGCTTGCATTCATCAGCTTCATCATTGCTTTCATTGATTTCTACTTCGTCCTTGTCAATTTTGTTGTATTGGCCATCATCCTCTTCACTTTTCCATTCTCCGGTTGATTCTTTGATGACCATCACACGGTGGTTAGTGCACTCATTAGCATAGTGACCCTTTCCTAAGCACTTCAAACATTGCACATCACGTGCTCTAGGTCCTTTTAATGGTGGCTCTTGGGTTTTATTATGTGACGACCCAAATCCGGATCCCGATCAGCAGGACCCGAGAACCAAGCCGTCACTCCGGGACAGATAACAGAAAACAAGGACTACGTTTTTTTTTTTTTTGCACATTATACTTTTTAACACATTGACAGTGGGAGAGAGTTCTCTGGATTCGAAATCAAACGGGAAAACAGTTAACAGAATCGGAACGCAAAATGGATAGTAAAAGAAAAACAGGAAGTGATGAAACAAAAGTAAATAAGCTGGCAGAAGGCGTTGACGGAAGAAGCAGGCATCAAGTGAAATCGGTAGATGTAAGCAGAAATAATACCGGAAGATTTAGGCAGATGACGTGGCTGGATGATGTGGATGATGTCATCAGAAGATATAGGCAGCAGATGGAATCAGATGTGTGATGACGTCATCGGAAGATGTAATCACCTCATCGGCAGATATAGGCAGCAGATGAATTCGGCAGGTATGATGACATCATCGAAATAGGTGATGACGTCATCAGAAGATATAGGCAGCAGATGGAATCGGAATGTGTGATGACATCATCGGAAGATGTAATGACGTCATCGGCAGATATAGGCAGCAGATGAATCGAATGTGTGATGACATCATCAGAAGATGTAATGACGTCATCAGCAGATATAGGCAGCAGATGAATTCGGCAAGTATGATGACATCAGCCGGAAGATGGATGACGTCAACCGAAACATACAGACAACAGATGAAATCGGCAGAAGTAACTAAAACAGAGATAAAAGTCTACTGTTCACCGGTAGATGAAATAAGACAAAATGTGAACAGTGACTATCGGAGGATGTACGCTTAAAACAACAGTGAACGTGATCGGAAGATGTAGTTTAAAAGGGGCAGAATTTAGCAACTTTAGACAGGATCACTTGAAAACAGAAGTCGTTTAGACAGAGAATTTGCAAACTTCACACTTCAAGAAAACAAAACACTTCACAGCATGATTTTGAACATATCAGAAAACACAACAGAAAACCAAGAAAACAGACTGCATGATTATCTCAAGAATCAGGGAAAAATCCATGCCAGCCCTAAAAGAGGAAAAATATCCCAGACAATTTCCAGAATACCTCAGAACATAATTCAACTGTCTAATACAACACAAACAGAAGGCATGAAAGTTGTGGACTTTCAATACCCGATTCTAAACAAGGTTGTAGAGCATACTTTACAATATAAATTTAACTGTCAAATACAGTGGTTTCTAAAACTGAGACATCAGAACTTGCACATTTGTTTTAAAGGAAAAACCTCAGAATCAGTACAGAACCTAACATGCAATTGCAGAATCTACCAAAAGAGGAGTTTTTACAACAAAACTAGAATTTCCAGAAGACTTTACAGATATAGACTATACTTCAAAAACTTAAACCTTGGGTCAGAAACATGTCTGGCTGCAACAACCAAACCCCCCATGAGCTCGATCCACCAGCCACCTATTCATCAGTCTGAGGCACAAAGTCCTCATCTTCGGGTTCAGTACCTACATCAGGGAGTTCACCTATGAGTCTAAAACTCAGTAAGAACATATAGAAATGTTGTGATGCAGAATGATATGCATGAACTTTTCAGAAATACAGTGACAGAGCAGTACATTACGTTACAGTGGCAGAGGGGTATAAGTGGGGCTTATAGAGGAACTGACAAACAGTAGGTGCACTTTCAGGCACATTCAGATACTCAGTAGTTTTTCAGAATCCCAGGGAGGGATAAAACTAGAGGGCCAGTCCCCGTCCCACACTTAACCAATACATTACATTCAGATTCTGTTTTATCTTTCTTAACTTCAAAATCGTGTACAGAAAACACTGTTTTGCATGAACTTTCGGTAAAACGTGTATGCATGAACTTTCACAGTGCTTAACTTGAAACAGCAGTTAACAGAATAATACAACAGAATCTAGAGAGAAAACAGATAACTCAGAACTTAACTCTAACTTTCTCTACCCGAAACCTCCCGATAGAAGAAAAACCTAGAGTCTCCGTGATGTAGGGCCTTAAGGGCCAACCTAGGGATACGAACTTACCTGGTTGCTGCAGAGTTGATGTTCTTGATCGTCTCGGTTTCAGTAGTTTGTGAACCTAAAACGTGATTATACGGTCATTAACCCTAAACCTCTCAAAAATCAGAAATAGTGTAGTTAAACTGGTTAACTACGGACAGAAATTACCTTCACTGAAGAAAATAAAAGAATACAGGAGAAACAAAGTGTGGAACTTTGTTTCAGTCGCCTGGAAGAGAAGAATAGAGAGAAGGAAGGGAGGAAGCAGAGAAGTGAAATGAAGATTTCACGTAGGAGGAAGAACATGGCTTCTTCAACACGTTGCCAAGTGTCAATCATCCATTGGCTTTCTTCCACCAACCTTAATTCCTTCCCAATTTACCCTTCCATTGGTTCTTGACTAATTTGTTAAATAAATTCTTCAACCTGGTTTTTCCATTAAACTCTCCGACAATTCATTAAAACATACATCAGATTTTGTATAAATATTCATCCTGTTAAATAATCCGGGGGAATAATTACAAGGGCAAAAATGCCGGGTGTTACATTCCACCCACCTTAATAGAAATTTTGTCCTCAAAATTTGCTTAAGCAAAGAGGTCCAGATATTGGGCCCTGACATCCTCTTGTCTTTCCCATGTGGCTTCCTCTACATTATGATTTCGCCATAAAACTTTCACCAATGCGACCACTCGATTGCGCAACACTTTGAGTGACATATCCAATATCTGTATAGGCCTTTCTTCATATGTCAGCGTCGGCATGATATCAAAGTCCACATGCTCCACGATCTGAGTTGGATCTCGTACACACTTCCTCAGCATCGAAATATGGAAAACATTGTGAACTCCATCCATAGACGCTGGCAGCTGCAAGTCTGTAAGCCATGTTTTCCACACGCTTCAAAATGGAAAATGGGCCAATGAACCGTGGGCTGAGCTTTCCTTTCTTACCGAATCTCATTACGCCCTTGAAAGGTGACACCTTCAAGAATACTTCATCACCTTCGGCAAACTCCAAGTCTCTTCTTCTATGGTCTGCATAACTTTTTTGTTGACTCTGAGCAATCTTTATTTGTTGTGTGATAGCAGTTATCACCTCGGACATCTGCTATAATATCTCAGGGCCAATAAGCTTGGTTTCTTCGACCTCATCCCAACAAAATGGGGATCTACACTTTCTGCCGTAGAGAGCTTCATATGGAGCCATGCCAATTGTAGCCTGGTAGCTATTGTTGTAAGCGAACTCCACAAGTGGTAGGTATCTACTCCAAGGAGCATGAAATTCCAGCACGCACGACCTTAACATATCCTCCAGTATTTGAATTGTTCTCTCGGTTTGCCCATCCGTCTGTGGATGAAACGCCGTGCTGAAATCCAACCTGGTGCCTAGGGAGCTTTGCAAGCTTTTCCAGAACCTCGATGTGAATCTAGGATCTCGGTCAGATACAATCGACACTGGTACCCCATGCAGCTTGACAATCTCACTAATGTATAGTTCTGCATACTAGTCCATAGAGAATGTCATCTTCACAGGTAGAAAATGGGCTGACTTCGTCAATCTATCCACTATGACCCATATGCTATTGTGGCCTTTAGCTGTTCTTGGAAGGCCAACAACAAAGTCCATTGCGATATTCTCCCATTTCCACTCGGGGATCGGGAGAGGCTGAAGTGTTCCACCTGGTCGTTGATGTTCAGCCTTGACTTGTTGACATATCATGCAAGACTCCACATATTTGGCCACTGCATTCTTCATATTCGGCCACCAGAAGTGAAGTTTCAAGTCTTGATACATCTTCGTGCTTCTAGGATGCACAGAGAAAGGAGATGAGTGGGCTTCTGACAAGATGTTCTTCCGTAACTCTTCGTCTTTCGGAACATACCATCTATCTCTGAACTTAAAAATACCATCTCCCGAATAAATGAAATCAGAAGAAGCCATTGGTACCTTGCTCACCATATTAGCCATCTCATTTGAATTGGTCTTCTGGGCTTCCTTAATTCGGTCCAGGACGGTAGACCGTAGCGTCAAGTTTGCTAGTATGGCTGACAGCCCAGAAACTATCTCCATATCGAACTTCTGTATCTCAATCCTCAAAGGCATCGACACAGCTGATATAGCTGGTTGCATAGTATCTGACATCCTGCTCAATGCATCGGCTACTACGTTAGCTTTACCTGGGTGGTATTTAATCTCAATATTATAATCTTTTACAAATTCTAACCACCTCATTTGTCTCATGTTTAACTCCTTTTGAGTGAATATGTATTTTAAACTCTTGTGATCAGAAAACACCTCGCACAATTGTCCGTATAAGTGGTGTCTCCATACTTTCAGCACAAACACAACTGCCGCTAACTCAAGATCCTGAGTAGGGTAGTTTTGCTCGTGGTTCTTCAGTTGTCTGGATGCGTATGCTACAACTTTCCCTTCTTGCATTAGTACACACCCCAATCCAATCTTGGAAGCATCACAATATACGCTGAATTTGCCGTCTTCAATCGGAAATTCTAATAGAGGAGCAGTGGTTAATTTTTGTTTGAGTGTCTGAAAGCTCACCTCACATGCTTCGGACCACTTGAACTTGATTTCCTTCCTCGTTAAGCTGTCACAGGCTTCGCTATCACAGAAAATCCCTTGATGAATTTCCTGTAATAACCAGCTAGTCCGATAAAGCTCCGTACCTCGCTTGCATTCCTCGGCCTTGGCCAGTCTCTTACAGCCTCAATCTTGGCCGGGTCCACAGACACTCCTTCAGCAGACACCACGTGGCCTAGGAAATTAATCCTACTCAGCCAGAATTCACATTTTGATAGTTTGACAAATAATCGATGTTGCCTCAGAGTTGATAACATAATTGCCAAGTGCTCCTCGTGCTCGGCCTTACTTCTGGAGTAAACCAGAATGTCGTCGATGAAAATGATTACAAATTTATCCAAGAAATCTTGGAATATCCTGTTCATCAGGTCCATGAATGCTGCCGGAGCATTAGTTAACCCGAACGACATCACCAAGAACTCGTAATGCCCGTACCGGGTGTAACATCCCTAATACTCTACCCAATTTCCCGTACATATATTTTTTTTATCCTTATACTTTAAATAAACTCTAAGCAGAATTTAAACCGGAATCGGAATTGAAATCTAACTTTAAACCATTTAAAACAAAACCGAATTTAATTAAATAAAACTAAAAACCATTAAGGAAAACAATTAAAATAAAACTAAAACAAGTGGGAGGGCAAAACTGTCAAACAACAGGGGCGATCAGTCGCCCCTCTGTGCCAGCGATCGGTCGCTGCATCAAAACAAGGAGGGGCGATGTCGCCCCTCACCTCCCGCGCCCAGTCGCCACTCTTCATTCTTTTTTCTCTTCTCTTAACTTTTCTTTTCAAATGCTCTCTGGAATCCGAAATTCCAGAGAGCAAAACACAATGTTTCTTTCACTTTCCCTGCACACCACACACTTACCATTTTCCATATAAACTCTAGCATAATATCACTCGTTTCCTAAAATTACACAACCGATACACACGCTAAACTTTTGGGAAAACGATTTGCATGGATGCGTTTGAAAACCGAGTATATCCACCTATTTTAAAATCACAAAACAGTTATAAAATATATAAAAGATTTTCAAAACAATTATAAATCAGTTTCCAAAACGCTTAAAACATTAAACCTATCCATTATCAGATCCAAACATCCTAAAATGTCTATACAACCATCAGCCCAGACGATCCCAATAACCCCAAAACCTATACATACATCCCCACAGGTCAGGTAAGCATCGACTGCGCCAGCACACCACCGCAACCATCCCCCGTCAACTGTATCACTCCTCAGGTGGAGGGATCTCGTCCTCACCTAAGTCAAGATCACCTACACCATACAAAAAAACTATGAGATAAAAATCTCAGCAAGTCTCGTAAATGCAGATGCGTACAGTGCGTATGTCATTCATAAAACATGCAGATAACAGATTACGTAGATTCATTTCGTTCGTTGGTTCATTTTACTTTTTAATTAGGTCGCAGACTGAATGTCACCGAGGGCTAAACCACCACGCCGTGACCAGATAACAGATTACGTAGATTCATTTCATTCTCTTAAACATATGCTTTAATAGATGTGATGCATGAGCAGTCAAATGCATAAAGTAAACAACCAGCATGTATACCATCAAGACGATAAACAAACATGACCTATAAATGACTAACCTAACTACACAACCAAAACAATTTAAACAAATGCATCACCAAAACTCCTCGAGACAACTTCGACGTACGGAGTAGGCCAATCGGCCAGAGAAGATCACGAGAACTTATCTCGTGTCCAAAGCAGCTCAAGCTCCGTCCACGAGCATTGTTTGTCTGAGGCAAAACAGAACGATCGACGTTAAAACGAGTTTAAGTTACTAAACGTCCAAATTTAACAAAACCTCAACTAAGGAAAATTCCCAAAAGTTCTAACTTAACTAATCAAGGCATATCGACGAACAATTTACGATTTATACCTTGAAACAACAATTAACGAGTTTTTCCCTAAAACTCAAAAATTCTCCAACTTTAACATTCGTCCCAAATCAATTAAATTCGTCCAATACATTCACTATATCCTTAATTACGGCAAACCTATCAATTTAGAACCTTAAATCACGATTTCTAACAAAACCTAAACGAAACCCTAATTGTTTAAACTCCGTAAAAGTCAAAATAAACTTTCCTAAAACCTTAGAATCGTACCTAGAATCGGGATTGGGGAAGAAATCGCGGAGAATCGAGACGATCAGAGGACGAATCGGAGGTCGGAACGTCGAAGGGATCGTCGGACGGCAGAGGGCTTCGCTCTCTGGTCTTCTCGCGTAGCAGGGAAGAAATGAGGAAGAAAGAGATTAGGTTTTATTTTATAATTTTGATTTGTCAAATTACCGTTTTGCCCTTGCATTGTTTTTATATTCGTTTCGTCGTTTGTTTCATTAATTAACTAATGATTCGGTTTCCTCCAATTTCCTTATTTCACCAATAAGTCCAACTTATTATCTGAGATTTATTAAAACTGTCCGTTCGCAAAACGGAACTCGTTTACTATTTTTACTAAAACGTCCTTTATATTACGAGAAACTTAATTACTCGAAATATAGCGTTATTACTCCAAAAATTCTCGTCAATTCCTTTCTATTAATTGTTAGGATTGTAATAAAGCTCTCTTTTTGCAAAACAGACTTGATTTGACATATTTACGAAAATGCCATTATATATTAAAATATTAATATCTCATAAAGTCGGGTATTACACCGGGTCCTGAAGGCGGTCTTTGTAATATCATCAGCTCTGACCTTCAACTAGTAATACCCGGAGCGTAAGTCAATCTTAGAAAATACCCGAGCCCCTTGTAACTCTATCGGAGTAATCGTGACAATCGAATACTCGCTCAACTCTATCAACCCAATCCAAATAAGTGTGCCCGTCACACGTTCCATCGAAAGGGGGAATTGTAATCTTAATATTGTGGAGGTCGTCATTGTCCCTATGACGATATGGGCGATACTCTTCATCATCAACCCAATCCTCATCCTCCGAGGAATATCGTTGTCTCCTTCTATGGGGTTCAACCCATTCTTCCTCTATGGGAGGTTGAGGGGTATGATTACGACGTCTAAGACGCTCGAGAATGATCTTAGAGGAGGTCTCTTGAGAAGGGACTTGTTCATGAAATTCATTTCGGGGAGGATTGTTTAAAAGTGATTGGACTTGTTGGCCAAGGTTGTGAATCATGCTCGTTAAGGCCTCAATTTGTCCTTGTACGTTCCCTTGGGTGCTAGTTTCACCTTCACGTCGTGTGTGCTCGGGTGGGGGAGTATCCCTAACCCGAGTTGGTTCTTGATGTGGTGGGTCTCGATTGAATCCACTTCGATTAGTCATAGTTAAGTGTTTTAATTTAAATTCCAATTCTTGTCTAAGTTAATTTTCCTAAATTAGTGTGATTTTTATCTTCTTAATGTCTTATGCAATTTTTAGTCACTAAGGGATAATCTTAGCTAAGACAAAAGGAAAATGGGGATCATGCTAAAATAGTTCAACAACTTAGCAATTTTTAATAAACACTTAGCATTTTAACTAAAGGAATGAATATTTTCATGTATTAATAATCACCACAATTTCAATAAAATTCACCCAAGTTACCAACTTTTAATTAAGATCACTTAGAGCAATAATAATAACAACTAATTAAACCCAAAAACAGCAAGTAAATAAATTTAGAACACCAAATAATTCAAGATAACATGCTGAATTTTCCAATCAAATATAGCAGAATTTTCAAGTAATGTCTAGCTCAAATTTGCTAATTTAAATCATGTTTTTGCTAAGTTCTTATAAACCAATTTCGTGCAATTAATTAACAGCATATAATAGGTAAGTTTATAAGTTTAAACAAGAGCAACATTCAGAAAAATAATAAGCAAATTCCGAGCTCAATAAAAGGATGCAAAAATCGATGAGTTAAATCAACAATAATTCACTTTCCGATAATGATAGATATATATCGAGTTTAAGCACCAAAATTTCCAGAAAATTAATATATCTATTGGACAAGATTTGGATGCTAAAACATGAAGTAAATGATAACATGAAAAGCAAATGAAGCCAAGCAAAACTATACTAAAATCGTGGAGAAAATTCACAAAATGTAACCGATTTTAGATTTTATATTAAGTCGATTTCATGCTTCATTTTTCTCCAATATTTCCAGCCAACTTTTAGCTTAGATCTAGGTGCAAATGTTGATTCAAAATCAAAGCAAAATATATGGGAAATCCGAGGCTAAGATGAAGAATAAAACCGAGGAATAACAATTTCAACAAACCGGTTTTTAAGCATTTAAATTCAAGCCGATTTTCATGCAAAATTTCAGATTCAATCTCTAGCTATTTGATAACATTTAGATAGATTAAACATGGTTCAAACTGTAACACCCGACATTTCGGCCAGGTGATTTTCTGACCATTTTCATTGTCACCCTCTTATTTAACCTTTATGATTTAAAAATTTAATGCTAAGACAAATTTATTACAAGTTGTGTGAAACTAGGTTGGGTGGCAATTTTGTAATTAAAATCGATGGATTTAATATAAATAGGAAATGGAAACCTTAAACCTCATTTATTACCACTGTAGCCGACATTCCCTCTCGGCGATTTCTTCTCTCCCAAGTTCTTGCTCTCGGCTACCAGAACTTCCCTTACCGACGGCTGGTTTCGAGCTTGCTCTTCTCTGCAAATCCACACCCGAGGTATGAAATGGACAATGTAGTCATTCATTAGTAAATAGAGCTCTGTTTTCAGCTCGGCACTGAGTTCAGATTTTTTTAGCAGTGGCCGAGTAGTTTAAGACCTTTTAAAATCTGAGAGTAGAAATGTCATCCCGAATCGATTCTGAACATTTTAAGTAACCAACTCGGATTTAACCAATGGTAAAACCTGTCCACCTAGTTTCGGATTTCAGACTGCAGTGTGGCAAACAGAGGAATCAGAATGACTTTAGCTATTAGATCCTAGGATGGTTTATGATTAGGACTATTAGGACTTTGTTTTAACTACTGTAATGTACATGTTTTAGGTGAAGAAGTTTAAAGGAAAGAAGCTCGGATTGCTAAGGAATCCAGGTAAGTGAATGTGTTAAGATTTCCGGCCACTAGGGCCCTACACCGCAAGGGTATTAGGAAATCACTGAGATGTTAGCTTGTTGACTATGATTTGTTATTTCCACGATATGAAGAAGTGGTGTAAGTAAATGTAAAGTTACAGGATGTTCTACTTGTCCTTATGGTATGACTTTTCTCTATGAACCTCATGTCTATGCATTATGCCCACGTTTATGATTAAGTAGAGAACATGAAAAGTAAATGTAACCATGATTAAGTGCAGAACGGGGAAAAGACTATGTTATGTATGACTCGCGAATTCTCCCACTGGTGGAGGCCGAGTTAATGATATGTATGACTCGCGAAATCTCCCACTGGTGGAGGCCGAGTAATGATATGTATGGCTCGCGAATTCTCCCACTGGGGAGGCCGAGTGATGTATCATGATTGCCGCGATAGGCAGATGATTATGTATGACTGCCGCGATAGGCAAATGACTATGTACCCTGTCTTCCTCCCTCGTCTCCTGCCTTAATACATGTCATGTAAACGATAAAGATGAACACGAACGATGAATGGTTTATGAACTTATGTCTCTTTAAATTGTGTACTCATGTATATCTGTCAGCATGCATTCCTTACTAAGCATTAGGCTTATAGTTAAACCTTATGGTGTAGGTGAAGAAGGTTCAGGTGAGGATGTTATGTGCAAAGAGGATGCTTAAGGTTGGTTGCTGGAGGATGCTCAAGGTGACAGTGCGGGACTGGAGAGACGATTTATGACCCCTGGTTAAGACTCTTATGTTACAGTATGTTAAAGAATATGGTAGTTTAAGTAGGATGAGATTATTTTAAAACGTTGAGCTTTGAAACTGTCTAGTGGATCACTGAGTCAGGGAATGATTATATAGATTTATAAATGGTCTGTTGCTTAAGTCTTCCGCTATATGCATTTTGAATGAGTTGTGTTTTCTTTCTGTTGGAAGGAGTCATTTGATGATTTAGAGTTCTCTACCGTAAGACGGAAGCTGGAAGAGGTAGTCTTCCGGCTGACGTCATCGGCAGATGCCGAAGGAATAGTTGTTGATGGTTTAGTCTTCCGGTTGACGTCATCGGCAGATGCCGAGAGTTAATTGTTTGATGGTTTAGTCTTCCGGCTGACGTCATCGGCAGATGCGAAGGGTAGTGTTTGTTGGTTTAGTCTTCCGGCTCACGTCATCGGTAGATGCCGAAGGATAGTTGTATGATGGTTTAGTCTTCCGGATGACGTCACCGGAAGATGTAAAATGTGTTTTGTCGTTTAGCGACGGAAGATGTAAAATGTGTTTTGTCGTTTAGCGACCGGAAGATGTAAAATGTGTTTTTCGTAGCGACCATGTGTTTTGTCGTTTAGCGACCGGAAGATGTAAAATGTGTTTTGTCGTTTAGCGACCGGAAGATGTAAAATGTGTTTTTTCGTTTAGCGACCGGAAGATGTAAAATGTGTTTTGTCGTTTAGCGACCGGAAGATGTAAAATGTGTTTTGTCGTTTAGCGACCGGAAGATGTAAAATGTGTTTTGTCGTTTAGCGACCGGAAGATGTAAAATGTGTTTTGTCGTTTAGCGACCGGAAGATGTAAAATGTGTTTTGTCGTTTAGCGACCGGAAGATGTAAAATGTGTTTTGTCGTTTAGCGACCGGAAGATGTAAAATGTGTTTTGTCGTTTAGCGACCGGAAGATGTAAAATGTGTTTTGTCGTTTAGCGACCGGAAGATGTAAAATGTGTTTTGTCGTTTAGCGACCGGAAGATGTAAAATGTGTTTTGTCGTTTAGCGACCGGAAGATGTAAAATGTGTTTTGTCGTTTAGCGACCGGAAGATGTAAAATGTGTTTTGTCGTTTAGCGACCGGAAGATGTAAAATGTGTTTTGTCGTTTAGCGACCGGAAGATGTAAAATGTGTTTTGTCGTTTAGCGACCGGAAGATGTAAAATGTGTTTTGTCGTTTAGCGACCGGAAGATGTAAAATGTGTTTTGTCGTTTAGCGACCGGAAGATGTAAAATGTGTTTTGTCGTTTAGCGACCGGAAGATGTAAAATGTGTTTTGTCGTTTAGCGACCGGAAGATGTAAAATGTGTTTTGTCGTTTAGCGACCGGAAGATGTAAAATGTGTTTTGTCGTTTAGCGACCGGAAGATGTAAAATGTGTTTTGTCGTTTAGCGACCGGAAGATGTAAAATGTGTTTTGTCGTTTAGCGACCGGAAGATGTAAAATGTGTTTTGTCGTTTAGCGACCGGAAGATGTAAAATGTGTTTTGTCGTTTAGCGACCGGAAGATGTAAAATGTGTTTTGTCGTTTAGCGACCGGAAGATGTAAAATGTGTTTTGTCGTTTAGCGTGGGCATGAGAGGGTCGTCTTCCTTACTGGTTCTGCGTCTCTATTACCAGTTTAGAAAACAAAAAAAATATACATGTAAAATGTGAAAGTCTGTGAGAGATAGTAAGTGAATGTTAATAATAGTAAAAGGTCAAGCAAACGATTAATGAAAGGATGATGAACACGTTGACGGCTCCTGGCCCGGGGTCGTTACACAAACATAGCAATAAAATGGAGATATCAAGTAGAAGAACAATGCAAAATAATGGAAAAAGCAAGAAGAAAATGAGGGGAATGGATGTCTACCTTGGGCGATTTTTTGAACATTGCATACCATAGTTTTCCATAATATATTAAGCATCAAAATGACAATAATAATGACAGCAACTTAAAAGTAGATTAGCACAAAGTTAGCACAATATAAAGAAAATAATGCGGAAAAATAAAGGAGCCGCTATCCCAGTTTCGTGCTATTTTTTGGCCGAAGCCAAATGCAACTAAAACACATTGGGAAGCCATGTGGCTCTGATACCACTTGACACAAAATCCCTTAGGAAAAGGATCCGTGTTCAAACTCACAAATATTCAAGAAGTGCTCGGGTGACTAGTGTTGTGCAAACTTAAAATAAAGAGAAGAAAATAATAGAAATAAAGTGCAATAAACTAAATTAATGCTAGATGATGCAATAGCCGAGAGTTAGATGTTAGATGATGGCATGAAGCATGAAGAAAAAAAATAAAAGAAAATGAAGAGAAAAGTGGAAGAAGAAGTAATGGAATGAAGGAAATAAAAATACAATAAAATAAAGGTGATTTGTGTGGTCGAAATTTAGAGAGTGAATGTGGGTGAAATGTGAAGACAATAAAATAAAGAATACCCTTGGTGGATCCGTAAAGCGATCTTAAGGGTTAAGCTCTCGGATAAACGTTTTTCGGGAGGAAAACGACCACCGTAGGCCGGGATTTTCATCCTTAATCCTAATCCCAATGGAAAAGGTGAGGGAATAGCTAAGAGCTATGCTAGCAACCCAAGCTAGGTTAGCAATGGAGGGCTACTCCACTTGGTTCAAAGAACCAAGGAAAAACTCTAAAGTTTACCCACCTTAGAAAAGAGAAATAGAAATTTCATAAATGAGCAAAAATTGTCATACATGCACCAGTGTCATGAATTTATAGAAATCCTAGGGTGGATTAGGGTTTCCATAAAGATGAATGAATGGGGACCCTTGGATGAAAAAAGATGGATGGCCAAGATCAAAGCAAACAAGCACACATCCTAGGGAGGAGATGAATGCCATTCCTAAAGGGATCAATGGAGGGAATCTTGCCACATCATCAATCCATGTTGCCACTAACTCTTGTACTTGCAAAATCATACCTTTAAATGTGGGCTCTTCTTTGGGCCGTGGATTCCTTTGGGCTCCATTTGTTGTAGACTTTTTCCATGAATATTTGAGTTGAAATTCTTCAACCCATAATCCACCAACATACATCTAACCCTAACCACACAATCTAATGCATGAAATGCAATTATAAAATCCTTATAATAAAGGCGAATGTATGCCAAATAAGTTCAAAAATAAAAATTACAAAAATAGGGCCTGGGAAGACAAATTCTCATTGGGCTAAGTGATGACTCCTCCAAGCGATCCATATGCAATCCTTCCTCATAAATTTTTCCTGTAAAAATAAAAACACGTAATAAGTGGAGAATTTAGATAAGGCACGTGATTTTACTAAGTTTCTTTTAATATGCATCACGAGGCATGTCAGAAACCTAATATCCTTATTCTTCTTCTTCACGATTTCTGCCGAGAGAGAGAGAGAGAGAGAGAGAGAGAGAGAGAGAGAGAGCTTAAGAAAGAGAGATAGAACGAGAGAGCGAGAAAGAAACAGATCGAAAGGAAAACTTACACTGATGGGTGGCTTTGACTACTTCGGCGAGCTCTGTCAGAACTTGGTTGTTGGAGTGGAGGACCGCTTCCTAGGAGTTCGACTTCGTCTAGAGACTGAAAAGAGGTAAGTTCTTCTCTGCTTGAAACACATCTATTTATAGGAGAGGTTTGCACCCCGCTCCTCTGAGAAATCCGAATTCAACTTGGATTTTTCGGCTGTCATCTGCTTCTCCTCAGATTTCCAAAGGAGAAACTGAATGACGTTTCCCAACATCTGATTTTAGCTCAGATTTGTTGAGCAACAAAATCTGAACCTCTCTGTTAGAGAGAGAGAGAGAGAGAGAGAGAGAGAGAGAGAGAGAGAGAGAGAGAGAGAGAGAGAGAGAGAGAGAGAGAGAGAGAGAGAGAGAGAGAGAGAGAGAGAGAGAGAGAGAGAGAGAGAGAGAGAGAGAGAGAGAGAGAGAGAGAGAGAGAGAGAGAGAGAGAGAGAGAGAGAGAGAGAGAGAGAGAGAGAGAGAGAGAGAGAGAGAGAGAGAGAGAGAGAGAGAGAGAGAGAGAGAGAGAGAGAGAGAGAGAGAGAGAGAGAGAGAGAGAGAGAGAGAGAGAGAGAGAGAGAGAGAGAGAGAGAGAGAGAGAGAGAGAGAGAGAGAGAGAGAGAGAGAGAGAGAGAGAGAGAGAGAGAGAGAGAGAGAGAGAGAGAGAGAGAGAGAGAGAGAGAGAGAGAGAGAGAGAGAGAGAGAGAGAGAGAGAGAGAGAGAGAGAGAGAGAGAGAGAGAGAGAGAGAGAGAGAGAGAGAGAGAGAGAGAGAGAGAGAGAGAGAGAGCTTCTCCTCAGATTTCCAAAGGAGAAACTGAATGACGTTTTTCCCCAACATCTGATTTTAGCTCAGATTTGTTGAGCAACAAAATCTGAACCTCTCTGTTCTTGAACGATTTTAAGGCTAGGTTCATCCGATTTTACCTAGATTTTTATCTGATTTTCAGAGAAGAAAATGAGATTATGTTTTATTTGAATTGATTTTGGGGATTTGAATTTCAAATTTACAATTTGAAACCCTACATTGTTACAAAACCTCTCCAAGAAGACACTTTCTAATTGGTCCTAATCACATTGGCTACCTAGGGACACTTTAGTCTGATTCCCCCACTTATCTGCCTTGTCATCAGTTGATTTACGGCCAACTTGACTTTGGAATTCATCTAGAATTCCCACCATATCAAACTTCTTTTCTATTGACTCCGTACTTTCAACCATATCATTGCTCTGTTGAGTAATATTTCTATTCACAATATCAGCTAAGGCTATGATAGCTCTTCGCATTTCAGCTAATGTCATCAGCTCGAGTATCATCTCTATTTAGTAGAGTCTCCACTCTCCATCTACAATAAATCAACGTTCACTACCAAGACAATATTAGAGGCATTCTAAATATAGTTACTAACTTGTCCAACTAGTTATAACTATTATGTATAACTCTAATACCAAACTGTAGGGACTTGACCCGACGATTAGGATTCCCGAGGTGGGAAATTATAATAAATTCTAAGTTTCCAATTTGCATGGATACGTTTGTATTTTTAATTAATCATGTCTTTCTTGTACCTAGAATCTTAAAATAAGATATTTTCATACAATTTATATATATATACATCAGAGTCTCTAAGGAAGCTACAACACAGTTATAATAAGGTCACTCACACGTGACCGTTCAAAAAGAGCTTATAAGATTTCTAAATTGCATATCCCAGTCCCAATACAAAAGAAAACCATCTACCTCGATGGTTTACCCTATGTCTCTTCTAGTCCTTTATGTTGTCTTTGCTTTTTCGTTTCGATGAACGATCTCGTTATCTGAAAAATATAGATAATCCACATAATGAGCTTTACGCCCAGCAAATAAGTCTAGCAGTTAGAATAACTAACTCAGACGCTATCCTACACTATCTAGGACCATACTTCATCCTCCACTTAACATTAATTTTTTTTAAATCAATTTGTTTTGATTTGAAATTTATGTCATTTATATAAAGATGCATGCATGCATGTTTGTATTCAAACCATTTATAAATCAATGTCATTAACCACAATTTAAAACCATTCTTAACAAATAGATAAATCTAATGCAATTTAAAATAAATATTTCACAATTTAAAGTCGTCTTTTTACAAAACATTCAATGCAATCTGTGACGCCCCAAAACCGTACCCGATCGGGGTCCGGGATCGGAGTCATCACACCGGACATTTTACAGAAACAAGACATATTTATTTTTTTAAACTTATATGAGATCAGACCGGACACCTACAGAACTTTAAACAGAGGGAGAGAAAGAGTTCTGGATTTGAGATCACACGGAAAAGCAGTAAAAGAGATTCTGGATAACAGTTACAAACGGAAACAGGAAACAGAAAAACATCGGCGGAAGACCTAGTATAAAAGAACTTCGGTGGATTAAATAAAACTTAATGCAAAACCCTGAACATAAAAATTTACAGAGAGGGAAGGACTACGGTGAGTAACAGAACTATGCACAATTCGGAAATGAATAACAGAAGAGAAGAAATGGCGAAGAAAATAATCAAACAGAATGAACAGGAAGTAAACCAGAAATCATAAGCATAAAAGCAGGAAGCTGTTGGGCGAAAGACGTAAAACAATGGATGACGTCATCGGGAGAGAAGATGACATCAGCCGGAAGACGCAGGAAGCAACTGTGAAATAACTGGGCGGAAGACTAAACATTACGGGCAGTGGTGAATGAAATTTTCTAAAGACAGTGAAACAGACGGGCAGCGGGCAGCGGTTGATTCAGATACGACAAAATCGCTGGCATCAGCCGGAAGAGAAGATGACGTCAACCGGAAGATGCAAGCAGTAAACATAATCGGCAGAAGATGATGACGTCAACCGGTAGATGAAGACAATAAACGAGACCGGCAGAAGGTGATGACGTCAGCCGGAAGATGGATGACGTCAACCGGTAGATGAATTTTAAAAACAAGCAGAATTGCACATTCCACCGGTGGATGTCGAATACGGCAAAACAGATGACGTCAACCGGAAGATGGATGACGTCAACCGGTAGATGAACACTTAAAACAGCAGTGAACGTGATCGGAAGATGCAGTTTTTGAGATAAAACTTGGCAAATTTTAACATAAAGACTTACAGGCAGAGAACATCGTAATAGGAGGCATGAGGGCTTCAGACCTTCAAACCCGATTTCAAAAACAAAGTTTTTGAATCATACTCTACAAATGACAGGAGTTCAATCAGATAAACTGCATGGATAGCTCAAAAATTCGAGACTATCCATGCATGACCTGAAAAGGGAGAACTCAAGCAGTTCCAGAATGTTTTCAAAACATTTAAAATATATGGATACAATCCGTCAAATACAGAGGTTTTGAATACATCAACAACAGAATATTTCAGGAGACAACTATCAATGGTCAAACAGAAATTTAAAACTCAAACACAAGAAACTATACATTACATATCCAGCAGAATTTCCTACAGAGTTTTAAACAAAACACAAGACTATACAGAGTTGTAAACACAATGCCAGAATTCCAGAAAAGGTTTTACAGACATAGACTTTACTTTAAATACTTGCACCTCGGGGCAGAATTTGTCTGGCTGCAGCAACCACCCCCAATGAGCTCAATTCCCCAACTACATCAGCTCGTCATTATGAGGCATAAGGTCCTCATCTGGAGTATCCGTACCTACAACAGGGAGTTCACCTATGAGCCTAGAGCTCAGTAAGAACATATCAGAAATAAATGCAGTGATGCATATGCTATGCATGAACGTTTCAAATACAGGAACATTACATTACATTACATTTCACTGGACAGGGAGGTATAAGTGGGAGGAGGAGCTGGCGCAACAGGGTGTACATGCCGCTTCAGGACATAACAGGAGTACTTGACAGGATGTCAGTCCTCATCCACACTTAACCGTACATTACATTACAGATTTTATCTTACTTACTTCAAAACCAGTGCTGAAAACATTTGCATGATTTTACAGGAAAACGTGTATGCATGAATAAGTGCGATGCTTAAACTTAACATTCACAGATGGCAGAATGATACAACAGGAAGACAGGATATGATGGAGACATATTTAACTTAAAACATAACCTAAAACCTATCTACCCATACCATACCTAGTACCTCCAAGTTGTAGGGCCTTAAGGGCCAACGTAAATGCATGAACTTACCTGTTTGCAGCAATGCAGTGTGCTCGAACGCCCCTGGAAAGCTCGGATCTGTAAATTGATGTACAGAATTCAAACACGCTACAAATGCTAACTAATATCTCGTAGGAAATGCAGCAAACACGTTTCAACACTTTAGAAAACACACCAACGTGTTTTCATCCAAAAACAGTGAGTTTTCTCTAAAATAATAACCCTAAATCTCAGTGAAAACTCGCATTAAACTTGTCCAAATTCGTTAGCATTCAACCAGACATTTACCTCAGCGGGAAAACAGAAAGGAGCCGAGGAGATCGAAGTAACTTCGATGGTTGTTCGTCGACTGGAAGAGAGAAAACAGGAGGGAGTTTCACGCCAGAATGAAGAGAAGAACGGGAGGGAAGGAAGAAGACATGGCTTCTTCAACAAGTTGCCAGATGGCATTCATCCATTGGCTATTTCCCACCAACCTTTAATTTCTCTCTATTTTACCCTTCCATTGGTCTTTAACTAATTTGCTATTTAGTTTCACCATTTGGTTTTATGAATCATACATATTCAACTGGAAACATTAGCAAATTAATAAAAACAAACCTTGCATGATTATTCCCATTAATCCCGTTGAATAATTTAAAGAATATCTACATGGCAAAATTCCGGGTGTTACACAATCTTTTAACATTCAAATTTATATGTCAAAAATACAATCTACTCTAATTGACTCATATGACCATCACACAACCCTACACGTTTTTGGACTTTCACCAGTAAGGCTGTAGGACCCTACACAATACTTCCCCGCGAGGTTTAGGAATTTTTAACCCAAGGAGGGCATATAGTTAATCTCTCAATCATTTTCATAGTCATACTTATCGCACACGAAGAGGCAATTCCAGTGCAATGGGTTCTTATGTTACCACGACTTCCAACTTTCTCCTTCCTAAATGCATGCTTTAAAAACAGTTATAAAGCAATGTTATGCACGTTTAAAACAATGCAACTCAACCCACCCATGCTAATTGATATCAATATGTTCAATTCAACGTAAAACATCGTTTTCAAAATAATACTTTGTAACTCATCGGTTTCCAAAACATTTCATTTTTATACATTTCAATACAAATCAAAACTTATTCTTTTTCACAACAAAACAATTCAATTCATTTACGTCATCGAAACAACATCAATTTATCCTTTCAATCCTCAATAAAACTCTATCTATCTAATGTAGGATCGAGATTGTCTAAGAGGGGGGGGGTGAATTAGACTTTTTAATTTTCTTAAACTAATAACAAACAAAACAACAGCAAATATAAAAGATAGAGTAAGAGAAATTGACACAAGTGTTTTTACGTGGTTCGGCCAAAAATCGCCTACATCCACGCTTCAAGGTTTCCCCCCTTGAAGATCCTTAACCTTCTCCTCACAAGAAGAAACAGATCGAAATTCTGGGCTCCGATCTACTACCTTTTACAATTCTAGATTGTTCTTCACGGGCGACAATCCACTGCCTTATACAGATTTTTGAGTTTGTAAATTTCAATCACAAACTACCCTCTCACAAGGATTAATTCTCAAGTTAAAATCAAGAGGTGTAGAAGAAAAATACAGAGTATGAAGTATATCGCTCGTTAGGGCTTAGGAATGATTTTTGCAAAAAGTTGTTTCTTCGAGCTATCTTCTTTACTTAAATACTCTGTCTGCTAATTGGCTATCTTCATTCAATGCTTCTTACTGGATAAGGAAATATATTACCGTTGGAGAAACATCCGTACATAGACAGCTAGCCGTTGCGTTCTGGAGTCGCTTTCGCTCGTCGGCCATTAATGGTCTAGAGTTAAGGCTTTAGACGACGTCACTGTAGCTTTGAGATTATTTTGAATTCTGGCAGGAAGATCACCGGTGAAAGACTTTAAAATACTATCGGCAGAAGCACCTTGAAACGCCATCGGATGATGCGACTCTAAAATGTTGAACCGGTATTGAATGTTGAACCGGTATCGGATGATGCAGCTTTAAAATGCCATCGGATGATGTTGCTTTAAAAGGCTATCGAATGATGTTGCTTTAAATGCTATCGGATGATGTTGCTTTAAAAGGCTATCGGATGATGTTGCTTTAAACGCCATCGGATGATGTTGCTTTAAACGCCATCGGATAATGAATCATTTTGTCGTTTAGCAATCGGATGATAAATCTTTGAACTCCATCGGATGATGTTCTTTGAACGACTTCATTTTTGTCGTTTAGCTGGCGGATGATATAGCTCTTTGAACGACTCCGCTTTCGTCGTTTTGCGATCAGATAATGTAGCTCTTCGAACGACTTTGATTTTGTCGTTTTGCTATCAGATGAAGTAGTCTTTGAGCGACTTCACTTTTTGTCGTTTAGCGACAGGTGGATACAACTCTTTTCTTCTTCAATCGGTGGATGTAACTCTATTTATTAGTTTTTCAGCCCTGTTATACTATTTAGCTCTGTACACTCAACCACAATTGTTAGAAAACTAAAATACTCTTTCCAAGGGCATTTCCAACAGATTAAATCACATGCATAATTCAATATTCTCATTTAATAAACACAATCAAATTACATACTTAACATTCAAATACATCATCAAAAACTTAGTTAGACTTTAGCACCATTTAAGTCAACAATCTCCTCCTTTTTGATGATGACAATCTATGAGTATAAATCTGATTAAACATTACTCTCCCCCATAATCCTAGCTCCCCCACAGCATATGCATACGTTCCAATTTCAAACACAAATCAACTAATTTCTCAACACAGCATCAATCAAACTAACTTCTCAACACAGCATCAATCAAAGTCAATCAAACCCTTTCTCCCCCATTGACATTATCAAAAAAAAAGGAAAAAGAGACAATTGTACCAATGTACAACAACAGAAAAAATGTAAAGCTGGTTACAAAAGAAATTATCTAAGTGAAGCTAAGTCCTTAAGCCACTGCCAGTACTCTTGTATAATGGAAGGATGCACGTCAAGATCTGGAGAAACACTGGGAGCAGGAGGAGCAGGTAGAGCAAGAGGTGCAGGAGCAGGAATATAGTGTTGAAAAAATTCTCGCCATAACACCAAATTCAGACATGGTGGAGGCTCGATCGGTCCTCGGTGTACACCCAGGTCCAGACAGGGTGGAGCTTCAGCAGCAGGAGAAGCATCGAAAGAACTGGCTGGCAGAGAAGAAGATTCAGGAACATAAGAGGCAGAAGGATTAGAGAACTGGAGCTCAGCCTCATGAATATCCAAAGATATGAAGCGCACATCTTTAGCAACTGCAGGTCTGGAAAAGGGAAGTAGAAGATCTTCATAGCAGGCCTCTGTGAAACTAACAGAACTAGATGGTTCGAGTTCAGGTTCGGGATTCAAAGCTTCAACAGAAGATCTGAGAGACTCAAGGTCCCTGGCAACAATACGTCTATGGCCATCCATCTTCCTTGACAGCAGATCAAGACCGGTATCCAAGGCGATGCTCATGTCCAATTTGTTCTTTTCAAGCTTGGCATCTACAGACTTTTTAATCTGACTTTGAATTGAACTGATTGCTGTTCCCAGGCTCTCTATGCAGGACTTCAAATCAGTGTACTGATCCTGAACAGAGGAGAGAGCAGTGCCAAAACTGTCTAGGCACGTCAAGAACTCATTGAACTGTGCCTCAGTTATGAATGATCTCCTCTGATAAGTTTGAGGAGTGGCAGGAGCAGTTGGCAGAGGAGGTGAAGAAATCTGGACTTGAGGAGCAATTGGAAGTGGAGCGTATTGGACTGGTGAAGCATTTTGGACTACGGGAGAGATAGGAGGTGGAGCAGGTTGGACTGGATGAGGAGATTGGACTGGAGGAGCTGGTTTGACTGGAGGAGAGATGGGAGCTGGAGCTGGCAACAAAAGGGCAAGTGGAGGGGAAGAAGGATCCTCTGGAAGTAGAGGGGGCACAGATGGAGAAACAGAAGGTGCCACAAAAAAAGGGGGTGGAGGAGATGGATGAGGAATGCTAGGAGTAAAAGGAACTGAGATTTCCTTAAAGATATGGGCTAGAGATGAGGGAGCAGGATTCCTTGGCACTAGTGGAGGAAGGTGGGGGCGAGATACCAGAGAATGAGAAGAAGAAATATCAAAAGCAGGGATCTCTGAATTACCACCGCCTTCTTGAGTTGATGACTCTTCAGCCAGAATCAGTTTCCTCTTTCCTTTTTTGACAGCAGCTACCTTAGTAGCCCTTTTCTTAGACTGATCCATAACAAAATCTCCTCATCTATTCTTTTTGATTCCTATTCTGTTCAAAGTAGAGGTAGAGTAATAGCTAGACGTTTTAAGGCATGTAGGATCCTCGTCCTCAGGAAATTCTACATCAAACTTCTGAAAGATCTTCATGAGAAGTAGATTATAGGAAAAAGAAGTGGTTCTGGAGGTGACACTCTGTATCATCCGTCTTAAGATAATGAAACCTATATCAAAGGGAGTCTTTTGGAAGATAGCAAAAAGAACAAAAAATTCTATGCTACTAATATCATCATAATGACCACCCTTAGGAATAACATTATATCCGATCATTTGATGAAACAGTTGAGCTCGAATAGTTAAGTGTTTGCTCTTCAAAGAATTTGGGATATTGTTCGAGTCTAGGACAATTTCTTTCAAAAATAGATGCCCCTCAGGAGTGTCAAGAAATGGGGGGTCTTGTCCTGTCGTATAGAATTTAGTATGATTATCTAAATGAGGACTCTCCCGAAGCACATTTAAGGATTGGGAGGTTATAACTATGTGTTTTCCATACACATAGCTCGAAATAGTAGATTGATCAGAAGGATAGCTAAGATTGGCATAAAACTTGTGAATAGCAGAGGGGTAATAGAAATATTCAACATCGAACAACCCCATTAAGCCAATATCCGTCAAGGGTACAATTAAATTTAAACCAACTAAATCGTCAGGAATAATACCACGACTTGGAATCAACTTCTTATGTTTAAAGTCATCGTGATACCTTGTCTCTGCAGCCTGAGTGAGGAAAAAGTAAGATGGCCAACTATTTGGATGAGGGATCTCTCGTGGCTGACGAGTTGAGACTTTGGCCTTTTTCTTGGCCGGTTCAGAGACTGCACGAGACGATGAAGCCATTTGAGCGAATCGAAGAAGAGAACCTAGAGAGAAAAGATTGAAAGTAGGGATTTCTGAAAGAGCGCAAAAAATGAAGCGTTTTTGAAAGAGAAACAGAGTTTAAATGAATTAGGGCATCGCCCGACTGGGAGAAGACAAAACGTGGTGATCGGATATCACCCGATGGAGTATACGTGTCAGCAGATTAAAAAAAATATCTTCCGGTACATAGACATCTGAAGGATCGGTATGGTCTAAGAGGGGGGTGAATTAGACTTTTTAATTTTAATTACGAGTCAACCTAATTTCTCTCATTGATTAAACTTATAGATTTAACACAAGTAATCAAATAATGTAAAGAGAGAGAGAGAGAAATTTTGACACCAGTATTTTTACGTGGTTCGGCCAAACTGCCTACGTCCACCCTTCAAGGCTCCCCCTTGAAGATTCCTTACTTCTCCTCAACGAGAAATCCTGATCGAGCTTTCGGGCGTCGATCCAAAGCCTTTACACAATACAGGATTGAACTTTACGGGCGTCAATCCACTGCCTTACACAAATTTTGAGTTTGTAAAGTTTTGCACAAAAAACTACTCTCTCACAGGATCTGAATCTCAAGTTCGAATAGAGAGAGGTAGACAGGGTATGATAATTTCGCTAGTTAGGGCTCAGGAATTCAATTTGCAAAAGTTGTATCTCTGTGCTCTAACCTCGGCTTAAATACTCTGTCTTCAGAGTCGGCTTGACTTCAATGCTCCTTATCCAATAATAGAAACTTTGTTACCGTTGAAGCAGCTTTCGTACAATTTCAGGTAGCCGTTGCCGTTCGTAGTTGTAAGTCGTCATCGCCATTAAAGATCTGGAGTTAATGCTGAAAACGACGTCACTGTAGCTTCACGGCTCTTTTAAATTCTGGCGGAAGATCACCGGATGAAGCAGCTTTAAACAATCGGAACGTCATCGGTGGAAACAAGCTGTAATGCAATCGGCATGAGTGTCTTCAAATGCCATCGGTAGAAGCAACATGATAAGTCATTGGCATGTGCAAGCTTTTGAGTTATCGGCAGATGTAACTTGTAATGCTGTCGGCATGAGTATCTTGACCTTCCATCGGCAGACGTACCACTAGACTTATCGGCAGATGAAGCTTGAAAGTTATCGGCAGATGCACCTTAAGATTTCATCGGCAGAAGCAAGACTTGAAAAACCATCGGCAGAACCAGGTCTTGAGAAGCCGTCGGCAGAATCAAGTCTTGAACATCAAAGGCGCCACGGGTAGATGCATCTTGATAAGCTATCGGCAGAAGCCTTTACTCTATCGGCAGATGTAATTTAAACTTCATCGGCATGAGCAGCTTTGAGCTTCATCGGCAAAAGCAACTTGAAAACACCATCGGTATGAGCAAGTCTTGTACTCTATCGGCAGATGCCTTGTACACTCAACCAATATCATTAGACACTAAAATACCCTTTTCAAGGGTATTTCCAAAGGATTAAAATCAAATGCTTAATTCAATAATCTCATTTTGTAAACATAATCAAATTACATATTTATCATTAAATACATCATCAAAAACAATATTTAGACTTAATCTCTATTTAAGTTAACAATCTCTCCCTTTTTTATGATGACTAAATATTAGCATAAATTTGATTAATTGTAACTCTCCCTTATAATTCAAGCTCCCCCATAGAAAGTGCATATAATCCATAAACATGCATATATCTAGATTCATACCAGAGTTTTTTTAAAAAAAAATGCATATCTCCAGATTGCCAAAATATGCAGGCACAAAATCATAACTAATTGCACATTATTTCACATTCATATATCCATTATTAATCAAATATTTCCTCCCCCATTGACATTATCAAAAACAATCAGAGAGACAATAATGGATGCAATACTAATCAGAAAAATAGCAGAGGATTTGCATTAGAGAATCAATAAATGTGTATACATGAAATCAAGTCTGATATTTAAAGAAAGCTACAAAATGTGACCAAAAAGCTTGGCTAATCCAAGCGGGCACTTCATAGTTTGAATTAAGATAAGCATCTACAAGTGCTGGAAGTGAGTGAATATCTACAGAGAGAGGGGGCTGAGAAGGCACGAGTGCCAGGCATGGAGTAGTCGCTGGCTGAAGTGTAGCAGATGGAGAGGGGCCTTGATACACCACCATGTCCATACATGGAGGAGTGTCGACAGGAGGAGCAGCAGTAGATGCATCAGGAGGAGAGAATGCAAATTCAGTCTCCTGAAGATCCAGTGGCGTGAAACGCACATCTTCATATACTGCAGGCCGGGAAAATGGAAGAATGAGATCTTCATAGCAAGCCTGTGAGACATCGATTGAGCAAGATGGTTCAGGTTCGGGTGCAGGAGTCAGATTGTCAATAGAGGTTCGGAATGACTCAAGTTCCCTTACAACCATGCATCTATCAGCATCGACTTTCTGAGACAGCAAACCAAGACCTGTATCTAAATCCTTGCTCATGTCATGCCGAATCTTGGCTAGCTTCTCATCAAGGGATTGGTCAATCCTACTTTCAAGGGAACAGAGAGCTGTCTCAAGGCGGGTAATTGAAGACTGCAAGCTAGAGTATTGATCCTCACTGATGTAAACTCTCCTTTGATATGTCTTTAAAGGTGCAGGAGGAGCTGATGGAATGGGTGAGGAGACATGAACTATTGGAGTAGTTAGAGTGAGTGGAGCTTGTTGGACAGGAGAGGGTGGTTGAACAGGGGAAGAGAGGTGAACTGGTGAAGAGGGTTGGACTGGCGAAGAGGGTGGAACTGGTGAAGGGAGTTGGACTGATGGAGAGGGTTTGAGTGGAGAAGAAGGGCGGACTGGTGAAGGAGGACTTGGAGGAAGTAGAATTTGTAAAATGTGTGCAGGTGTAGGAGATGGAGGATTCACAGGAATGGGAGGAGGTACAAAGGAGGGAGCAGAGATGACCTCTGAGACATGAACTCGTGAAGAAGGAGCAAGACGCCTTCGCACAAGAGGAGGAGGTATGAAGCTAGGAGCCTGTGATTGAGAGGGGGAATTGACAAATGCTGGTATTTCAGAGTCATCCCCGCCTTCAGCAGTTGACTCCTCTGGCAAAATAAGTGCCCTCTTTCCTTTCCTGGCAGCTGCTGAATTAACAGGTTTAAGCTTAGAAGCATCCAAGACAAGTGCCCCTGTCCTTGTTCTCTTGATTCCCATTTTGTTCAGTGTGGTTTTGGAATAATAATTAGAGGGACGGATAGGATCTTCATCCTCTGGAAATACAACCTCAAGCTGTGCAAAGATCTTCATTAAGAGCAGGTTGTATGGGAAAGATGAAGCCCTGGATGATACTGCCTAAATCATCCTTCGAACAACCACATAGCCAAGATTGAAGGGAGTCTTGTGGTAAATGGCAAACAGAACAAAAAACTCCATTGCACTGACTTCATCATGATGACCACCCTTAGGGACAATATTGTACCCTATCATTTGATGAAATAATCTGGCCCTTGCGGTCAGATGTTTGCCTTTTAAATGATCAGGGGTTTGGTTGGGATCCAATGCAATGTTCCTTAAAAATTCTTGACCATCACCAGTACCAAAGAAAGGGGGCTCAGTGCCAGATACAAACTTGTAAGGGCAGCTATCTAAATGCGGGACCTCCAGAAGAGCATTGATGAACTGGGGTGTAATTTCTATGTTCTTGTTGTACACATAGCTCCTAATAATGGATAAATCAGAAGTGAAAACTAAATTGACATAGAACATCCTAATTGCTTCCGGGTAATAAAAAGAATCTACATCAAACAGACCTATCAACCCGAGGTCCGTCAAGGGTTCGACAATATTCAGGCCAACTAAGTCATCTGAGTAAATACCTCGACTGGGGATTAAAGATTTATGCTTAAAATCGTCGTGGTACCTTGACTCGGCAGCTTGAGAAATAAAGAACAGAGATGGAAAATCCTTCGCCCGTGGAATCACACGAGGAGGTCGAGCAGTGACTTTGGCCTTCTTTTTGGCAGGTTGTGGGACTGCTAAGGAAGATGAACCCTGAAAATCCATTGACAAGGGGTGAACTCGCGAGAGAAAGTTGGTAGGCCAGGGGTTTTTCAGAAGAAGCGCGAAAGGTGAAGCTTCTTTGAAAAGACACAGAATTTGAATGAAAATAGGGCATCTCCCGACGAGATGAAGGCACACGTGTAAGACAGATTAATCCGATGAAACACACGTGTCGGCAGATTAAGAATTGTATCATCCGATGCCTACCGATAGAAATGCATCTTCCGATGCCTGGTAAAATACAGCATCTACCGATGCTTGAAAAACTGCAGCATCTACCGATGCCATCCGATAGACATGCATCTTCCGATGCCTAGAGAAAATTCAGCATCTACCGATGCCTTCACAACAAGAAATTGCTAACACTTGGGAATTTTTCAAACAGAGACAGAATCATTTTCTATCAACCCGAATGAGACCTAACCTTATTCTGATATTATTGAATGTCTTCTCATCTAGGGGTTTTGTAAAGATGTCGGCCAATTGATCTACAGAATTAACAAATTCTAAAGAGATATCTCCTCTTTGAACATGATCACGGATAAAGTGATATCTAACATCTATATGTTTGGTTCTAGAATGCTGAATAGGATTTTTAGAAATGTTGATAGCACTGGTGTTATCTCACCGAATAGGAATCCTATCAAAGAACAGATTATAGTCCTCCAAAGTCTGTTTCATCCATAGCATTTGTGCACAACAACTGCCTGCAGCAATATATTCACTTTCAGCAGTTGAGAGTGCAACAGAATTCTGTTTCTTAGAATACCAAGACACTAGAGATTCACCAAGAAATTGACATGTTCTAGAGGTGCTTTTCCTATCAACTAGACTACCAGCATAGTCAGAATCTGAATATCCTATCAGATCAAAGGAAGTTCCCTTAGGATACCATAAACCTAAGTCATAAGTCCCACTCAAATATTTGAAAATCCTTTTTACTGCAGATAAATGAGATTCCTTAGAGGCAGCCTGAAACCTAGCACATAGGCACACACTAAAGAGTATATCTGGCCTACTTGCAGTCAGATATAACAGTGAACCAATCATACCACGATATTTCTTGATATCCACACTTATACCATTTTCATCCTTGTCCAATTTAGTAGTGGTACTCATGGGAGTCCTAGAGGGTTTGACAGATTCTAAACCAAATTTCTTGAGAAGTTCCTTAATGTACTTTTCTTGGTAAAAGAAAATTCCATCAGGAGATTGACTGATTTGAAATCCTAAGAAAAATTTTAACTCTCCCATCATACTCATTTCAAATTCACTTTGCATGAGAGAGGAAAAATCATTACACAAGTTGACATTAGTAGATCCAAGGATAATGTCATCGACATAAATTTGAACTAACAGAATGTCTTTATCCTTTTGCTTGGTAAATAGAGTTGAGTCAGTATTTCCCTTTTTGAAATCTCTTTCCTCAAGGAAATTCTTCAATCTATCATACCAAGCTCTAGGAGCCTGCTTAAGTCCATAAAGAGCCTTCTTAAGTCTATACACATGATCAGGTTTAGCATAGTCTTCAAATTCTAGGAGCTGCTCTACATAAACTTCTTCCAAGATATATCCATTTAAAAAGGCACTCTTTACATCCATTTGAAAGAGTGTGAAGTTTTTGTAGCAGGCAAAGGCTAGGAGCATTCTAATGGATTCTAACCTAGCTACAGGTGCAAAGGTTTCCTCAAAATCAATTCCTTCTTCTTGATTGTAACCTTTGGCAACTAGCCTAGCTTTGTTTCTTACCACAATCCCATTTTCATCCATTTTATTCTTAAAAACTCACTTAGTTCCAATAATAGGATGATCAACCGATTTTGGAACAAGTTCCCAAACATTGTTCCTTTCGAATTGGTTTAGTTCATCTTGCATAGCAACAATCCAATATTCATCCAATTCGGCTTCCTCAAACTTCTTAGGCTCTATCTGAGAGATAAATGCCACATTGGCACAGAGATTCCTAAATGAGGATCTAGTCTTAACACCTAATGAAGGATCACCTAAGACTTCATCTATTGGGTGGTTTCTGACAAATTTCCAATCTCTAGGAAGAGTTTCTTCCAAGATATATCCATTTAAAAAGGCACTCTTTACATCCATTTGAAGAGTGTGAAGTTTTTGTAGCAGGCAAAGGCTAGGAGCATTCTAATGGATTCTAACCTAGCTACAGGTGCAAAGGTTTCCTCAAAATCAATTCATTCTTCTTGATTGTAACCTTTGGCAACTAGCCTAGCTTTGTTTCTTACCACAATCCCATTTTCATCCATTTTATTCTTAAAAACTCACTTAGTTCCAATAATAGGATGATCAACCGGTTTTGGAACAAGTTCCCAAACATTGTTCCTTTCGAATTGGTTTAGTTCATCTTGCATAGCAACAATCCAATATTCATCCAATTCGGCTTCCTCAAACTTCTTAGGCTCTATCTGAGAGATAAATGCCACATTGGCACAGAGATTCCTAAATGAGGATCTAGTCTTAACACCTAATGAAGGATCACCTAAGACTTCATCTATTGGGTGGTTTCTGACAAATTTCCAATCTTATTTCATCCTTGACAGGAACAGTATCTAGAGAAGTAGGGGAATGATCTAGAGATTTTTCTACTTGGGAAGGATCACTAGACTTTTCTAAGGAAAGGGAATCCAGTTGTTTTTCCAAAGTATCATCCTCATCCACATTGATTAATGGCTGAGGAGTCTCATCAAAATTGACATGAACGGATTCCTCTACAACTAGAGTTCTCCTATTGAAAACTCTATAAGCTTTACTGGACAGAGAATAACCAAGAAAAATTCCAGTATCAGATTTGGAATCAAATTTTCCTAAGTTATCCTTAGTATTTAGAATGAAGCACTTACTACCAAAGGCTCTAAAATACTTGACAGAAGGAGTTTTTCCACTCCAGAGCTCATATGGAGTTTTCTCTAGAATAGGTCTTATGGAGACCCGATTAAGCACATAACAGGCTGTTGCTACAGCTTCAGCCTAGAAATACTTAGGAAGAGAATTCTCATTAAGCATAGTCCTAGCAAGCTCTTGGAGAGATCTATTCTTCCTCTCAACAACACCATTTTGCTGAGGGGTCCTAGGAGAAGAGAAATTGTGCTCAATTCCATATTTGAGACACAGGAGTTCAAATTTTTCATTTTCAAACTCTCCACCATGATCACTACGAATAGCAACAATGGTGAGCTCTTTTTCATTTTGAACTCTTTTTCTAAAGCTAGAGAAAGTATCAAAGGTTTCATCCTTTGACTTTAGAAAGAATACCCAGGTAAATCTAGAGAAGTCGTCAACAATGACATAAGCATAGAATTTACCTCCTAAGCTTGCTATATTGGAAGGACCAAAGAGATCCATGTGAAGAACTTGGAGAGGCTTAGAAGTTGAAATTGAATTCTTAGAGGCAAAAGAACTTTTGATCTGCTTGCCCATTTGACAAGCTTCACAGACTTTATCCTTTTCAAAGTATATCTTAGGGATTCCTCTAACTAAATTCTCCCTAGTAATCTTAGCTAAAGTATCCATCCCTACATGTCCTAATCTCCTATGCCAAATCAAAGAATCATGGAAAGAATTAACAGCAAAGCATTTTTCATTCACATGCTCAATTACATCCATGTCAATAATATAGATATTTTCTTTCCTATAGCTAGTGAACAGAGTTTTGTCATTAGATGCATCTTTAATTATACATGAGTTTGATTTAAAGATCACCTCATAACCTTTATCACATAACTGGCTAATACTAAGCAGATTATGCTTTAAACCCTCAACTAATAGAACATTTTCAATAGTAGGATTAAAACTGTTACCTATATTGCCGATGCCAATAATTTTGCCCTTTTGGTTTCCACCAAAAGTGACACTCTCTTTCTTTTTGTTGACAGCAGCAAACATGGTTTAGTCTCCTGTCATATGCCTCGAACATCCACTGTCGAGGTACCACTGGTTCTTTCCAGGAGAGCACTGAACCTGCAAGACAGAATTCAATTGGTCTTCTTAGGTACCCAAATCTTTTGGGTCCTAGTGTTAGTCTTAGTTCCTTTAGGAACCCACTGTAACTTGCTACCTGGTTTCATACTGTTTGTTTTTAAAGGACATATGAAGGACTTATGTCCTACTTCATTACATGTATGGCAAGTAGCCGGTTTGATAAAGAAATTCTTAAAAACTTTTCTCTTATTGAACTTGTCATAGCCTAAACCTGCTTTATCATGAGTAGTTCTATGATTCCCTATTAGTAAAGTTAAGTTCTTGCTACCATTTGAGAACCATAGAACAAGTTTATTCAAAGACTCATTGTAATATCCGGTTTGTACGGATCTTTGATTATATTATTATTATATTGTTATTGGCATTTTTGTAATTATGTCAAATCAGGTCCGATTTACGAAAAGAAAACGTCATTACGATCCTAGCGATTTATTAGAATTTTAAGGAATTTACGGAAATTTTCGGAGATCAAACACTATATTCCGAGTAATTACCACTATCGTAAATTAAATGACGTTTTAGTAAAAATAGTGAATGAAGTCCAAATTTCGAACGGACAGTTTTAATAAAGCCCTGGGGATGAATATGAGTTATTGGCAAAATATGGAGTTTTCGAGAATCCGAATCGTTGGACGATTAATGAAACGAAGGACGAAACAAGAGCTAAGGGCAAAATGGTAATTTGCAAATCCATTTTATAAAACATCACAAAACATTTCTTTTCCCTCACTTTCTCTCTTTCTCTCTTTTCTCTCTGGATCGCACGAACAGAGAAGGCTTTCTTCTCTCGGCCGCCGACGACTTCCAACGATCCGACCTCCGTCCGACCTCCGTTCGTTCTGATTTCTTCACAGTTTCTCCTCCTCTCGCTACTCTCGGTATGTAGCTTCAATCTCTGAGCGTTTGTTTCGAGTTTTAGTTCGATTTAGGGTTAGGGTTTAAATTAGGTTTTCCGTTAAAAACGCGATTTAGGCTTCGTAATTAATAGGTTAGCTATAATTACGTATATATTGAATGTATTGAACGTTATTGGACGAAGAAAAGTCGATTTGCGAAAAAGTTATAAATTGGTAAATTTCGGGTTTTAGGGGAAAACTCGTTAATTTGGATAATCGAGCTATAATTAATGTTCGAAAAGCTTTAATTAGCTAAGTGAAGAATTTAGGAGAATTCTTTAGCTAAGTTTTGAGATTTGGACATTTATAGTTTAAATTGGTTTTAACTGTGAATGTCGTATTTTTCTCAGACACCCGACTCTCGTAGACGAAACTTGAGATCCAGCGCGCTCGAGGTAAGTTTTCGTGACTTACTTTGACCCAAAGGTCTGCACTATACTTCGTCGTCGTCTCGGGAATACTCGAGGAACTGTTTGTTTTATGTTACTCTGGTTGGGTAGTTAGGTTAGTTGTTTATAGGTTCTGCATTACTGCCATGAATGTATGCACGTTGTTTGTTTACTTTCCGCTGATATGAACTGTTCATGCATCACGATTTTCGAAAGTCATGAAAAGGAATTTCTGCACGTGTTTTTAAGAAAAGGAACGTATATCTGAAATGAAATCTGTAACGAAATCTGAATGAATAAACGTAATCTGTCTGTTTCTGGTCACGCGAGATGGGGCTCAGGCACGGCTGTGCGTGTTGCAAGCGTGTACCCCCCCTCTCTAACCCCACGGGGTAGTCCAACCGCCGGACGGGCCCCCTTGGGTTAGTGGGTCGAGGTCTCGGTGACAATTCTGTCTGTCTGTGACGTAATGATTCTGTAATCTGTAATTCTGTATCTGTAATCTGAATCTGAGCATGATTTCTGAATGGCATACGCACGCATGCATCTGCATTTACGTAGCTTACTGAGATTTCAATATCTCATATGTGTCTCTATGGTGTAGGTAACCTCTTAGGTGATATCGAACCAGGTGAGGACGGCGTTCCTCCGTCTGATGCAGTTGATGGATGACGGCCGTGGGAGTGCGCTATGTAGTCGAGGCGCTTTCTGACCCGTGGGGATGTATGTCTGGACTCTGGGGTTATTTTGGGATGTTTTGAGTTGATGATTGTATAGAATATTTAGGTTGTTTGGATCTGGATAGGGATTAGATAACGTTTTGATAATTGTACGTAAAATGTTTTGGTTTAAACTGTTTAATGAATGTTATGGAAATGTTTTGATTGGTTTTAGGTTGATACGGTTATGCTCGATGTTTAGATGCATCCACGCAGTCGGATTTCGCAAAGTCCGCTGTAAAGTTGGTCGATGTTATTGGAAGAAATGGGTGTTAAATTAAGTAATGTTTGCTCTCTGGAATCAGGTTCCAGAGAGTTTCCAGTAGCATGAATCGCTCTCTGGAATTGGAATTCCAGAGAGTATTGTTAAGTCTTTGCTCTCTGGAATTCCAGAGAGCAGTGTAAAGAAAAGTGAAGGCGATTGAAGTAGGAGGTGGTCGCTGAAGTTTTCACTGATCGTTGCACTGAAAGTGTGCGGCGATCGATCTCTGCAGCAATGCAGAGATCGGTCGCTGTTTGTGAAATGCGAAGTGTTAGAGGTTTGAAGTCTGAAAGGGAGAAGGGATCGCTGCATGCTTGCAGCGATCGATCTCTGCTGCAGAGCAGAGATCGATCGCTGCTATAGTTAGCAGCGATCGGATTGCTGCACAGCTAGCAGCGATCGATCTCTGCTCTGCAGCAGAGATCGATCGCCCCTGCTGTAATGCATGGCAGCAATCGATCTCTGCTGCAGTGCAGAGATCGGTCGCCTGTTTCATTTTGAGGACAGAGTTCCAATTCTGCCCTCCCACTCGTTTAATTTAATTTAAAGTTTTCTTTTAAAGGTTTTCTTTTAAGTTTTAATAAAGATTTGTTTTAAATGCATTTAAGGTTCAGTTTTAATTCCGATTCAGTTCCGATTTCAACCATAGTTTAAATTCCGCATAAGGTTTTAATTAAAGTAGAGGAAAGAAATAAGTACAAAAATGAAAATAAAAAAATTTATACGGGTAAAATAAGGGTACAGTATTAGGGGTGTTACACTCATTTTTCTTTTTAAGTTCAATAATTTCCTTCTCATGCAGGTCTACTTCTTTAGCATGCTTTTCTAATAAATCTGTATTATCCTTTTTCAACAGATTGTATTTAGTTTTTAGCATCCCAAACTGTTTAACTAAGTCATTAAAAGCATCAATTAGTTCATCTTCTTCATTATCACTATCGCTATCACTTGAAATATTTGAAGAAGAAGTACTAACCTTTTCTTCGTGTGCCATGAAGCACAGATTTGCAACTTCCTCATCTTCTGAAGAGGAGGTGTCACCTTCACTGTCATCCCAAGTGGCCTTCATAGCCTTCTTCTTAAACTTCTTGGGATACTTCTTTGTCTGTGGACAGTCTGCCTTCATATGGCCAGGCTTTCCACATCCAAAGCAGGTGATTTCCTTGTCCTTTTGGGACTTCTCACCCTTTGGAAATCTTTTTCCCTACATCCTTTTCCGTTGCAGGAATCTACTGAATCTCCTAGTGATGAGAGCTATATCCTCATCCTCTTCCTCTTTTTCATCCTCAGATACTTCATTTTTGCTTGAGGAGGCTTTCAGAGCTATATCCTTCTTCTTGGTGACCTCTTTTTCCTTGAGATCCTCCTTTTCATTTGCTCTCATTGTGATCTCATGCGTCATGAGAGATCCAATGAGTTCCTCAAGCCTTAGGACTTTTAGATCCTTTGCTTCCTGAATTGCAGTCACCTTTGGCTGCCAACTCCTTGGAAGACATCTAAGAATCTTCCTGACCTGTTCTTCACAAGAATATGATTTACCAAGAGCTTTTAAGCCATTGGTAATGTTAGTAAACCTTGTAAACATAGAAGATATAGATTCATCTTTCAGCATAGAAAATAACTCATACTCATGTACAAGCATATTCAATTTACTCTCTTTTACCTGATTTGTTCCCTCGTGAGTAACTTCTAATAAGTGCCAAATTTCTTGAGCACTTTCACACCCTTGTACCCTATTAAATTCATCTCTATTTAAGGCACAATACAGGGTGTTTATCGCCTTAGCATTAAGGCTTAGATTTCTCTTATTTGACTCAGTTAGATCAGTGGAAATCTTAGGAACACTTTGGCCATCTACAGTTTTCATGGCTTTAAATGGACCATATTCTATAATGTTCCATAGCTCATAGTCCATGGCTTGAATGAATATCTTCATTCTTGCTTTCCAGTAAACATAATCCCTCCCATCAAAGAAGGGAGGCCTATTTGTAGCTTGACCTTCTCCGTGTGTGGAGTTTGTGTTGAATGTCATTGCCATTGTAAATATATCACACAATGATTAAAAGACAGCTTAGACAATGATAACCTCGCTCTGATACCAATTGAAGGATCGGTATTGTCTAAGAGGGGGGTGAATTAGACTTTTTAATTTTAATTACGAGTCAACCTAATTTCTCTCCTTGATTAAACTTATAGATTTAACACAAGTAATCAAATAATGTAAAGAGAGAGAGAGAGAAATTTTGACACCAGTATTTTTACGTGGTTCGGCCAAACTGCCTACGTCCACGCTCCAAGGCTCCCCCTTGAAGATTCCTTACTTCTCCTCAACGAGAAATCCTGATCGAGCTTTCGGGCGTCGATCCAAAGCCTTTACACAATACAGGATTGAACTTTACGGGCGTCAATCCACTGCCTTACACAAATTTTGAGTTTGTAAAGTTTTGCACAAAAAACTACTCTCTCACAGGATCTGAATCTCAAGTTCGAATAGAGAGAGGTAGACAGGGTATGATAATTTCGCTAGTTAGGGCTCAGGAATTCAATTTGCAAAAGTTGTATCTTTGTGCTCTAACCTCGGCTTAAATACTCTGTCTTCAGAGTCGGCTTGACTTCAATGCTCCTTATCCAATAATAGAAACTTTGTTACCGTTGGAGCAGCTTTCGTACAATTTCAGGTAGCCGTTGCCGTTCGTAGTTGTAAGTCGTCGTTGCCATTAAAGATCTGGAGTTAATGCTGAAAACGACGTCACTGTAGCTTCACGGCTCTTTTAAATTCTAGCGGAAGATCACCGGATGAAGCAGCTTTAAACAATCGGAACGTCATCGGTGGAAACAAGCTGTAATGCAATCGGCATGAGTGTCTTCAAATGCCATCGGTAGAAGCAACATGATAAGTCATCGGCATGTGCAAGCTTTTGAGTTATCGGCAGATGTAACTTGTAATGCTGTCGGCATGAGTATCTTGACCTTCCATCGGCAGATGTACCACTAGACTTATCGGTAGATGAAGCTTGAAAGTTATCGGCAGATGCACCTTAAGATTTCATCGGCAGAAGCAAGACTTGAAAAACCATCGGCAGAACCAGGTCTTGAGAAGCCGTCGGTAGAATCAAGTCTTGAACATCAAAGGCGCCACCGGTAGATGCATCTTGATAAGCTATCGGCAGAAGCACGTCTTTACTCTATCGGCAGATGTAATTTAAACTCCATCGGCATGAGCAGCTTTGAGCTTCATCGGCAGAAGCAACTTGAAAACACCATCGGTATGAGCAAGTCTTGTACTCTATCGGCAGATGCCTTGTACACTCAACCAATATCATTAGACACTAAAATACCCTTTTCAAGGGTATTTCCAAAGGATTAAAATCAAATGCTTAATTCAATAATTTCATTTTGTAAACATAATCAAATTACATATTTATCATTAAATACATCATCAAAAACAATATTTAGACTTAATCTCTATTTAAGTTAACAACATTTTCCGGTAAACGGATGATGCATATCTTCCGGTGAAAAGTAAAGGAGCGGGCGATGTAAACAGCAAAAGCAGAAGGAATAAAAGAACCTTAACGATTCTCACACTGAATAAGACCTAATCTTATTCTGATATTACAGAAGGTTTTCTCATCCAAAGGTTTTGTAAAGATATCAGCTAATTGATCAGCTGAATTGACAAATTCTAAAGAAATATCACCTCTTTGAACATGATCTCTTATGAAGTGATACCTTACATCGATATGTTTGGTTCTAGAATGCTGAATTGGATTCTTGGAAATATTGATAGCACTTGTGTTGTCACACCGAATAGAAATCCTATTATAAAACAGATTATAATCCTCCAATGTCTGTTTCATCCACAACATTTGTGCACAACAATTGCCAGCAGCAATATATTCACTCTCAGCAGTTGACAATGCAACAGAATTTTGTTTCTTAGAATACCAGGAAACTAAAGATTCACCAAGGAATTGACATGTTCTACTGGTGCTTTTCCTATCAACTAGACTACCAGCATAGTCAGAATCTGAGTATCTTATCAGATCAAAAGAGGTGCCCTTCGAATACCATAGACCTAAGTCATAAATCCCATTCAAATATTTGAAAATTCTTTTGACAGCAGTTAAATGAGACTCCTTAGGGGCAGCTTGAAATCTAGCACAAAGGCAAACACTGAATAGAATATCTGGCCTGCTAGTAGTCAAATATAATAATGAACCAATCATACCACGATATTTCTTAATGTCCACATTTATTCTATTTTCATCTTTGTCCAATTTGGTTGCGGTACTCATGGAAGTTCTAAAAGATTTAATAGATTCTAAACCAAATTTCTTTAAGAGTTCCTTGATGTATTTTTCTTGACAGAAGAAAATGCCATCAGGAGATTGACAGATCTGGAAACCTAAGAAGAATTTTAACTCCCCCATCATACTCATTTCAAATTCACTTTGTATGAGGGAGGAAAATTCATTACACATTGTAACATTAGTTGATCCAAATATAATGTCATCGACATAGATCTGAACTAACAAAATGTCTTCATCCTTTTGCATGGTAAATAGAGTTGAATCGGTGTTACCCCTTTTGAAATTCCTTTCCTCAAGGAAATTCTTCAATTTATCATACCAAGCTCTAGGAGCTTACTTAAGACCATAAAGAGCTTTTCTAAGTTTGTATACATGGTCGGGTTTATCAAAAGCTTCAAAACCTAAGGGTTGCTCAACATAAACTTCTTCTGTGATGTAACCATTTAAGAAAGCACTCTTTACATCCATTTGAAAGAGTGTGAATTTTTTGTAGCAAGCAAAAGCTAAAAGCATTCTGATTGACTCTAGTCTAGCTACAGGGGCAAAGGATTCCTCAAAATCAATACCTTCTTCTTGAGAGTATCCCTTAGCAACTAGTCTAGCCTTATTTCTTACAACAATCTCATTTTCATCCAATTTATTCTTGTAGACCCATTTAGTTCCAATAATGGGATGATCCTTAGGCCGTGGAACAAGTTCTCATACCTTGCTTCTTTCAAATTGATTTAATTCTTCTTGCATAGCCATAATCCAATTTTCATCATTTTCGGCCTCTTCAAACTTTTTAAGCTCTATTTGAGAAATGAATGCCACATTGGCACAGAGGTTCCTAAGAGAGGATCTAGTCTTAACTCCTAAGGAAAGATCTCCTAAGACTTCATCTAAGGGATGATCTTTAACATACTTCCAATCCCTAGGAAGAACAGGAACTTCATCATTCACAAGAACAATTTCTAAAGAATTTGAAGAGGGTTCTAAGAATTTATCACCTAGATGAGGATCAGTAGACTTGTCTAAAGAGAGGGAATCCAGATCCTTTTCTAAAAAGTCATCCTCATCCACATTGATTGTGAGTTGATGGGACTTATCAAAATTGACATGAACAGATTCCTCTACAACTAGGGTTCTCTTATTGAACACCCTATATGCTTTACTGGAAAGAGAATAACCCAGAAAAATTCCAAGATCAGATTTGGAATCGAATTTTCCTAAGTTATCCTTAGTGTTCAGAATGAAGCACTTACAACCAAAGGCTCTTAAATATTTGACAGAAGGGGTTTTGCCATTCCAAAGCTCATAGGGAGTTTTCTCAAGAATAGGTCTTATAGATACCCGATTAAGCACATAACAAGCTGTTGAAACAGCTTCAGCCCAGAAATATTTTGGAAGGAAATTTTCATTAAGCATAGTTCGGGCTAGCTCTTGAAGAGACCTATTCTTCCTCTCAACAACACCATTTTGTTGAGGGGTCCTAGGAGAAGACAAATTATGTTCAATTCCATATTTGAGACACAAGAGTTCAAATTTCTCATTTTCAAACTCTCCACCATGATCACTACGAATAGCAACTATGGTGAGCGCCTTTTCATTTTGAACTCTTTTCCTAAAGCTAGAAAAGGTATCAAAGGTCTCATCCTTTGACTTCAGAAAGAACACCCAAGTAAATCTAGAAAAATCGTCAACAATGACAAAAACATAGAATTTGCCTCCTAAATTGGCTATATTAGAAGGACCGACAAGGTCCATGTGAAGGAGTTGGAGAGGCTTAGAAGTAGAAATTACATTCTTTGATGCAAAGGAACTTTTGATCTGCTTACCCATTTGGCAGACTTCACAGACTTTATCCTTCTCAAAGGATATCTTAGGGATCCCTCTAACTAAATTCTCCTTAGTAATCTTAGCTAAGGTATCCATCCTTAAGTGTCCTAATCTCCTATGGCAAGTCCAGTAGTCATTAGAAGAATTAGCAGCAAAACATTTTTCATCATTGCACACAATATTATCTAAGTCAATGATATAAATATTTTCTTTCCTATAGCCAGTAAACAGAATTTTGCCATTTGAAGCATCCTTAATTATGCAAGAGTTTGACTTAAAAGTCACGTTATATCCTTTATCACATAACTGGCTAATACTAAGTAGATTATGCTTTAATCCATCAACTAATAACACATTCTCAATAATAGGATTAAGGCTGTTATCTATATTGCCGATGCCAACAATTTTTTCCTTTTGGTTTCCACCAAAAGTAACACTTCCTTTCTTCTTGTTGACAACTACAAACCTTGTTGAGTCTCCTGTCATATGCCTCGAGCATCCACTGTCGAGGTACCACTAGTTCTTTCTAGGAGAGCACTCAACTTGCAAAACAGTGTTCGAGTAGTTTTCTTAGGTACCCAAATCTTTTGGGTCCTAGTGTTAGTTTTGGTTCCTTTGGGAACCCACTGTAATTTACTACTTGATTTCTTATTAAATTTCAGGGGACATTTATATGATTTATGCCCTACTTCATTGCAAACATGACAGGTAGAAGATTTAACAAAAAAGTTCTTATATACTTTCTTTTTGCTAAATCTATCATATCCTAAGCCACCTTTATCAAACGTAACTCTCTGGCTTCATAATAAGATGTTCAGATTTTTACTGCCATTAGTAAATTTCAGGACAATGTTATTTAAATCCATATTTTTGCTTTTAAGTTCAGTCATGTCCTTTTTCTGCAGATTAAGCTCATTTGCATACTTCTCAATTAAGTTCACATTTTCCTTTTTCAACAAGTTGTATTTGGCCTTTAACTTGCTAAATTGCTTAACCAAATCATTAAATGCATTAACCATATCACCATCATCATCAGATTCGCTATCACTAGAAGAATGACTAACCTCATCCTCCTTGGCCATGAAGCATAGATTTGCCACTTCCTCATCTTCTGAAGAAGAGGTATCACCTTCACTGTCATCCCAAGTAGCTTTCATAGCTTTCTTCTTAAACTTCTTGGGATTCTTTTTTGCTTGTGGACAGTCTGCCTTCAAGTGACCCGGCTTTCCACACCCGAAGCATGTGATTTCCTTCTCTTTTTGAGATTTCTCAACCTTTGGAAATCTCCTTCCTTGCATTCTTTTTCTCTGGAGGAATTTACTATACCTTCTAGTGATGAGAGCAATATCATCATCATCTTCTTCTTCTTCTGATTCCTCTTGCTTGCTTGATAAGGCTTTGAGAGCAATGTCCCTTTTCTTGCTGATCTCTTTCTCCTTGAGATCTTCCTTCTCATTGGCTCTCATGGTTATCTCGTGTGTCATGAGAGAGCCAATGAGCTCTTCAAGCTTGAGAACCTTCAGATCCCGAGTTTCTTGAATGACTGTCACTTTCGGTTGCCAAGCTCTTGGTAGACACCGAAGGATCTTTCTTACAAGTTCTTCTCCTGAATAAGTCTTACCAAGCACTTTTAAGCCATTAGTAATATTGGTAAAACGAGTAAACATAGAGGATATAGATTCATCCTTTTCCATTGAAAATAATTCATACTCGTGTACTAACATACTCATTTTGCTCTCCTTTACTTGGTTTGTACCCTCGTGTGTGACTTCCAGTAAGTGCCATATCTCTTGAGCACTTTCACACCCTTGAACTCTATTGAATTCATCACGATTTAGTGCACAGTATAGGGTGTTTATGGCTTTGGCATTAAGGCTCAGATTTCTCTTATCGGACTCAGTTAATTCTGTAGAGTCCTTAGGGATACTTTTCCCATCTACAGTTTTCTTGGCCATGAAAGGACCATTCTCTATTATACTCCAAATCTCATAGTCCATGGCTTGAACGAATATTCTCATTATTGCCTTCCAATAAACATAATCACTGTCATCAAACAGTGGTGGACGAGAAATGGACTGACCCTCAGTGTGTGAGGTGTTTGCGTTGAATGCCATAGTAAATATATCTCACAGAATATTCAAACGCAACTTAGACAATGATTAACCTCGCTCTGATACCAATTGTAGGATCGAGATTGTCTAAGAGGGGGGTGAATTAGACCTTTTTAATTTTCTTAAACTAACAGCAAACAAAACAACAGCAAATATAAAAGAGAGAGTAAGAGAAATTGACACCAGTGTTTTTACGTGGTTTGGCCAAAAACTGCCTACATCCACGCTTCAAGGTTTCCCCCTTGAAGATCCTTAACCTTCTCCTCACAAGAAGAAACAGATCGAAATTTCGGGCTCCGATCTACTGCCTTTTACAATTCTGGATTGTTCTTCACGGGCGACAATCCACTGCCTTATACAGATTTTTGAGTTTGTAAATTTCAATCACAAACTACCCTCTCACAAGGATTAATTCTCAAGTTAAAATCAAGAGGTGTAGAAGAAAAATACAGAGTATGAAGTATATCGCTCGTTAGGGCTCAGGAATGATTTTTGCAAAAAGTTGTTTCTTCAAGCTATCTTCTTTGCTTAAATACTCAGTCTGCTAATTGGCTATCTTCATTCAATGCTTCTTACTGGATAAGGAAATATATTACCGTTGGAGAAACATCCGTACATAGACAGCTAGCCGTTGCGTTCTGGAGTCGCTTTCGCTCGTCGGCCATTAATGGTCTGGAGTTAAGGCTTTGGACGACATCACTGTAGCTTTGAGGTTATTTTGAATTCTGGCAGAAGATCACCGGTGGAAGACTTTAAAATACTATCGGCAGAAGCACCTTGAAACGCCATCGGATGATGCGACTCTAAAATGTTGAACCGGTATTGGATGATGCAGCTTTAAAATGTTGAACCGGTATCGGATGATGCAGCTTTAAAATGCCATCGGATGATGTTGCTTTAAAAGGCTATCAGATGATGTTGCTTTAAACGTCATCGGATGATGTTGCTTTAAAAGGCTATCGGATGATGTTGCTTTAAACACCATCGGATGATGTTGCTTTAAACACCATCGGATGATGTTGCTTTAAACACCATCGGATGATGTTGCTTTAAACACCATCGGATGATGTTCTTTGAACGACTTCATTTTGTCGTTTAGCAATCGGATGATAAATCTTTGAACGCCATCGGATGATGTTGCTTTAAACACCATCGGATGATGTTGCTTTAAACACCATCGGATGATGTTGCTTTAAACACCATCGGATGATGTTGCTTTAAACACCATCGGATGATGTTGCTTTAAACACCATCGGATGATGTTGCTTTAAACACCATCGGATGATGTTGCTTTAAACACCATCGGATGATGTTGCTTTAAACACCATCGGATGATGTTGCTTTAAACACCATCGGATGATGTTGCTTTAAACACCATCGGATGATGTTGCTTTAAACACCATCGGATGATGTTGCTTTAAACACCATCGGATGATGTTGCTTTAAACACCATCGGATGATGTTGCTTTAAACACCATCGGATGATGTTGCTTTAAACACCATCGGATGATGTTGCTTTAAACACCATCGGATGATGTTGCTTTAAACACCATCGGATGATGTTGCTTTAAACACCATCGGATGATGTTGCTTTAAACACCATCGGATGATGTTGCTTTAAACACCATCGGATGATGTTGCTTTAAACACCATCGGATGATGTTGCTTTAAACACCATCGGATGATGTTGCTTTAAACACCATCGGATGATGTTGCTTTAAACACCATCGGATGATGTTGCTTTAAACACCATCGGATGATGTTGCTTTAAACACCATCGGATGATGTTGCTTTAAACACCATCGGATGATGTTGCTTTAAACACCATCGGATGATGTTGCTTTAAACACCATCGGATGATGTTGCTTTAAACACCATCGGATGATGTTGCTTTAAACACCATCGGATGATGTTGCTTTAAACACCATCGGATGATGTTGCTTTAAACACCATCGGATGATGTTGCTTTAAACACCATCGGATGATGTTGCTTTAAACACCATCGGATGATGTTGCTTTAAACACCATCGGATGATGTTGCTTTAAACACCATCGGATGATGTTGCTTTAAACACCATCGGATGATGTTGCTTTAAACACCATCGGATGATGTTGCTTTAAACACCATCGGATGATGTTGCTTTAAACACCATCGGATGATGTTGCTTTAAACACCATCGGATGATGTTGCTTTAAACACCATCGGATGATGTTGCTTTAAACACCATCGGATGATGTTGCTTTAAACACCATCGGATGATGTTGCTTTAAACACCATCGGATGATGTTGCTTTAAACACCATCGGATGATGTTGCTTTAAACACCATCGGATGATGTTGCTTTAAACACCATCGGATGATGTTGCTTTAAACACCATCGGATGATGTTGCTTTAAACACCATCGGATGATGTTGCTCTTCGAACGACTTTGATTTTGTCGTTTTGCTATCGGATGAAGTAGTCTTTGAGCGACTTCACTTTTTGTCGTTTAGTGACAGGTGGAATGCAACTCTTTTCTTCTTCAATTGGTGGATGTAACTCTATTTATTAGTTTTTCAGCCCTGTTATACTATTTAGCCCTGTACACTCAACCACAATTGTTAGAAAACTAAAATATCCTTTCCAAGGGCATTTCCAACAGATTAAATCACATGCATAATTCAATATTCTCATTTAATAAACACAATCAAATTACATACTTAACATTCAAATACATCATCAAAAACTTAGTTAGACTTAAGCACCATTTAAGTCAACATCTAATTCCAAGGTAGAAATGTAAACTATCTCCACCTAGTAATGGAATAAAGCATAAATTAACTATTTTAACCGTTAGATTTACTTATCGAATTGTTGGTTCCTTCACTTTAACTGAAAATTTCTTTTGAATCTATCGATTTTTCCACCAAAATGATTCTCTCAACGAGCTGAACAATTTTCTCTAAAGGATGGATCGACGAAAATCACTTTTTTTTCCTATTTTTCTTCTTTTTTCTCCATTCATTCCCGTGATTTTTCTTCTTTGCGTTCTCTCTCTCTCTCTTCCTTTTCCTTTTCTCTTCTTTCTTTTCTTTTTTTTTTCTCTCTCTTCCTTTCTTTTTTTTTTTTCTCCACGTAACACCATACAATTTTTGCCACCTTAACTTTTTGCAACAATGGTTTAATGGTTAATTACCATGAAACCATTCTTATCTCCTGAAAAATACTATTTTGCCCTTCAACTTTAGTTTATTATCATAAAACCAAGTTTAATAAATCTTTAAACTCAATTAATCTTAATCTAATCCAAAGTAGATAAATTTTAATCTAATGTTTATAATTAATCGAAATTTTATTTGAAACATTGAATTTTTATACATTTAAAATTTAACAGGGGCGATCGATCGACTACATTTTTCACTTTTTAACGTATCATTTCTTCAATCCTACTTTTCCAACGTACATTTATACACTCTTTAAATATAAATATACTCGATTACATTTTTGAATTAAAAAAAATTCAAACCATTACAGGTTTAATACTGTCTCATACTTCGAGGGTTAAAATGATTTTAACCTAAAAATAAAATATAAGAAAATTGAAGTGCATTAAAAAATATGTAAAGAGATCTAAAAGATAAGATAAGATATGATAAAATATAAATAAAAAATATATATTTTATTTTAAAGTAAAACCAAAAAACCATAATCACTTAAAGTAGAATAATACATTATATGAAGATATTTTATTATAATATTTATTTTAAAAGATAAAAAATTATTTAATAGATAAGTACACAGTAAAAAATAAAATTTGATAAAAATAAATAATCATTATGAATAACTTAAGTAAAAATTGAAAAAATACATTAAAAATAAATAAATATGTGTTAGTATATAAACACGCGTCATTACAATAGATTATAGGAGATGAAGAGACTAATTATGTATTTAAAATATAAGATACGATAAAAATAAAATAAAACTCATTTAAAGAAATTAAATAAGATAAAGATGAATTAATAAAATTATTAAAAACAAATTAAGATAAGATAGAGATGAAAAATAAAATGCATTAAAAGAAATTGAAAAAATCTATAAAAATTATAGAAGAAGGATGAAAATGTAAATTACAAAATATTTAATAAAATAATTAAAAACATAAAAAGTGAATTTAACATCCACACTTGATAACTTTAAGTAAAAATTGAGAAAATCCATTGAAAGAAAATAAACACGTGTCGTTACAGTAGATTGTAAGAGACGAAAGACTTATATATTTAAAATATAAGAGAAGATAGAGATAAAAAGTAAAAATCATTAAAAGAAATTATGATAAAATAGAGATGGAAAAATAAAATGCATTAAAACAAATTAAGATAAGATAGAGATTGAAAAATGATATAAAAATATGATGTATTAAAAGATATTAAAAAATATCTATAAAAATTAGAAACGAAGAATAAAAATAAAAATTACAAAATATGTAATAAAATAAATGAAAACATTAAAACAAAATCTAACATAAATAGAGATGAAACAATAAATATATTTTAAAGTAAAACAAAATATTTTATTATAATATTTATATTTAAAAAATATAATTTGAAAATATTTTATTATAATATTTATATTTAAAAAATAAGATAAAGATAGAGATAAAAACTAAAACAAAAAACAAAATTAAATTGTTCAAAAAATAAAATTAAAAATGTATGAAAATAATATAAAAAAATAAAATAAAATTATAAGTTTTATAATAAAAAAATTCAGGAAGAATGATTGTAGTGGCAGAAGCATGTTGATGCGGTTCGGTTTTAGAAGAAATGGAGAAAATGAAAGATCTAAATTAAAATTAATAAAAAAAAAATAATGGAATAAACGGTTTATTATTAAATTATATTTTAATGTCAAAAAAGTAAATTACAAAAAAAAAAAAAAAAATTCAAACATCCAATTAATTATAATAAGATATTTAATGAAAAAAAATAAATGATTAAAATTAAAACTATAAAGACCTTTGTAGTTCGTAAGAAAATAAAAATTAAACGAAAAATTACTTTTACCTTCATGATCATTGTTCTAGTTATTAAGTAAAAGAGGAAGTAAAGGGTTGAAGAACGGAATGGGTCGTTGTTATCGGTGACAGTTCTTCTGTCTCCGGGATAGATCGGATGGCTTCATCAGAGAATGAGATTGTAGCCACTTCGTACTCGACGACCCAGATAAATTCTGACCCAGAACCTTCTGTGGTCGACGTTTACTCGGCGTCTGCTTATGGGGATTTGCAGAAGTTGAGGAGGTTTGTCGAGGAGGATGGAGCTTCTTTCTCTCCGCCGGACGCTAACGGCTACTACGCTCTCCAATGGGCTGCTCTCAACAACTTTCCTGACGTTGTTCAGTACATAATTGAGGTGTTTCTTAATTTTGAAACTTGAAGAACCATAGAAATGGGGATAGAATGAATTTATTTCCAGAATCAGTTGAAGCACTATCATTCTGGGCTTGAGTTGTAAGTAAGTTGCCTGTCCTTTCTTTGCAGCATGGAGGTGATGTTAATGCCGCTGACAGAATTCAGCAAACGGCACTGCACTGGGCTGCAGTTCGAGGCGCCATAGGAGTGGCCGACGTCCTTTTGCAGAATGGAGCGCGAGTTGAGGCAGCTGATGTCAATGGATATCGGGTAACTCATATAAATTGATTTCGATTCAGGTGCTCACAAAAGGGAGAATTAAGAATTTCTGGAGCAAATACTTATGCAAGTGTGAATATGGAGTTAAATTTTTGCTTCAATGAAAATTATTTGCAGGGATCAAGGATTTTATGTGTTAAATTTACATCCTTTTTAAATCTTGTTAACATTAGCATATTTACTGGTCCACAAAATCCCAAATATGAAAGATGAAAATTTATAAAATGGTTTCCAATTGAATTTTTTTTTCCAGCTGATTCAAGTTAGAAACTTGAGAACGGTCAAGGTTTGTTTGATAGCTATGGATTCATTCATCCGCCCCATCTTAACTTATTGATTAAATTTCTCTTTTTTTTTTCCCTAGACTCAGTGGTACTTTTGATGACAACGTGGCTTCATTCTTCACCCTTTAACAATATTGAGCATTATTCTTTGAACTTAAAACTATATTGCTTGACTGCTGGTTGAGATATATTTCATACTTTATGGGAAGAAAATTGTGGATAACGAATGTTATTGCATACGCCGACTGCAGGCAACTCATGTTGCTGCTCAGTATGGACAAACAGCTTTCTTGAATCACATTGTTGCCCAGTTTCATGCTGATTTTGATGCTCCAGATAATGAGGGAAGAAGCCCTCTTCATTGGTATGTTAAAAGCTCAAATTTTATTGTGTGTGACACTAACATGCATATGTGTTATCTTTTATGCAAAGTTCTTTACCAAAGCCATTAGAATTAAAGGGGGGAAATCAATGTCTCATTGTGTGTATTTGAATCTTATGTTATTCAAAGTTGCAATCTTGGGTATAGTTAATGTATTGCACACTGTCGTAATTTCTCTCCCTTTTTGTTTGTGTTCTAAATTGACAATAAAAGAGTGTAGTTACCCGTCTTCTGATAGCATCTTGAATGTAATGCACACCCATATGCTAATTTCACAAACCATTTCTAGAAGAGGGTGATTAAATTTCAAAACTCCATAGAGCTATATAGCATAGATGGAGTAAGGACCATATTTGATTTATTAAAGAATAGCTCCAATTTCTCAAAAGGGCTATATGCAGTAGATAATTTATTATATGGCAGAACTGAACGCTGGTATGAAAATGACAATTTAATATTTTTTTATTTTTTTATGCTTCCAACCAGGGCTTCATACAAAGGATATGCAGATACTGTTAGATTACTTCTATTTAGAGATGCAAGCCAAGAGAGACCAGATAAAGAAGGTATATACTAATTTCATGACCATGTGTCGAGTTGTGGTTGTTTACTTTGTACAATTGTTAGATAAATGTGTCATGTGTTCATGGTTGGCATTATTGTGCTATAGCATATTTATTTATGTTATTCTTTCTTGGTTTTTATGTTAATAAATAAAGGAAAGAGAATTTCATTGTTTAATCAATTTATAAGGGTGATCCTTGAGGAGTTGCTGTGTGCTGATTAATGGTTTGTTAATAGTTTTTTTCACTTAATTTATATGCTATTTTAGCTATTCTAATTTCAAATGCCAAATCCATACTTCTTTTAATCCCGTTTTCTAGCGCTCTAGTGGCTAATACCTTCATTGTTAAAAAAAAAAAGCTGTTTGCTATGTGGTAATAGGTTCAATTTTGGACATTGGTAATGGAATTGTTATGATAATGAATGTTGATAGTTTGTATTCATCTCCCCTTATTGAACATTAATTGCACTTGCATGGGGTGATGTCCAAAAGAAAGCTTTTAAGAAACTCTCATTTTTTTATCTGGATGAACCACCAACTCAATGTTAAAGATTGCTTGATTTAAGGTTGTACTCCTTTGCACTGGGCTGCAATGAGAGGAAATTTGGAGGCATGCACTGTCCTTGTGCATGCTGGATCGAAGAAGGAATTGATGGTCAAAGATAATGCTGGCTTTACACCTTTTCAGCTTGCATCTGATAAAGGTCATCGGCATGTCGCTCTTATCCTTGTACGTAACAATGCAATTTTGTTTTCCTTTTGTATCATAGTGAAATTAATCAGGATTATCAACATGCTTTATGTTTGAGATTTTTTGTTGTGCTAATGGTTCTTATGTAACTAAGCAATTGTTAACTATATCTATTAAGTTAAAGTTTCTGCAGTCCTTGATATAATTATCACGAAAAATAATTGTTTCTCCAGCTGTGCTTAAAATCTTGGGCTGGATATATGTCTATGATTTCGTTAAATTTGAGGTGTCATTTCCAAATCATGATGAAAAACATTTATAGGCTTCTTCATTTGGATAGATGCTATGGAAGAAGCCGAACTTTGAGTCTGGTGTTAGATTTTAAGGTGGTTTGTGATCGCTAATATTTATTTATTCTCATATGATGCAGTCTAATGCACAGAAGCATGAGAACCACTGGGGACAGAAAATGTTTAGTAGGAAGATGGCCAATGTTGGCTATGCTCCTATTTTATTTTCTACAATTATAATTCTCATGATACTCTTCATCAATTCAGTTCTTGCAGGTAGTTTAGCTCTGACGCTCAAGTTTTTCTTTGATAAGCATTTGCCTGACTTTTCATTTGTGGTAGATCCTTATCTTCCTAAGGTGACCGCTGTTGTTGGGTTTTGGGGATGGTTAGCACTTTCTTTTGCAGTTGGTTCGCTTGTAATGCTCTACAGATGTAGTAGGTAATCTCTTATTCTCCCATCTCTCCACCAAGGTTAAAAAAATGGTAAAATATTTGGTTCACTTATCTGACAGCATTTATTATTAATACTTTTTTGGTATTACATTCTTCTTTGTGCATATCTGATTTGAGGCAGAAAATCAATTTATAAATGGCACATCTACTGTCAGACTTGAGGTTGTGCTCCTAGATAGAAAAATAGTTTTCAGAGGATCTAGTGACATTAAATTACTCGTATCCTGATAGGTTTTGAATTAACAACACTTATCACATAGTAACTTTTCTTAAGAGAATTCAGTACACGACTACAAACACAAACCACAACACACCAACAAAAACATGCAATAAGCAACAACGACAAATCAAGGGACTTCGAGAGCCCTTCCTCTCCACTTTTTCTTAAGAAAAACCACACATCCCCACCACACCCTCTATTGCCAAGATATAACCTCCCAAACTGCCTTAAACAACAAAACCGTCAAAAACTGTTTTTAATAATTTCCTATTTTATAAACAAACACATTTAATGCTTTCTAGGTCTCTTAACATAAGTAAACCTCAAAGGAGGTTTATCATTACTCTTAGGCACATAAAAGAATCTTGTCCTCAAGGTTGAAATCAGGAAATTGCAGACGAATGTGATCATAATCTTCCTATGCCGCTTCAAACGATGGAAGATGCTGCCATTTAATAAGAACAGAGGTCTTGTGTGGACCACCCGAGTGACGCTTAACATCTAACAATGCTTCTTGTTAAACCTGCCAATCCATATCATTCAACCAATTTTCAGAAAGAGTAGTTACACCAGAGACATGGCCCTTTACTGTTTTTAATAAAGATACATGGAAAATCGGGTGAATGAGAGTTGTCTCTGGTAGCAACAACCAATAAGCGACCTTCCCAATACCTTACAAAACTTTGAATGGACCATAAAACTGCTGGGAGAGTTTGACATTTAATTGTCGACGAAGAATTATCTTTCTATATGGATGAATTTTCATTCTAACAAAATCACTTTCGTGATACTCAATATTCCTTCTTTTTTTTTTTGCTGAAGATGTCATCTGAACTTGAGCACGACCTAAATGAAACTCAGCAATTCTAAAATCGCATCTCGTTCCCTTAGCTAATTATCTATGGCAAAAACAGTACTAGACGTCAAGTCCAATCTTAAAATAGATGGAGGTTCTCGCTTATACACTGTTTAAATGGAGACATTTTGATTGCAGAATGATATGATGAATTATACCAAAATTCAGCCCAAAAAAGCTATTTTAACTTTTCTTAAGAGAATTCAGTACACGACTACCAAAATTAAGTCTTAATTGTTTGGTTGATGTTTTCGGTTTGTCCATCCGTTTGGGGATGATAAGCTGAACTAAATTTCAATGTGGTCCCACGTAAACAGAATAGTTCTTTCCCAAAAATTGTATTCCGATCAGAAACAATAGTCTTAAGCATACCATGTAGCTTGAAAATAGTATTGAAGTGTAACGATCTAATTTAAAAATCCCCAATTTGAAACCTTAATTTTGAAAACCTTAAATTTTTCTTAAATTGATTTGAAATCAAGCGTTAAATCATAATTTGAAAATTTAAATATTAATTGAAAACTTTAATTTCGCAGAAGCTTTGTAATAAATGTCAAAATCTTGAAACCATCGCATAATTAAAACAATTTATGAGATTTTATTTAATGATAAAATTCAACATAATTATTCAAAATCTTAAATTGAAATAAAACCTTAAATATCGTTTGAAAATTTAAAGTATACTAATTTAAATCTTTTTCTTCGAACTTAATAATATCTTCTTCTTCTGTATGCTCACTTGCCACTGGAGGGTTCTCAATCGCAGATAGTTCTTCCTCAGATAAAAATTCACCTACATCACAAGTTAAAAACTATGAGAAAATTCAGTAAGTGGAAATACGTGCAAGTTGCAAAACTTTTACTTTTACCGAATCCAGTTAATAGTTACATACTGGTTGAAAATTAACCTTCTTTTAAGATTTAGCCATCTCATTGTCGTTCAGGCTTCGTCATCTTTTACTTTTACTTTTAACGTTCAAGCTCACTATCTCACTGTCGTTCAGGTTTTTGTTATCACGTAGATTCCGTCAATTCCATTATTTTCATACACATACAAATGTCCTATTCATTTTATCTTTTAAACAATTCTATGTTGATACTCTAACATGTGTGCTCAATCATCGAAAACGTGTGATAAAATAAAACAGTAATAAAGAAAATAATATTTATCTTGTAATGTAGGGCCGTAGCCAAAACATTGCAAATCGTTGTATTTACACTTGGATTCTGAGCAATATATGTATATCGGGATATTCCAAAATTTCCAAAATAATACCCTGCTCAAATAAAATCTTTGGTATTAAAATCCTACTTAATAAATCCAATTTCAAAGTAATTTGAGCAGAAAATCTTTACGTTGTATTCTTAGGTCGGATCGGATCGGTTGGATCGATTTGGATTGATTTGGTGAGTTCCGAAATTTTCCTGCTTAATTCGAAAGTCAATATTAAAATCCCACTTAAATTATTCCAACTTCAGAAGAATTAGGGCAGAGATTTCTTACCGGTAAAATCTTAATTCGGTTCGGAACCAATTAGGTGAGTTCGGGTCAATTGAGCCAATTTGGGTCAATCAGGCCGGATTGGGTTAAATGGGTCGGTTTGGGTCAACTGGGCCGGTTAAGGTCAACTGGACTGGTTCGGGTCAACTGGATCGGTTCGGGTCAACTGGACCAGTTCGGTTTGGTTCGGTTCGGCTGGACTTAAGTGAACCGGTTCAGTTATCATAAAACTGAACCTTCTTCTTCTTCGCATGGTTTCTGTCGAGAGAGTGAGAGTGCATTAGAGAGGGAGAGAGTTACAGAGTGAGAGACCGAACGTAAGAGTTGAATACAGAGCGAGGGATAAGGAGCCTTACGCTGAAGGTGGCTGTCGATGGAGGCCAAGAGAGGGGAACTTCGTCGCCGGAGGAGATTCTGCCGAAGAGCTCGACCTCGGAGTTCGTCGCTGGTGACGGGAGAGGTAAGGGTTCTTTTCTGGTTTCAAAGAACTTGAGAGGGGGAGAGAGCCGTGGTTTGACCTTTCCTTCCACAGAAGCTCTCTATTTATAAGAGAGGTTCACTCCCGCTCCTCTAATTTTTCCATAGGAGGGTGACCAATCTTTTCATAAGGGGAGGTATGAATCTACCCTTTTCCTGTGAGCAGGTATGAATCTATCCTTTTCCTGTGAGCAGGTTCATCAGAGAAAGAAAAAGAAGGTCTTCTCTTTCTTTGAATTGGAGGAAAACTCCCGATTAGGTATTGATCGAGCTGCAATCAAGGAAATTAGATTAATTGGTTGCCTATTAAGATTTATTATGCAGAATTGGAAACTCTTGATTTGGGGAGATTGAATTAATTGACTGATAATTAAGGCTAAATTGTGGGAATTTAACCCTAATTTTAAATGGATTTTAGGGATATATTTTTCGAATGTTACATGAAGAATGAAGCAGCCACTCTCTTGGCATTCTAAGAATGTTATAAGCCCATGAAATGAGCATACGTGCTCAAGCGATCAACTACAACAAAAATGGTATCCATATCTTCCGATTTTGGTAATTTTTTAATAAAATCCATTGAAATATCTTTCCAAATGTCACGTGGAATCAGTAGAGACAGAAGTAATCTAGTTAGTAACAAGTCTTCATATTTATTCTACTAACAAATCGATCATTGATTGACAAAATTTTTAATATCTCAATTATGCCAATCAAATATAACTCTGCTGTGATTTTCTTCAAAGATTTAAAGAACCCAACATGCCCTCCAACCAGACTCAGATGGAATAACGTCAAAATCTCTAAAATAAAGGTGGAATGCTGAGAAACCACCTTCCGGGACTTATAAAAGAACTGATTGTTGATCACCAAAAATCCCAGGTCAGAAGCACCATTGTACAACAAGTCACTTTTAATAGTCTTCATCTCTGTATTTGAGTCTACCTCTCGCTCTATGTCTTGTGATTGAATTACCCTACTGCAAAGCAATTCACTTAGTGCAACAATGTCCATCACATTGACTTCATAATCATCTTTTTGGGATAAAGCATCACCCACATTATTCTCACATCCTGGTTTTTAATTAATTTTGATATTATTCCAACAATTTCATTAGTCATTTTTTTATGTTCGACCGTCACTATCCATTATTATTATAAAAACTTTAAACTTTTTTAGTCCGTTCGAACTATAAAATGATTCCTAGCAAATAAGGCCTCTATTTTTTAACAGCTAGCACAATAACCATTAATTCTCGTTCATGCATTGATTTTCGACATCTCGACCACAAAGTTTCATGAAAGGGTAAGTCGTTTCTAACTCCATTTTCGTTAGTTTTGACGTTAGGATTTTGTTTTGTCGGATTGGTTCGAGGTTGGAAACTCAAAATCGTTGTTTCTTTTTGTGTTGCCTTGGTAGTTTTAATTTCCATGTAGGTTATAACGTCGATTGGAGATGGAAATCGACGAGAGAGACCAGATTTCGCAAGAAATAGACATAACACTCGAATTTTTCGAGCAAGTCTCGACTGATGATGATGGCAGAACCGAGCAAGGGTCGACACCTCGGCAAGTGTCGACCTCGACAGATTGTAGAGTGCAAGTTTACCAGCTCAAGGTGTCGACCCATGTTGTGTCTTGTGTGAGGCAAGTGTCGACCCTTTAGTCAAGGTGTCGACCCTAGTTGTGTCTTGTGTGGAGCAAGGGTCGACCCTTGCTTGGAGCGGTCGACCCCTGCAGTGCATTTTGCACTCTGCATTTCACTCTTTGCAAATCTTCCTTTATTCCCGCAATTTCTTTGTGCCATTCCGCTATATTTTTCTTATATGCTTTCGATGTAATAATAATTTCTTCCTTATTCCTCTAGACTGTTGCTCTGATATCAAAACGATATACTCTCAATTAACAAACACTTCTCAAATAATAACTTTTTTAAGAGAATTTAGAACACACGACTACAAACACAAACCACAACACACACCTATAGAAACATGCAACAACGCAGTACAAATTAAGGGATTTCGAGAGCCCTTCCTCTCCACTTTTTCTTAAGAAAAACCACACACCCCCTACTGCCAAGATATAAACCTCCAAAATTGCCTTTACAAACAAAACCGTCAAAAACTGTTTTTAATAATTTCTTATTTTATAAACAAACGCATTTAATGCTTTCGACTCAACTCTAGAATAGTTTTCCTCTCTCCATATTAAAACCATGCAAGCGCCTCCTCTTCTAGACACTCTGCAATGTCCAACTTCTCTCTCTCTCTCCGTCAAATAATTCAAGGAAAAGAATCGTTCCACTATGTCAATCCAGTCTCGTGGGGCTCCTCTGTCAAAAATGGCACTCAAGTCTTCTCGTGCGTGACTCCATTCTTGGACCCCTTCTCTATTTTGCAAGAAATCTTCATCTCTACGTCAACGAATCTAGCCTCCGAATTTGTAGCTTCAAATTCATCTATTGTTTCCTTTTGCTTGCCGAAATGAAGGTGATTCTCCCATTTGCTCCACCCTATGGACGTGTAAGTTCTTCCAATATTTCTAAGATAGTGTTCATATTTGTCTTCAACAGCAGAATTTTTGAAATTCCACTTTTCAAAATTTCCATCTCCCGCACAGCCTCTAATTTTTCTTCTACATATTCTAAAAGTCCATCTACCATCTTGCTCGCCATCACAGGTGATGAGGACATCAAAATATGATTTTTATTTATGTTTTACATTAAAAGTATTAAGCTTTTCATCTTTCTAGGTTAACATTATTATGGTCTTTTATTATTATAGTTTTTAGTATTTTATGGTTTTCTGTTATGTGTTTAATGGGTCATTAGTGTCTTTGTCATTTTTCAAGTAGATTTTATTCTATTTAAAGTATTGCATTATAATTTGGTGGGATAGTTGATGAATGAATGATAAAAATGAATGAGTTTTCTCTGAAATCCCCCTTCTCTTCCAATCTCCCTTTCTGATGCTTCTTCCCTCCCCTATTCAGAACTTCTTCTTCCTACGGTTTCTTCTTTTCCTTACTCCCTCTTTCTCTCTTCCTACTTAATTATTTATTCCTATCCGCTGCTGCATCAAATTGGTATCAAAGCTCAAAGCAATTATTTTCTCAAACAATTGATTCTGGGCACTTTTTCTTTTTCTCTCCGTTGTTCGCTGTGTTAAACTGTTCATCATACTGTTCGGGTACTGTTATGGTTACTGTTCGGGTACTGTTTATTGTTACTGTTCATAGCACTGTTCATCGGGTTTAAACTTGGTTTCTGTCTGATTTGGCATCTGTTCATCTTGTTCGTTGCTGCTCATCTACTGTTTGGCGAGGAACCGAGACCCGCGTTAAGACAGAGCCGTGCGACAGAGTCGGCGAAGGCTCTGTTCGGCGTTCGTTGCTGTTTATCGTAGGTTCATCATCGGACGCCTCTGTTCGGCCTTGTTTCGACCGTCGGTGTTCGCCACTCCTCCACGTATTCGAACAAACCGTAGCTCTTCATCAACGGGTGCCTCAGTTCGCGTCTCTGTTTGCTGCACTCTGTTCGCGCCTCTGTTTGTAACCGAAGTTTTTGTTTGGTTCGAATTTGGTCTTTGGAGTTTGCTGCCTAGAGCTCTCCGCCCAATTTCGCCGCCGTATTCCGCTGCTCTGTTCTTCATTTTCTGCTTGGTTAACTTGTTCACTGTTAAGTTGCTGGGAAGATGATCATAAGTGGTTCTTATGCGTTTGTGTGTGCTCATGGTATTCAAGAAAAGAGATGCTATGTTTGTGGACCTGTCTTCATTCACAAGCTCCAAGAGAAGATTGAATCGCAAGAACCGAAGGAGAATGTCAGTCCATACTCACATATTGGGTGGCACATGTATGTTATTGAAGAATTTCCAATGGAATCTCCCGATACTAAACTTGAACATCAACTCCTCTAGGTTGGAAATCAACTTCTTTCTCCTCCTCCTTCTCTGCAGGATCTCCTCTCTCTTCTCGACCAAGTGGATATTTGTTTGTCAAAGGTAGGACAATCCCCTTCTGAATCAATGCAGAAAGCACTTTCTGTTTCACAGAAGGCATTGATATCAGACCAACTTCTAACGCATTCAGATATTGATATTAAAGTTGCAGTTGCCTCTTGCTTTATTGAGATAACTAGGATCACTGCTCCTGTTTCTCCCTCTGACGATGAGAAAATGAAGATAGTATTTCACCTTATTATATCCTCATTGGAAAATCTATCTGATAATTCATGCCGATCTTTTAAGAAGAGAGTAACGATTCTCGAAACCATTGCCGAGGTCAGGATGTATATGGTCATGTTAGATCTTGAATGTGATAATTTGATCCTTGAAATGTTCTGTTGCTTCCTTGTTGCTTCCTTATTGCTTCCTTAGGAATATAAGGGATTATCATCCAGAAAATGTGTTCTCATCAATGGAGAGAATCATGACCCTAGTTTTGGAAGAAAGGGAAGTTATAAATGTGAAATTATTTGCAGCCGTACTAGCTATTGCAAAGAAGAACAAGGAAGAAGTATTGCCCATTGCTCGAAAGTTAGGCGAAAAGGTACTTGAAAATTGTTCTACTAAGTTGAAACCCTACACAAGTCAGACTGTAAAACAGGTGGGTACCCCTATAGAAGATTACAGTGATGTAATCTCCTCTTTATGTCAAGCGGCCCTCAGTTCTGAAGAGCGTGATCAATTTCCTATTGGTAGCAAAAAGATGGGAACTGCAGTAAATAAACCTTCAGAGTCCTTTATGAGAAATGGAAGCGCCTTTAATGTAGACCATGTTCTGGGAAAGCTGGAAGTTAAAAAGGAGAATGGCATTTACCAGTCATGGAATTCTGATCGTGATTTCAATGTCGAAGACTTGATGGATTATAAATGTCATTTTTAGCCATATGTTGATCATTTTCTTCCTCCATCTATCGATTTTGATTCTGCTAATTCTGCTTGCCCAACGTGTCCTATCACAACACGTGAGGATAAAATTAAGGCTATTTTAGATGAACAAATGGTCATTACTAATGAAGGTGAGGTTCAACGCTTTCTAGTTTGTTGGGTAGGTCGTCCAACTAGTAAACGTACGTGGATGTCTAGGGATGTACTCCAACATTTGGATCCATACCTCTTGGAGCTCTTCCAAAGTCATCAAAATCTTTCTTTACCAAATTCTGGGATAGTTCGAAAGGATTTCCGATCCAAGCCCCCAGTCACACTAGTTTATAGTCGCCGACAAAAGGTTGTTCTGTAACGACCCCAATACTGTACTCGTATTTTCCGTACTATATTTTTTTTTTTTTTTAAACTAATATCTTTAACTAAACTCTATTCGGAACCTAAACCGAAATCGAAACCAGAATCGAAATCGGAATTGAAATCTAACATTTAAAACATTTAAAACAATTAAAACAAATTGTTGAATTACTTTAAAATTTTTAAAAACAATTAAGGAAAGCAATTAATTAAAGGGAGGGCAGTTCGGTCTTTCTGCCGAGGGGAGGGGGCAGCGCCCGATCGCTGCCCCAGCGATCGAGTGCGGCGCCCGATCGCTGCCCCAGCGATCGAGTGCGGCGCCCGATCGCTGGCAGCGATCTCGCGCGCGGCGCGCGATCGCTGGCAGCGATCCCCCCGCGGCGCGCGATCGCTGCTAGCGATGGCGCGCGCAGCGCCCGATCGCCGACTCTCGCAGCGCCTGATCGCCATGACTGAATTACAAGTTGCCCTCTGGAATCCGAATTCCAGAGAGCAAAACACTTAACTTTTACTAACCCTCTTAACACTCTCTGGAATCCGATTCCAGAGAGCAATCCTCACTTACTTATCACCATTTATCCCCAATAACAACCATCAACCAATAACCTAAACTCAATAACCTAACTCGACCAGCTGCAGCGGACTTTGCGAAATCCAACTGCGTGGATCGCTCTATAAACCGAGCCTATCCGTAACCAATCAAAAACATTTCTATAGCGTTAAATAAAACTTTAAACCAAAACGATTTACAATTCAGTTTATAAAAACCTTGAAAACATCAGTAAGTAAACCTAACGTCTACCAGAACCAAGCATCCTATACTTTCTATACAATTAACCAATACATCCCAAAATATCCCAAAACCATCAAAATCTATACATACTATCCCCACGGGTCAGATGAGCCTCGACTGCGCCAGCACACCTCCGCAGCCATCCTCCGTCAACTGTATCATGCCTCAGGAGGAGGAATCCCATCCTCACCTGGTTCCTCGATATCTAGATCACCTACACCATACAATACACTATGAGATGAATCCCAGTAAGCTCCACGTAAATGCGATGCATGCTGTGCTATGAGTTCGATAAACCATGCTTTATTTTATCTTACTATGCAATGCTCAATAGGTGTCACCGAGATCCTATCCCTCTAACCAGAGAGAGCTCATCCAGCGGGCGGACTACTCTTTTCAGCTAGAGGCGGGGGGTGCACGCTTACAACACGTACAGCCGTGCCTAAGCCCCACCTCGCGTGACCAATACAATACGCCTTTCGGCCAATACTATGCTCAATACGCCTTTCGGCCAGTGCTATGCTTTACGTTATCTTTAAAACTCTGTGCGGAAGTTCATTTTCATGCTTTTCTTTAAAACAAGTGATGCGTGAACAGTTCAATATCATACAGTAAACAAACAGTAAACAAGCAATTATATGTACCATCAAGACTGTAAGGCGTAAACTATAACCTCCTAAAACCTAACTACCCAAACCAAATACAATTAAACAAACGCATCTCCAAAACTCCTCGAGACGACACGACGTACGGTGTAGGCCAATCGGCCAAAGAAGATTACGAGAACTTACCTCGTGTCCAAAGCAGCTCAAGCTCCGTCCACGAGCGCTGTTTCACCTAAGCAATTTACAAGTATTGACGTTAAAACAAGTTTAAGTTAATAAACTTCCAAATTGTCAAAACCTTAACTATGGAAACTTTTTAAAGTTCTAATCCAACTCATTGGCTATATATTCGAGCAATTTACGCTCGGCACCCAAATTCTCAGTTTACGAGTTTTTCCTAAAATCTCGAAAATCCCTAATTTTTAACATTTTCACAAATTGTTTTAACTTCGTCCAATAACGTCAAATACGTTTAATATACACTTAATCATAATCAAACTATTAATTTCGGGCCTTCAATCGACATTTTTATCGAAACCTAAACGAAACCCTAATTGTTTAAATGTTACAAAACTCGAAATCTAACGTTCTAAAACTATAGAGACATACCTAGAACGTCGATTGGAGGAAGAAACGTGAAGGAAACGGAACGATCGGAGCGCGAATCGGAGCTCGGATCGTTGAGGAACCGCGGCTGGCAGAGAGGGTTTGCGAGAGAGAAAGAAAGAAACAGAGAGAAGTGCTAAGTGGTGAGAAGAAACAAAAGGGTTTTTGTTTTTATTATAAAATTTACTTTGGCAAAAGACCAAAATGTCCTTAGCACATACTTCGTCCTTCGTTTCGTTAATCGTCCATCGATTCGTGCTCTCCAAATTTTTATATTTCGCCAATAAGTCCGACTTGTTACTTGGGATTTAACAAAACTGTCTGTTCGCAATTTGGATCTCGTTTACTATTTTTACGAGAACGTCGTCCACATTACGAGAGGTGCATTAACTCGGAATATAGCGTTTAATCTCCGAAAATTCCCATAATTTTCCTAAAATTCCTATTAATCGTTAGGATCGTAATGACGCTTTCTTTTTGTAAAACGGACCTGATTTGACATATTTACAAAAATGTCATCCAATAATATAATAATAATATAATATACAAGTCCGTACAACCGGGTATTACATGTTCAACCGCTTAACTTATGGGCGGGAGATTGATTAGTTGCGGTATTATGGTTCTTTCAACTTGACTGAGAGTTTCTCGTTCCCCGGGAGAATTGATGAGGACATCAAAATATGATTTTTATTTATGTTTTACATTAAAAGTATTAAACTTTTCATCTTTCTAGGTTAGCATTATTATGGTCTTTTATTATTATAGTTTTTAGTATTTTATGGTTTTCTTTTATGTGTTTAATGGGTCATTAGTGTCTTTGTCATTTTCCAAGTAGGTTTTATTCTATTTAAAGTATTGCATTGTAATTTGGTGGGATAGTTGATAAATGACTGATAAAAATGAATGAGTCTTCTCTGAAATTCCCCTTCTCTTCCAATCTCCCTTTCTGATGCTTCTTCCCTCCTCTATTCAGAACTTCTTCTTCCTACGGTTTCTTCTTCTCCTCACTCCCTCTTTCTCTCTTCCTGCTTAATTATTTATTCTTTTCCGCTGCTGCATCAACAGGTATGGCTTTACACCAAATTGTCTGGAATTACCACAATTTGCCTACAAAATCACAAAACATAGTACACAATTTGTACATCATTCACACTTCTCATTCATAAACAAAAATTACGAATTGATTTAGGAGAAATTCAATGGTCCACTCTCCCTCCCAATCTCGACTTGAATTCTTAGATAATAATAGTAAGAATTCCTTTCCCCCATCCACCATTTTTTCTTTAATTCAAACTAAAATTTACCTATAATATATTACCTAAATTATCCTTATTACACTTTATTATTTTCCTCCCTTACATCTCTCATAAAACAAAGAAAGGGGAATCATCTCCTTCCTAACATATACTTTTCTATTATTTTCTACATTTTCCTTTTTATGTTGGAAACCAAGTTTTTATTTTAAAAAACAGAAATTTACAAAAATGTAAGGTCTGCAATTCTGCCAAAGAAAAGAAAAATTTCAATTTGCTTTGAAAATGTATTTTCCTTATTAATTTCAATTGTTGGCATCGCATTAATGGTGATCATCTACTACTCTGTGCAGTAAAAATCCTGGTTACATAAAAAGACCTGGAGAGCTTGGCAATCATACTGATTCAGAGGTATGCATGTCTATTTGTTGTGGTTTGTGCTGCTAGTTCAATTTCCATA
>CM039504.1:50641573-50709073 GCA_022432975.1 Begonia masoniana | reverse complement strand
ATAGGCAGCAGTGGAGATAAATCAAACTAACTGTTTTGGTTTTTCATGACCACTTGTGGTAGCTTGTCACTCTGTGAATTCTTGCATAATTCTCCTCTTAAGCTATGATAATAATATGATAGCGCATTTCTCAAAGCATGAACCTTTCTTTCTGTTTCTGATGTGTTTTTCTATGATTTCTTGTAAAGTAGTCAAAGTGATGCTCGACGAACATTATATATGCAAGATTAATGCTAAATTGACCTTCTCACTGAATTTCTTTTGGGTAACATCTTTGAGTGTCAGTCGATCATTCATTGTTCTATATTTTTCTCAGAAAATATCGAGTAAAAAAGCATTACTCAAATTTGAATTTAGGTGTTGTTAGGTGGAGGGAAATCATGCTTCATACAGCCTTCAATCTCAGTGAGTTTCTTCATTCCTCTCTGCAGTGGTAAGCTCTATACCTGATCCACTAATTCTAGCTATTACAAATCATGCTTTGCGAAACATTCGTCAGGCAGGGGATCTTCGGTTTCTATAAGCTTTTCTTTAGTGATCAAAATCTTTTTATCACTCTTCTTTTGTGATGATGGAACTCAGAATGAGAAACAAATGTTACTACTGAAATTGAGACCTATCTCTTTATATGTTAATTATAATTTTCTGTCCTTGTATCTACACACTAAAGGTTGACTCGACACAGTGCACTAAATTATTTTATTGGACTTGACATAATACTCCGTGTGCGCGCACGCGTGTGTGACTATAACATACTGTGAGCGTGCGCGAGCGATATAATCATGTGCACGCACAAATTAGTTATTTGACAGAGTTCATTCCAACCAACCTTATTGGAATGTCCATATTGGACAAGCTATATTGCAAGGCTAGTTTTGGAATATTCTTTTAAAGTCCTTTTTTTTTTGGTGCTAAAAAAACGATTATATTATGAATTCTATTTTGTTGCAACTTAGAATTCTACTCAAAATTGTAGTTTTTTCTATGGGATAATAGTGGTAATAAAGTGATCCGACCAATAGCCCACAGGTTTATGCATTATTAGGGATGGAAACGGTTTAGTTTGATTCGGTTTTAGAGTCAAACTGAATCAAATCGTCAATTTTTGGTTCCAAAAAACTGAACCAACTATGTAGGGAAATAAAATGGGTACCGAATTGAGATTCTCAGTTCAGTTCCTGTTTGATGTCAGTTTGGTTTCTATTTTAAAAAAATCATTTCAATTTATTTTTATAATTGAGAATTGAAAAAAATATGAAATTCGAACACCAATCATAATACATAACGATCATAAATGAAGGTGACGAATTGTCCGACATATCTATAATTTTAACTTTCAATAATTTTTCCTTGATTAATATAAATTTTTTATAACAACTAACAAAATTGTTATCTTTAAACCCTTAGAACTTTAAAATATACTTATTCAAAGTGTCCATTTGTATTGTCATTATATATGCATTGATCATCAATTTAGATTAGTAATATAGTTATGCTTATAATCCGTTAGATTTTCATATTACATTTTTATCTTTAACTATAATTGATTTTTTATTGAATAATTCATAATGGTCATGAATTGCACGTTAATTATTCGATATTTGGACTGATAAACAAATAACTATATAGAAATAAATTTCATTTTATCAATGTTAACATCCCCAACTATTCATTTTAATTTATTCATAAAATATAATGTGTTCGAATTGTAACTCATACAAAATTTTACCGAGTAAATAATAAAATAAGTGTCTATTAAAAACAATGAATAAAATGATATATATGATCTTGGTTATCATAAAATTAATTGTTTTTTATTTAATAAAAATTATAAAAATATATAATTTTATCTAGTTCACTCATACATTCAAGACATGACTATGAATTATTTTATAATACATTTGAATATTTTATACTTTAAATAAAAGTCACAAATTTATTTTGATTATTCATCTTTATATTTTATCTCATATATATATATTATATATACTATAAAGTTTGTATAAATAACCATAGAATTTTTTATGAATTTAAAGTATAATATGAAAATTCAAATATAATATTAATTAATAAAAAATTATTTTTTAATTACATAAAATATTTTATTACATTTGTTTGTTGAACACCTAATTCTCAAGCACCAAAATATATTACTCTATTGATTTATTAAATCTACTAGTATCTAAAGAGATTGCTATTAATTAATTTAAATCTTATTCTCAATCCTAAATGAAATCCTTTAAAATTCAAACTTAAATAAAAGAGGGATTTGAATTTGCAATCAATTTGAAGTAAGATACTAATAAAAATAGGAAGTAATATGAGATATCTAACTTAAAGATCAGTTTTCTGATGGATTTTCAAGTTGATCATGGACAAAACAATAACACATTAAGCAATAATTGAATTTCAGCCAAGAACATCAACAAGCTCTGAATCTTTCCTTAATTATTTGTTAATATTAATATTTCCTTAATTATTTATTAATACAGAAAAATTCTTTAATTAATCTCCTATCATTAAACAACCCGAATAAGCTATTTGAATTTAATTTACATTAGTGAACAAGAATGATGATCGAAGAAGAACAACTGTAACACCCGGTATTTTTGGCCAGGAAATTATCCCTCAAATTATCCAATGAGATTAGGTTTATATTAATATAATGTATGTTTTTGTGAAATTTGTTGGGATGTTTAGTGGAAAACTAAACCAAAGTGTAACCAAAACATTCATTTAGTTAGAAAACCAATGGAGGAGTTGTTTAGGTAGAAATTAAGGTAGGTGGGAGGAAGTCAATGAATGGCTGCCATGTGTTCAACTTGTTGAACAAGATATACTCTTCCTCCTACGTGAAACCCTCTTCACTTCTCTTCTCTGTTCTCTCCATTCTCTTCTCTGCATTCTCCCTCTTCCAGACGACAAACGACCAGCGAAGCTCCTCTGATCTGCTCAGTTTCTTTGCCTAAGATCCGTGGATCGCAGAGGTAACACGAACAAAGCTTGCAACTCACGGACAGCAGATAAGTTCATGCATATGTTTGGCTCTTAAGGCCCTACATCACAGAGGTACTAGGTTTTCCATTTCTGTCAGGTTGTTGTTGGGTAGATAAGTCACAGGTTATGTTCTGAGTTATCTGTGTTTTGCTTTTTGTCTTGCTGTGTTATTCCTGTCGCCTGTATATGTTAAGTTTAAGCATCGTATCTGTTCATGCATACACGTTTTCTCTGAAAGTTATGCAAATATTTTCTGCACACGGTTTGAAGTTAAGAAAGATAAAACCTGTAATGTAATGTACGGTTAAGTGTGAGACGGGGACTGACATCCTATTATCCCTGTTAAGTACCTGTCGTGTACTCCTATTGCGCTAGTTCCTCTATAAGCCCCACTTATACCTCATTGTCCAGTAAAACGAAATGTAATGTAATGTACTGTTCATGTATTTCGAAAGTTCATGCATAGCATATGCATCACTGCATTTCTAACATGTTCTTACTGAGCTTTAGGCTCATAGTTGAACTCCCTGTTGTAGGTACGGATCCCGTGGATGAGGATTTTGTGCCTCAGGCCGACTAATAGGTGGTTGGTGGCACGAGCTTGCTGGGGTTGGTTGCTGCAGTTAGACAAATGTATTTGCTGTGAGAATGTATTTTCTGAAGTTATGTCAAGTTCTGTATTATCTTTTGAAGTTTTAAAACATTTGAAGTGTAGGTTCAGTTCTGTAGGTTCAATCCTGTATTGATGTCTAAAAACCTCTGTATTTGACAGTTGCATATATGTTTTGAAATGTGTTGAAAATATTCTGGAACTGCTAGGGTTCTTCCTCTTTAGGTTGTGCATGGATGGTCTCGAATTCTAGAGCTATCCATGCAGTTTGTTTTCTTGAATCTGTCATTTGTAAAATATGTTTTACAACTTTGCTTTGAATCGGGTTTTGAGGGTTTGAAACTTTTATGTCTTCTGTTTTATACTCCCTGTTTATACGTTTTCCTGCTAAAAGTTGTCAATTCTGCCTTTAAAAGCACATCCACCGTTGCTTTTAAATTCACATCTACCGCTTCGGTTTATTTACATCTACCGCCTGACGTCATTCATCTCACATCTTTCGATTACATCCACCACTGCCTTTAAAGTTCACTTCTGCCTGTAGTTCACTTCCACCGGTGAACAGTTCATTTCTGTCTGTAGTTCACATCTACCGATGAACAGTTCATTTCTGTCTGTAGTTCACATCCACCGGTGAACAGTTCATTTCTGCCTGTAGTTCACTTCCATCGGTGAACAGTTCATTTCTGTTTGTAGTTCACTTCCACCGGTGAACAGTATATTTCTGCTTGTAGTTCACTTCCACCGGTGAACAGTGCATTTCTGCCTGCATCCACCGTTGCCTTTAAAATTACATCTTCCGCCTGATGTCATCCACATCTTCCGCCTGACGTCATCTGCCCACTTCTTCCTCCCAGTTTATTTACGTCTTCCGCTTGACGTCATCCACATCTTCCGCCTGATGTCATCTGCCTAATTCTTCCGCTCCGTTTTATTTACATCTTCCGCCCTATATCACCCGATTCTGTTATTCACTGTAACTTTCTCCCAGTATGCCTTTCCGTCTATATTCCTCGTTTATTTTCACTGCATGTATTTTATCACGTTTCCTTCTGCATGCCCGTCGCCCACCCAGCCTTTTATTTAAACGTTCAAAGTGTTCTGTCTCCCTGTTTTCTTCAGTCTTCTATTTCAGTGGTTCAAAAATTAATGTCTTCTGATTCTGTTTCAATATTCTGTCTTCACCATTTTTATTTCTCCTTGCCCTCTGTCTCCCTGTTTTACTCCTGCTATTTATTTCTGAAGTCCGATTTTTAATCATGTCTTTCCAACCCTCAATCCAGAGAAGGTCTTCTCTGTGTAAAGTTTTAAAGTTCAAAAAAAAAATATATGTCCCATTTTCTGTTAAATGTCTCGGAGTGATGGCTCCTCGACCCCGATCGGGTCGGGGGTCATCACAACAACACTACGCAAGGTTGAATTGTTTAATTCATTCCATATTTTTCGTAATCATTCTTTTCTATTCGCCAAATATAATCAGAATTTAACAACAGTTATGGACTACAAATTCTAATTTAACAATCAATTACTATATAAAGATGAATACTTGATCTCCTAATCAACAAAACATGCAATCATGAACAATTCAAATAGAAAAATATAAAGACATTCAAAATAAAGCTTAAATTAACAATAAAGAACTATTTTGTCTCACCAACTGAGTTGCCATAGGTTTTGAATTTCCTTTAAATGAAATAAAGAGCTTAAAAACTTTTGAGGTAAACTAAATCAAGAAACAAATCAATTGTGTGGAGTTTCATCCCTTTTGATGTCAAACCATCAATCAGTATTATTGTCTTGGATCATTATTTATTGTTCTCATGTATTTGTACCTTTCCTTCTCTTTATTTTTGGATTTCAACTCTATCTTATTTTGATGTTTTTGCAGATCTTTTTTGTGTGTTATATACTTTGATAGTGAGATGACACATATCTGAACTTGGTGGTTATTGTGTTCATGCTTGGTTTATTTTTTGATAATGAGTAAAAGGGAGAGAGAGAAAACAAGAGAAACTCTTTCAAGTTTTTTTATAAACTATGTGAAAGAGAGAGAAAGCATAAACTATAAAAAATGTGAAAGAGAGAGAAAGCATATTGAAAAAGAAAATTTTGTATTGTTGTCATATATTAAGGGGGAGTAAGTTAATTATGTTCATACGCATGTAAATGCAAATGCTCCTTAAAGTATTGAAAAGTGAACTTAAATGCTCAACATATAAAATATGTAATCATCATAAAAAATGAGAAGATTGGTAGCTTAATTTGTATTAAGCGTAATTGTTTTGATAATTGATGTAATTAATACTAATTCTAAGTTAATGCTTTGTGCGTATTAAGTTATATTGAAAGAATTTATAATTATTTGTCCCTTGGAAATACTCTGGAAAGTGGAGATTTTGACATCTAATATGTTTAATGAGTGTCTGCAGTATAAAGTAGATTTACACTTGAAGATTCAATTCAAGAAGATTGCAAAATGTTGAACTTTTAGTTAGCTGTGGGCACTATATGGTGCACTAAGGACTCTCGATCACCTGCTGCGAATGCCTGACAAAATCAGCAAAAGCTCGATCTTGAGCCATGTGATAAAAAATGGGAGATGTCATAGACGCCTAGCACCAAGAGTGCTTTTGGTTGGGGAGACCCATTACGAACATCCTAAGAAATTTGCAGAAGCTCAATCTCAACGCAATATAATTTTTAAAGTTCAATTTGTGGACGTCGTATGCAATCTCTAGAAGCCAAGTCCCGAGGCAGTGCTATTTATCGAAGTTCATTTAGCAGACACCCGGAACCAGATGCAGACACCCAGAGACTTGTGCGGAAGTCCTAATTAGATGTAAAGAATTCAAATTGAAGCTTCTGCGGACAACTAATTAGAAAAATGTGGACACCAGGTGTGATAGCCCATAACTTACGTCGCAAAACCTCATCGCCTATTTCATGTGTCCAATCGTTATTCAATGAACACTTCATGAATGCCTGGTGCCATCAGAGGACGCCCAAAACTCGATATTTTTGAAGTGCACTATAAATAGATGCTTATTCTACTGTGCCACTAACCTAGAGTTGTTCTTAATGAAATGTTTTCGATTTCTCTGTGAAGATCAGTCCACTCTCGAATGTTTAGCCCAATTCTCTCATTTCAACTTGAGATTTCTATTTGTGAGAGTTTGGGTATTTGTGCTTTAACTTTTAAACACTTCTACTCTTGTATTGATGAACGATCAAAAGTGACGCTCGTGAAAGAATCAAGTGTAAGGCTTTCATAGACGCTCAAAAGATCAATCAATCATAATTGGAAGGATTGTTGTGTATGGAATCTGCAAGGAGGAGTTAAGTTTTTAATCACACAATAATTTTAGTTAAGAGAGATCAATACACTCTCGAGTGTTTAACCCAATTCTCTCATTTCAACTTGATGTTTCCATTTGTGAGAGTTTGGGTATTTGTGCTTTAACTTTTAAACACTTCTACTCTTGTATTGATGAACGATCAAAAGTGACGCTCGTGAAAGAATCAAGTGTAAGGCTTTTATTAACACCCAAAAGATCGGCGAATCATAATTGGAAGGATTGTTGTGTATGGAATCTGCAAGGAGGAGTCTTGAACCGTGTACGTAGGAAACATTGATCGAACCGCGTTTAATAAATTATTTGCATCCTTCTTTTACTCATTTACTTATTATTGTTTACATTGTTTGAATATTAAATGTAATAGATATATAGTTAAGAGAAAATTTAGTAATTTGTTTTCGAAACGGTTAAGTTTTTAATCACACAATAATTTTAGTTAAGAGAGATCAATACACTCTCGAGTGTTTAACCCAATTCTCTCATTTCAACTTGATGTTTCCATTTGTGAGAGTTTGGGTATTTGTGCTTTAACTTTTAAACACTTCTACTCTTGTATTGATGAACGATCAAAAGTGACGCTCGTGAAAGAATCAAGTGTAAGGCTTTTATTAACACCCAAAAGATCGGCGAATCATAATTGGAAGGATTGTTGTGTATGGAATCTGCAAGGAGGAGTCTTGAACCGTGTACGTAGGAAACATTGATCGAACCGCGTTTAATAAATTATTTGCATCCTTCTTTTACTCATTTACTTATTATTGTTTACATTGTTTGAATATTAAATGTAATAGATATATAGTTAAGAGAAAATTTAGTAATTTGTTTTCGAAACGGTTAAGTTTTTAATCACACAATAATTTTAGTTAAGAGAGATCAATACACTCTCGAGTGTTTAACCCAATTCTCTCATTTCAACTTGATGTTTCCATTTGTGAGAGTTTGAGTATTTTTGCTTTAACTTTTAAACATTTCTACTCTTGTATTGATCAACGATCAAAGGTGAAGCTCGTCAAATAGTCAAGTGTAAGGCTTTTATTAACACCCAAAAGATCGGCGAATCATAATTGGAAGGGTTAGTGAGATAAGAATTTTCAAAGAAGAGCCTTGAAACGTGGACGTAAGCAACGTTGACCAAATATGGCTAACAAATCATTTGCATCATTCTCTCTTACTCATTTACTTATTATTGTTAATATTGCAATAAATGAAGCGGATCTAGTTAAGAGAAAATTTAGTATTAAGTTTGGAAACGGTTAAGTTTTTAATCATACATTATGTTCAGTATACCTAATCCAACCCTCCCTTCTCTCTCTCTCGGGTTAATTTCAATCCTACATGTGTAACATTACACCTTAGACACTTCTAACACGTGGCTAATGTAAAATAATGTCATATACTTTGTTTATGTCTTAATTGTATAGTGAATGTATATGAATGATTAGACATATGATATTATCAATCATAGTCTAATATAATGATCCACTTACATATGAAGGATATATGTGATTAGCATATGAATCAATGCTCTATCATCATGTGTAATTAACCTCATGCTCATTTATTAGTAAGTGCAACTAATCCTATTCACATAATCTCTAGAATCAAGTGCAACTATGTTTATGCACTTATTGAGTCTTATCATTTAGTGTTTAATGGATTAACACCATTTATGAAATTAAGTCCAATCTAATTATTTCAATCCTAACGGCACTATTTCCATTGTAGAATTATTGTACATCTATTTTTGTATGCATATGATGATGAAATAAAGAAGTGAGAGATCTGGCGAGAGAAAGCAGGCAAAAATCAAGGGGAAGAAATAAAGAAGGGAGAGATCTGGAGAGAGAAAGGAAAAACCACCACGCAGAACAGAGGATAAAAAAAAGCTTAAAAATGAAGAAAAACTTGGCTGCAAAAGGAACGGGGTTTGCGGCAGGGAGATTTGAAAGGGGGACTTGAACCTAGGATCAAAGACCTAGGGGAAAAAAACCCTGAAGGTCTGTAGAAGAACACTAAGGTTCTGCAACCCTGAAGAGCTAAAGGACAAAAAAAAAAAAAAAAACGAGAGTGAGGCGGAAGATAGTGGCTGCAGATTCGACTTCAACAATTTTCTCCTTCTACTTTTATTGTTTTTCCATTAATGAATATTTTTATTTTTCATTTTATTATTATGTTTCTAGGCTAAACATTTTATCTTGGTTAGGAGAGAAAGTACTCTTTAAATACTTTTACTTTGATTTATGAATGCTTAGTATTTTTCACTGAACAATTGCTCATGGTTTTTATTGCATAAATTAAATTGTGTCGATAGGTAGATTTAAATTTACATGTTCCTATTGTATCGACAGGTAAATAGGAATTTAAGATACATGAGTATATAAATAAATTAAAAATGTTGCAAAGTAGCCAACATTAATTTATTTGGCGTTAAGAATAGGTTCACATGAAAATTCAGATTAAGTTTTTATCTTTTCAAAGTCGAAAAGAAAATTCTGAAATGAATTTAGCTAGGGAATTCGATGGAATCCTAGAAATAATATAAATTCTTGCTGTTCTGTGATCAATATTCGGTTTGCTTATGCGATTGTTTATGGAACAATTATTTGTGATATTCCTTACTTAATTCAGATCATATCGATAGATAAGTTGATGATCTATGTTTATATTGTATCGAAAGATAAATATAAATTCTAAGATGCACGAATAATTAATCGGATTAAATTGTTACAACATAGTTAGCATTGATTTGATTGGCAATAAGAATAGAGCAAATAGGAAATTCAATGTTAGTTACATTCCTTCAAGATTGAGAGAAATTCTTGTAACATACCAAAATTTAACCCTAAATTAAAGAATCAATTAGTTTCCTAATCCCATCAAACCCTAAATCAAAATCCCTAATTTCAACACAAAATCGTTACCAATTTAGCCCAAATCTCAAATCCCTAACAAGAGAAAATTAACACCTAATTAGGGATTTATTTCCGATCTGAGAAAAGGAAATATTTCCCTTTCCTTTTGTTAACAAATCTGCCATTTGGAAAGGGCAGATTTGTGCTCCTCCTATGGAAAGATTCGGAGGAGCTTCCCTACAAATTTAGGGTTCTGTAATAGAAAAATCACAAACGAAAATCCTCTGCATTCTGTAAATCAGAGAACAACCGGAGAAAAACCTTACCTCACTAAAAACGCCGCGACCTCCGACCTCCGCAGTCTGACAGACTCCGGCGAACGTCTTTGAGGAAGCTTCTGCCCCGCTCTGAACACCGGGCGTTCCTCTGACGAACTTCCCCTTCTCTCGACCGAACTTCGTCTTTCTGCTACGAGCCACGATCAAGCGCACAATTTCCTTTTTCTCGGCCGAACTACTCTTTGCGTAGGTAAATCTCTCTCTCTCGCGTTCGGTCTTTCGTTCTCGCTCTCTCGATTCTCACTCTCTGTCTCTCTTGCTCTCACTCTCTCGACAGAACTGAATACAAGGAGGAAGAGGAGAACTGGTTTTGTTAAGGATTCAGACCGAACCAGGAAATAGTGAACCGAACCGGACAACAGTGAACCAAACTGGTTCTAACGACCCGAATCAGACCACCAACCTATTTTTTTATATCGGACCAGCAGTCGAACCAGCCCAATTGTCCAGAATCAGCCCAAACCTAAAGCAAACATATTTTGGATCATTAAGGACACCTAAATTGATCCAAAAATCCAACATTTGGATTTTATTGGTAAGTAATTTCTACCCATATTAAATTCAGGAATTATTTTAGGGATCATCGAAGAAGCTTAAATAATTCTAATTTTTTTTAGGCAAGGAAGATTAATACAACTCTCGGAAAATACCTACGACTCTATTCCCTATCTCTCTCGAAATCCAGGTAAGTAAAACACTAGGTTTTAAATGTTTTGGCCGTAGGCCCTACATCACGAAACATATATTAAATTATTTTCTTTAAAGCACTTTATTTTGTTTTGTTAATTATATTATTATTTGGACACGCATGTAAAGGCATTGACTTAGGAATGTGGAAAGATAAAAAAATGATAGGTCATTATGCATGAGTGTATGAAATGCATGGAAACGAATGGAATTGACGGAACGCATGAGATGGCTAATGAGAGCCTGAACGCATGGTTATTGAGATGGCTGATGAAACTTTATGAGGGTAAGAAACCGCTAGTTTTCTGAAAGCCTGAACGCATGGCAAGGATCGGAAAATGAGTTCCATCCAGTATGTAACTTTTAAAGGATGAAATTTGGTAATGTATGAAATTAAAATCACATGCACGTGTTTTAACTTAATGAGTTTTTCTCACGCATTAGTTTTGTGATGTAGGTGAATTTTTATCTGAGGAAGAAATGGCGCTGATCGAGAATTTGCCAGAGGCGGGAGAGCATACAGAGGAGGATGTTCTCGTTGGTTCTGAATAAAAATTTAAAGTCATGATTTTATATCGTTTTAAAATAATATTTTATATTTAGTTGCATTGAATTTTAAATTTTCTATTTGGATAATTTATTTCATTAACTGTTGGATTTTTAGTAAGGATGCTATTTTAAATTCATGAATGAGGTTTTATTTAATGTTTTGTTTAGTATTTAATTTTCTAAATATTTATTGATAGTAATTTAAAGTTTCCGCTTATTAAATGATTTTTGCTATTTTCAATAATTTCGAATTAAGAAAATTAGGGTTTTATAACGATCCAATTTAACCTAATTTACAAATCGATTTGGGAAAAATTTTAGGGTTTCAAATTAGGGAAAATTAAATTTTGGAGTCGTTACAATTCTAAATTGAATTTACCTAAGCAATTCAAAAGAATCCTAGAATTATTTTATTCTTGATGTTCATAACAATGCTGCAGAGTATTACCAGAGCATCAGTAGTAAAACTATCATAATGAGGAAATCAACCTTAACTAAGGCTTTTCCCATAATTACCTCTTTAAATAATTTTCAATTTTAGTCTTATTTAATTTCGAGTAATTTTAGTTCATCATTTCTTACAATTTAATTAATTTCCATATTTTCATCTTTATTTTATATAAATTTATAGCAAGATTAATTTGATTAAAAATATCCTCGTGGGATCGACTTTTACTTACTTTATTGCTTCGTTAGCGACACGTGCACTTGCGTTAGGATGTAGAAAATCACTAACAGGTATAAGCGAGCTCGATCTCCTCGACGCGCTCTAGGACCCCAATTATTGCACCTGTGGAAATTTCCCCTGTGTCAACTCCCTTTCCCTTTTCTTGTCGGGGATTCGAGGGTCTCGACCCGATCCACCAGCTCTAGAATCGATATGACGTCTATTTTGTTGTGAATAGCCCACTATTTCAGTAGGAAATTCAGACATTTCCTTCATTTGTTCCTATATGAATCGAATGTTATCCGGTATGTCTTGCAGATACCGTAGTTCTTTTACTAACTCGACAAGGCGTTCAAGTTGATCTGATGGTGAACTCGACTTTTTCCCATCGAATTTTTCTTCAGCATGATTTCTCAAGATTTTTAACAAACTTGGCTCTGATACCACAACTGTTACGGTCCTACTCTCAAGAGGGTTAACAAGACCGTACGACACCCACTATCATAATTACAATTGGTCAGCCTACGAGTGCCCTCTTCATTAGACCGGCTTCTTGTCTAACAAGGGAACGAAATTATCTAAAAATAGCATCATTGAGTATAGTGAGCATAAAGAAAGAGTGTGTAAAAAATTTGTTCTTTGATTGGCAACAAATTACATTGGTAGGTAGGGGGTCTATGTACTATCATGCCTCTCCCCCTCCTCTCCACTATAGCAATCTGGACCGTCTCCACTATGGCAGAAGTATACATGTTATAGTGGCGAGGAGTCACTTTCTAGAAATAGAAAGAAAATAGATACAACTCAATTACTTAAAAAGAACATAAATGTACCTAACAGCATAGGCGGCCATAGACAACATGCCGTGGACAAGCCCAGACCTTGACACTAGTCGAGGCACGTCGTGCGCATGCTGGATGGGGGAGGCTCGTCGTGCGCATGCTGAATGGGGAGGTACGCGCGCATGCTGTGTGTCAAGGTCCGGGCTTGTCCAAGGCATGTTGCCTATGGCAGCCCATGCTGTTAGGTAGAATTATTTCCTTTTTAAGTAATTCAGTTGTATTTATTTTCTTTTTATATCTCAAGAGTGACTCATCGCCACTATAGCATGTATACTACTGCCGTGTGGAGATGGTCCAGATTGCTCTTTAGGGGGAGAGGCAAGATAGCACATAGACCCCCTACCCACTGATGTAATTTGCTACCAATCAATGAACAAGCTTTTTACACACTCTTTATGCATACTATGCTCAATGACGCTCTTTTCGGTTAATCTCTCTCGCTCGTTGCTTACTCGTTAGACATAAACTCACTCTAACGAAGTGGGCACTCGGTGCCGTCGTTGGCTGACCCAGTACAAGAGTGATATTGGGTGCCGCACGGTCTCGTTACGCCCCTTGAAAGTAGGACCGTGACAGTTGGTATCAGAGCCTAGTTGGTTTAAATTCGTGAGAAATCATGCCAAAGAAAAATTTGATGGAAAAGTCGAGTTCGCCATCAGATCAACTCGAGCGCCTCGTCAAGTTGGAAGAAGAAATACGGTATCTGCAAGATATACCGGATAACATTCGATTCATAGAAGAACGAATGAAGGAAATGTCTGAATTTGCCTACTAAAATAGTGGCTATTCATAACAAAATAGACACCATATCGATTCTAGAGCTGTTGGATCGGGTGGAAACTCTCGAATCCCGACAAGAAAAGGGAATGGGAGTCGACACGAGAGAAAGTTCCACAGGTGCAATAATCGGGGTCCTAGAGCATGTCGATGAGATCGAGCTAGCTCATACCCGGTTGTTAGAAACCTTGTCTCAAGTGACCATGGACTTCAGAACAATATTTGATTCTCTCAGGGCCGAGATTGCCGAGATCAACATTAAACTGAACCTTACTATGAGAGCCATGGGGAGTCAAACCCAGGCTACTACTGATACTGAATTAGCTAAATTGACCTTCTCACTGAATTTCTTTTGGGTAACATCTTTGAGTGTCACTCGATCATTCATTGTTCTATATTTTTCTCAGAAAATATCGTGTAAAAAGATAGAATCATGTGTTATTTCTTGAGGCATTACTCAATTTGAATTTAGGTGTTGTTTGGTGGAGGGAAATCTCAGTGAGTTTCTTCATTCCTCTTTGCAGTGGTAAGCTCTATACCTGATCCACTAATTCTAGCTATTACAAATCATGCCTTGCAAAACATTCGTCGGGCAGGGGATCTTCGGTTTCTATAAGCTTTTCTTTAGTGATCAAAATCTTTTTATCACTCTTCTTTTTTGATGATGGATGTAACGACCCTAAAACTGTACCCGTATTTCCCGTACAATTTTTTATTTTATTTTATTTTTTTTATCTTTAACTAAACTTTAGGCGGAACCTAAACCGAAATCGAAACCAGAATCGAAATCGGAATTGAAATCTAACTTTAAAATCATTTAAAACAATTAAATAAAACTATATTAAAACTAATTTAAATTAAAATAAAAGGGGAGGGCAGAATTGACATTCTGCCCGAGAAAGAGAGCAGCGCGCAATCGCTGGCGATCGCGCGCGCAGCGCCCGATCGCTGCCAGCTATCGCGGCCTTCACGCCCGATCGCTGACCTTCGCTTCTCTGCTTCTTTCTCTCCATGCTTTCTATACTTATGCTCTCTGGAATCTCAAATTCCAGAGAGCAACACAATTCATCACAACTCTCTGGAATCGATTCCAGAGAGCAACCTCATCTTATTGATCAATAACCACAATGGACTTGACCCAAAATATATCCTACACTCAACCAACTTGCAGCGGACTTTGCGAAATCCAACTGCATGGATAGCTCTAAAAACCGAGCCTATCCGTAACCAATCAAAACATTTCTATAACGTTAAATAAGGCTTGAAACCAAAACGTTTTACCAATCAGTTTATAAAAACCTTAAAAACATCAGTAAGTAACCCTAACGTCTATCAGAACCAAGCATCCTATAATTTCTATACAAATTAACAAGTACTTCCCAAAATATCCCAAAAACCCTCAAAACTCTGTACATACTTCCCCACGGGTCAGGTAAGCCTCGACTGCGCCAGCACACCACCGCAGCCATCCTCCGTCAACTGGACTCAAGCCTCAGGAGGAGGAATCACATCCTCACCTGGTTCCTCGATATCTAGATCACCTACACCATACAATATACTATGAGATGAAATCCCAGTAAGCTCTACGTAAATGCGATGCATGCTGTGCTATGAGTTCATTAAACCATGCTTTATTTTATTTTACTATGCAATGCTCAATAGGTGTCACCGAGATCCTATCCCTCTAACCAGAGAGAGCTCATCCAGCGGGCGGACTACTTTTTCCAGCTAGAGGCGGGGGGTGCACGCTTACAACACGTACAGCCGTGCCTGAGCCCCACCTCGCGCGACCAATACAATACGCCTTTCGGCCAATATGCCTTTCGGCCAATACGCCTTTCGGCTAATACGCCTTTCGGCCAATACTATGCTCAATACGCCTTTCGGCCAGTGCTATGCTTTACGTTATCTTTAAAACTCTGTGCGGAAGTTCATTTTCATGCTTTTCTTTAAAACAAGTGATGCGTGAACAGTTCAATATCATACAGTAAACAAACAGTAAACAAGCAATAATATGTACCATCAAGACTGTAAAGCGTAAACTATAAACTCCTAAAACCTAGCTACCCAAACCAAATACAATTAAACAAACGCATCTCCAAAACTCCTCGAGACGACACGACGTACGGTGTAGGCCAATCGGCCAAAGAAGATCACGAGAACTTACCTCGTGTCCAAAGCAGCTCAAGCTCCGTCCACGAGCGCTGTTTGTCTGAAGCAAAACATAATATCGACGTTAAAATGACTTTACACTGTCGATCGTCCAATTTTACAAAAACCTTAACTAAGGAACTTCATAAAATCTTTAATCACACTCATCGAGTTATTTCATCGAGCAAGTACACGCTCGACACCTCAATTCTCGATTTACGTGCTTTTCCGAAAACCCTAAATTTACAAATTTAACATTTCTCCTAAATCAATTAGATTTGTCCATTAATGCCCAATACGTTAAATATATACTCAAACATCGACAATTTATCGATTTCGAACTCTAAATCTCGATTTTAATCGAAACCCTAAACGAACTCTAATTGGTTTAAACTCCAAAAAACTCGAAATAAAAGCTCTAAGATTGTAGGCTCATACCTATAACGTCGATTGAAGGAGAAATCACGAAGAACGAAGGAGAAACGGAGGAGAACGAAGGTCGGAATGTTGAGAATCGCTTGAGGGCAAAGAAAATCACTCTCTGGTTTTCGTTCACGGCAGAGAAGAAAGTGAATATTGAAGAAGAAAAGAGATTAAGTGGTTTTTAATAATATAAAGTTTGTAAATTACAATTTCGCCCTTCTTTTGTTTTTATATTCGTTTCGTCATTCGGTTCGTTAAACGTCTAGCTATTCGGTTTCATCAAATCTCCTTACTTCACCCATAAGTCCAACTTAATATTTGAGATTTATTAAAACTGTCCGTTCGCAATTTGGACCTCGTTTACTATTTTTATTAAAACATCCTTTATATTATGAGAAATGTAATTGCTCGGAATATAGCGTTTAATCTCCGAAAATTCCCATAATTTTCTTAAAATTCCTATTAATCGTTAGGACCATAACGACGCTTTCTTTTCGTGAAACGGAGCCTGATTTGACATATTGACCAAAAATGCCATTATATAATAAAATAACAATATAATAAACAAGTCCGTACAACCGGGTATTACATTCTACCCTCCTTATTCAGAATTTTGTCCACAAAATTAAATCATACAAACAGATCAGGATATTTAGTCATCATATCCTGCTGTCGTTCCCACGTCGCTTCTTCCACCTCGTGGTTCCTCCATTGGACTTTGACTAGCGGAATCTCTTTGTTGCGCAAAATCTTGATGGAAGTCTCCAGAATACGTACCGGCCTCACCTCATAGCTCAAGGTAGGCTGTACCTCGATCTCTGTAGCCTCCACGATATGCGACGGATCGCGCAAGCACCTCCGTAGCATAGAGACATGAAATACGTCGTGGATACCCTCCATAGAAGCCGGAAGCTGCAATCTGTACGCCAACTTCCCGATCCTCTTCAGAATAGGAAAGGGCCCCACATAACGAGGGTTTAACTTACCCCTCCTTCCAAATCTCGCAACGCCTTTGAACGGAGAAACCTTGAGGTAGACCTCGTCACCTTCTTCAAACTCTAACTCTCTCCGTCTGGTGTCAGCATAGCTCTTCTGTCTGCTCTGAGCTACCTCGATACGCTGTCGGATAATGGCAATCTGCTCTGTCGTCTGCTGTAGAATCTCTGGACCCACGATGCTGGCCTCGCCAACCTCGTCCCAATACAGTGGAGATCTACACTTTCGACCATACAACGCCTCATACGGAGCCATGCCAATAGTAGCCTGGAAGCTGTTGTTATAAGAGAACTCGATCAGTGGCAAATACCTGCTCCACGATCCCTGAAACTCCAGCACACATGCTCTGAGCATATCCTCCAGAATCTGATTCGTCCTCTCTGTCTGTCCATCAGTCTGAGGATGAAATGCGGTGCTGAAATCAAGCTGAGTCTCTATAGCCTTGTGCAGACTCTTCCAGAACTTTGACGTGAATCTCGGATCTCTGTCTGAGACAATAGAAACTGGCACGCCATGCAGTCTGACAATCTCCTGCACATAAAGCTCGGCGAGCTGATCCATAGACGATGCCATCCTCACAGATAAGAAGTGGGCCGACTTTGTCAATCGGTCCACAATAACCCAAATGCCGTCATGGCCTTTCGCCGTCCTCGAGAGTCCCACAATAAAGTCCATGGAGATCTGCTCCCACTTCCACTCCGGAATCGGCAGTGGCAATAACGTTCCGGCCGGTCTCTGGTGCTCTGCCTTCACCTGTTGACATATCAAACAAGTCTCAACGTACTTGGCAACCTCCCTCTTCATGTTCGGCCACCAGTAATTTCGCTTCAAATCCCGGTACATCTTGGTACTTCCCGGGTGCACAGAATATGCCGAAGAATGTGCCTCGGCCAATATATACTTCTTCAGGTCCTCGTCACCAGGCACGTACCACCTATGCCTGAACTTCAGAATACCATCATCCGATAAATGGAAATCCGACGAGTCTCCCAATGTCATGCTCGATCGAAGCTCCATACACTCCGTATCACTCTGTTGAGCCTCGCGTATACGATCCAAAATAGTCGGCCTGAGAGAAATGTTGGCGAGCATACTGGACAACTCTGCCACTACCTCCACGTCAAACCTCTCAATCTCGGACCGCAGCGTAACCGACATCGCTGCAAGTGAAGGCTGACTCGCAGAAGGCACTCTACTCAAGGCATCAGCAACCTTGTTCGCCTTTCCTGGATGGTACTTGATATCAAAATCGTAATCTTTGACGAACTCAAGCCATCGTCTCTGTCGCATGTTCAGCTCCTTCTACGTAAATAAATACTTCAAGCTCTTGTGGTCAGAAAATACCTCGCACTGCTGCCCATATAAATAATGCCTCCATATCTTCAGTGCGAAGACCACAGCTGCTAACTCGAGGTCGTGCGTAGGGTAATTCTGCTCATACGGCTTCAACTGCCGAGAAGCATAAGAAATAACTCTCCCCTCCTGCATCAACACACACCCGAGTCCGACTCCAGATGCATCACAATAAATACTGAACCTGACACCTTCCGCAGGTAGCGCCAGTACTGGAGCGGTGGTCAATATCTGCTTTAACTCCATAAAACTATCATCACAAGCAGACGACCAAATAAACCTCTCGTTCTTTCGAGTCAATCGTGTATGAGGAAGTGCGATCTTCGAGAATCCCTCTATAAACTTCCGATAATAACCAGCCAACCCCAGAAATCCACGCACCTCACGTACGTTCTTTGGCTGTGGCCAATCTCTGACCACCTGAATCTTACTCGGATCCACAGAAACTCCGTCCTGTGATATAATATGGCCAAGGAAGCTCACTCTGTCAAGCCAGAACTCGCACTTCGAAAACTTTGGATACAGCCGATGCTGACATAGGGTCCTCAGAACAATCCTCAGATGCTCCTCGTGTTCTTCCTTCGTCTTAGAGTAAATCAGGATATCATCGATGAAGACCACCACAAACTTGTCCAGATACTCCTTGAAGACACGGTTCATCAGATCCATGAACGCTGCAGGGGCATTAGTAAGTCCAAAAGACATGACAAGGAACTCATAATGCCCATACCTCGTTCGGAAAGCCGTCTTCTGAATATCATCTCTCCGGACTTTCAGCTGATAATAACCCGAGCGCAGGTCAATCCTGGAAAACACTCGGGCACCATGTAGCTGATCAAACAAGTCGTCAATACGAGGCAGTGGATACTTATTCTTCACTGTGAGCTTATTCAGCTCCCTGTAATCAATACACATCCTGAGGGTCCCGTCTTTCTTCTTGACAAACAAAACGGGCGCACCCCAAGGTGAAACACTGGGTCGACCCTTCTCTAACAGCTCATCCAGCTGAGTCCTCAACTCTCTCAACTCGGCTGGTGCCAATCGATATGGGTTCTTAAACCTCGGTGCGGAGTTAGGATACACATTAATAGTGAACTCAATCTCCCGGTCCGGCGGCAATCCGGGAAGATCATCAAGGAAAATACCAGAGAACTCTCTGACAATAGGAATGTCGCTCGGCATCAATCCGCTGAGCAACTGACAATCAAAGACAGAGGCCAAATAAATAGAGCACGCACCTTTAAACTGCTCGTTGACCATCATGGAATAGGAGATAGGCGAGCTACTCAATCTGCTCATCGCCTGATAAGAAAACTCAGCTTTACCCGGAGGTCGAAAGGTGACAATCCCGGATCGACAGTCGATGGTGGCGAAATGCTGTGACAGCCAGTCCATCCCCAAAATAAGGTCATAATGCTCTATGCCCATAACAATGAGGCGAGCATAGAGAGTACGGTCCCCAATCGAGATAATATTGCCCTGCACTACACGGCCGGACTGCATACGCTCTCCTGAAGGTAGCATCACGCTATACTCGCATTCTGCTAACTCAGGCGCAAGTCTCAATCTCGACACACAAGCGGTGGAAACAAAAGAATGTGTAGCCCCTGTGTCTAACAAAGAAAATACAGGAACGCCAGTAAGCAATATAGTACCTGCAATCACGGCAGGCTGATCCTCGTTATCAACATCACCAGGCTCGATAAGAGCGAAGATCCTGGGCATAACGCTCCTCTGACCACCACCCGACTGATCTAGACCACGCTTCGGGCAGTCTCTAGCAAAATGACCCGGCTCTCCACACCAATAACATACACCCGTACCCATCCTGCACTGGCCAGAGTGTTCCCTCTGACATTTAGGACAAACGGGTACCTGAGAGGCAACCTGCACTTGCTTACCCTTACCCCGGTCATTACCTCCCTCTAGAGGTCTCTTCACACCCCTCTGCTGCTGGGGCTGGGGCTGTGGCTGCGCTCTAGGCTGCCAACCTCGGTTCAGAGACTGAGGACGTATCTCTCGGAAGAAACCCTTAGCTGGCTCCCTCGGCTTGACAAAACTCTGATCTACTGCCTCAATATCAAGAGCTCTAGCCACAATGTCGTCATAGGATACACCACGTACCCCTGATATCGTAAGACGCATCCGGAACTCCTGGCTAAGTCCCTGTAAAAACCGACGCACCTTATCCTCGTTGACGCTGACCTGCCGTGGTGCAAATCGAGAAAGCGCCTCAAACCTCCTCACATACTCGGCAATAGAACCAATCTGCCGTAACTGCATAAATTCAACCATCTTCGCCTCTCGTACGGTATGGCTGAAATATTTGTCGTAAAATAACTCTCTGAATCTCTCCCAGCCCATAATAGTCACATCGGTAGTCGTCTTGATGGAATCCCACCAAAACCGAGCATCCAGAGCTAAGTGGTAGGTCACCAATGCAACCTTCTCTCCATCCTCTATGCTAGCATACGCCAGCATGTTCTCTATCGTGTGAATCCACTCCTCGGCTGAAGAGGGATCCGTAGACTGTCCGGTAAAGATAGAGGGCTGAAGCTTCTGAAACCTCTCCATCCCCCGGTTACCCTGGAATAGCTGCCTCCCGAGCTCTAACGCCCTCTCGGTCTATCAAAGTACCCAGCTGTTGAGACTGTCTCTCCATCTGCTGAGCCTGTCTCTCCATATGCTGAGACTGCTGGGCAATAAAATCCTTGAGCGTGTCAATCGTATCATCTCTGTCGTCTTGATCGTTTCGTGGACGCACCATACTTATAAACTCCTATATAAAAGTTAAAACAAATATTCTAAGAAACTAGAAATCAAATAAAACTATAAACATACTTACAGTTGATGAAGAATGTCCGCGTAGTGGCTGTGCAGTCGAGCAGTCTACAGAACCGATTTTAAAACCCGGAGGCTCTGATACCATAATTGTAACGACCCTAAAACTGTACCCGTATTTCCCGTACTATTTTTTTTTTTTTTTTTATCTTTAACTAAACTCTAGGCGGAACCTAAACCGAAATCGAAACCAGAATCGAAATCGGAATTGAAATCTAACTTTAAAATCATTTAAAACAATTAAATAAAACTATATTAAAACTAATTTAAATTAAAATAAAAGGGGAGGGTAGAATTGACATTCTGCCCGAGAAAGAGAGCAGCGCGCGATCGCTGGCGCGCGCGCAAACCGAAATCGAAACCAGAATCGAAATCGGAATTGAAATCTAACTTTAAAATTATTTAAAACAATTAAATAAAACTATATTAAATCGAGAAAGAGAGCAGCGCGCGATCGCTGGCGCGCGCGGCGCCCGATCGCTGGCAGCTATCGCGGCCTTCACGCCCGATCGCTGACCTTCGCTTCTCTGCTTCTTTCTCTCCATGCTTTCTATACTTATGCTCTCTGGAATCTCAAATTCCAGAGAGCAACACAATTCATCACAACTCTCTGAAATCGATTCCAGAGAGCAACCTCATCTTATTGATCAATAACCACAATGGACTCGACCCAAAATATATCCTACACTCAACCAACTTGCAGCGGACTTTGCGAAATCCAACTGCATGGATAGCTCTAAAAACCGAGCCTATCCGTAACCAATCAAAACATTTCTATAACGTTAAATAAGGCTTGAAACCAAAACGTTTTACCAATCAGTTTATAAAAACCTTAAAAACATCAGTAAGTAACCCTAACGTCTATCAGAACCAAGCATCCTATAATTTCTATACAAATTAACAAGTACATCCCAAAATATCCCAAAAACCCTCAAAACTCTGTACATACTTCCCCACGGGTCAGGTAAGCCTCGACTGCGCCAGCACACCACCGCAGCCATCCTCCGTCAACTGGACTCAAGCCTCAGGAGGAGGAATCACATCCTCACCTGGTTCCTCGATATCTAGATCACCTACACCATATAATATACTATGAGATGAAATCCCAGTAAGCTCTACGTAAATGCGATGCATGCTGTGCTATGAGTTCATTAAACCATGCTTTATTTTATCTTACTATGCAATGCTCAATAGGTGTCACCGAGATCCTATCCCTCTAACCAGAGAGAGCTCATCCAGCGGGCGAACTACTCTTTCCAGCTAGAGGCGGGGGTGCACGCTTACAACACGTACAGCCGTGCCTGAGCCCCACCTCGCGCGACCAATACAATACGCCTTTCGGCCATATGCCTTTCGGCCAATACGCCTTTCGGCAAACAGTAAACAGCAATAATATGTACCATCAAGACTGTAAAGCGTAAACTATAAACTCCTAAAACCTAGCTACCCAAACCAAATACAATTAAACAAACGCATCTCCAAAACTCCTCGAGACGACACGACTACGGTGTAGGCCAATCGGCCAAAGAAGATCACGAGAACTTACCTCGTGTCCAAAGCAGCTCAAGCTCCGTCCACGAGCGCTGTTTGTCCTGAAGCAAAACATAATATCGACGTTAAAATGGCTTTACAACTGTCGATCGGCCAATTTTACAAAAACCTTAACTAGGAAACTTCTAAAATCTTTAATCACACTTATCGAGTTATTTCATCGAGCAAGTACACACGCTCGACACCTCAATTCTCGATTATACGTGCTTTTCCGAAAACCAAATTACCTACGCCTTTCGGCCAATACGCCTTTCGGCCAATACGCCTTTCGGCCAATACGCCTTTCGGCCAATACGCCTTTCGGCCAATACGCCTTTCGGCCAATACGCCTTTCGGCCAATACGCCTTTCGGCCAATACGCCTTTCGGCCAATACGCCTTTCGGCCAATACGCCTTTCGGCCAATACGCCTTTCGGCCAATACGCCTTTCGGCCAATACGCCTTTCGGCCAATACGCCTTTCGGCCAATACGCCTTTCGGCCAATACGCCTTTCGGCCAATACGCCTTTCGGCCAATACGCCTTTCGGCCAATACGCCTTTCGGCCAATACGCCTTTCGGCCAATACGCCTTTCGGCCAATACGCCTTTCGGCCAATACGCCTTTCGGCCAATACGCCTTTCGGCCAATACGCCTTTCGGCCAATACGCCTTTCGGCCAATACGCCTTTCGGCCAATACGCCTTTCGGCCAATACGCCTTTCGGCCAATACGCCTTTCGGCCAATACGCATTTTCATGCTTTCTTTAAAACAAGTGATGCGTGAACAGTTCAATATCATACAGTAAACAAACAGTAAACAAGCAATAATATGTACCATCAAGACTGTAAAGCGTAAACTATAAACTCCTAAAACCTAGCTACCCAAACCAAATACAATTAAACAAACGCATCTCCAAAACTCCTCGAGACGACACGACGTACGGTGTAGGCCAATCGGCCAAAGAAGATCACGAGAACTTACCTCGTGTCCAAAGCAGCTCAAGCTCCGTCCACGAGCGCTGTTTGTCTGAAGCAAAACATAATATCGACGTTAAAATGGCTTTACACTGTCGATCGTCCAATTTTACAAAAACCTTAACTAAGGAACTTCCTAAAATCTTTAATCACACTTATCGAGTTATTTCATCGAGCAAGTACACGCTCGACACCTCAATTCTCGATTTACGTGCTTTTCCGAAAACCCTAAATTTACAAATTTAACATTTCTCCTAAATCAATTAGATTTGTCCATTAATGCCCAATACGTTAAATATATACTCAAACATCGACAATTTATCGATTTCGAACTATAAATCTCGATTTTAATCGAAACCCTAAACGAACTCTAATTGGTTTAAACTCCGAAAAACTCGAAATAAAAGCTCTAAGATTGTAGGCTCATACCTATAACGTCGATTGAAGGAGAAATCACGAAGAACGAAGGAGAAACGGAGGAGAACGAAGGTCGGAATGTTGAGAATCGCTTGAGGGCAAAGAAAATCACTCTCTGGTTTTCGTTCACTGCAGAGAAGAAAGTGAATATTGAAGAAGAAAAGAGATTAAGTGGTTTTTAATAATATAAAGTTTGTAAATTACAATTTCGCCCTTCTTTTGTTTTTATATTCGTTTCGTCATTCGGTTCGTTAAACGTCTAGCTATTCGGTTTCATCAAATCTCCTTACTTCACCCATAAGTCCAACTTAATATTTGAGATTTATTAAAACTGTCCGTTCGCAATTTGGACCTCGTTTACTATTTTTATTAAAACATTCTTTATATTATGAGAAATGTAATTGCTCGGAATATGGCGTTTAATCTCCGAAAATTCCCATAATTTTCTTAAAATTCCTATTAATCGTTAGGACCATAATGACGCTTTCTTTTCGTGAAACGGACCTGATTTGACATATTGACCAAAAATGCCATTATATAATAAAATAACAATATAATAAACAAGTCCGTACAACCGGGTATTACAATGGAACTCAGAATGAGAAACAAATGTTACTACTGAAATTAAGACCTATCTCTTTATATGTTAATTATAATTTTCTGTCCTTGTATCTACACACTAAAGGTTGACTCGACACGGTGCACTAAATTATTTTATTGGACTTGACATAATACTCTGTGTGTGCGCACGCGTGTGTGACTATAACATACTGTGAGCGTGCGCGAGCGATATAATCATTTGCACGCACAAATTAGTTATTTGACAGAGTTCATTCCAACCAACCTTATTGGAATGTCCGTATTGGACAAGCTATATTGCAAGGCTAGTTTTGAAATATTCTTTTAAAGTCCTTTTTTTTTTGTGCTAAAAAAATGATTATATTATGAATTCTATTTTGATGCAACTTGGAATTCTACTCAAAATTATAGTTTTTTCTATGGGATAATAGTGGTAATAAATTGATCCGACCAATACCCCACAGGTTTATGCATTATTAGGGATGGAAACGGTTTAGTTTGATTCGGTTTTAGAGTCAAACTGAATCAAATCGTCAATTTTCGGTTCCAAAAAACTGAACCAACCATGTAGGGAAATAAAATCGGAACCGAATTGAGATTCTCAGTTCAGTTCCTGTTTGATGTCAGTTCGGTTTCTATTTTAAAAAAAATCGTTTCAATTTATTTTTATAATTGAGAATTGAAAAAAATATGAAATTCGAACACCAATCATAATATCATAACGATCATAAATGAAGGTGACGAATTGATTGATATATCTACAATTTTAACTTTCAATAATTTTTCATTGATTAATATAAACTTTTTGTGACGACCCCCAACCCGATCGGGGCTGGCGAGCCTCACTCCGGACATTTTTAACACGTGGACTATTTTTTTTCTGAACTTTTACTTTTAAAACCTTGAAAGAGAAAACCTCTCCTAGAATTGAAGACTGGAAGACAATTAAAATTGTCAACAGAAATAGATAGTAGAAGTAAAACTGGAAGACAAAAGGCAGGGAGAAATGAAAACAGTTCCGGGATTTTCACTAGGACTTGACTTTGACTTAAACAGGATTCTGACATTTGGACGTTTTAAATAAAAGGCAGAGTGGACAACAGAAACTGAGGGTCGAATAGACGACAGACATGCAGTGGAATACTTAATAAAATGGGAAACGTAAACTGGAAGTCACGCAGTGGGAAGCTACAGTGGATGACAGAAGCTATGGACAACAGAAGTGTAGAAGCTGTGGACGACAGAAATGTAGAAGCTGTGGACGATAGAAGTCCAGGAGCTGTGGACGACAGAAATGCAGAAGCTGTGGACGACAGAAGTCCAGAAGCCGTGGATGACAGAAATGCAGAAGCTGTGGACGACAGAAGTCTAGAATTCGTGGACGACAGAAATACAGAAGCTGTGGATGACAGAAGTCTAGAAGCTGTGGACGTTTGAAATCAAAGGCAAAACAAAACAGTAGACAACAGAAGCCTGTGGACGTTTAAAATAAAAGGTAGTAACCGTGGACGTTTGAAATGAAAGGTAAAATCTGTGGACAACAGAAGCCGTGGACGTTTGAAATAAAATGCAGAATGGACTTTGGACGTTTAAAATAGAAGGCAGAATGGACGACAGAATTGAAAGACAGAATGGACGACAGAATTGAAAGACAGAATGGACAACTAACACTTAGCCAAATACTTGAAACAATTACTCGACGGGCGAGTACTGTGGACAACTGCAGAACTGGACTACTGTTTGAAGCAACAGTGTGGACGACTATTTTCAAAGGGTAGCGTGAACAAACATTTTACAGAACAAAATGGGCAACTATTTTTTTTAAGGCAGAATGGACGTGGGACGTTTGAACTTAAACGGCATAATGGACGACAGTTTTAAAAGAGCAAACCTCACCGATCGATCTGCTACCTCAGCTGATCGATCGGCTACCTCTCTGTTTGACAGTTTACATCACTCGACACAAAAAGTTTCAAACTTTAAAAACCCGATTCGAAACATAGTTTTAAAATATCAACACAGAGTCTGTACACAGTTTTAAAATCTCAGAGGCTGTACAGAACTTGACATAAACTTCAAGAATTCACCAAACAAAAATTGTAAAAACATAAACACTTCACACTCTCTGGTCAGAAATGTGTCTGGCTGCCGCAACCACCCCCGAAAGATCGTGCCACCAACCACCTATTCGTCAGCCTGAGACACAAAATCCTCATCCACGGGGTCCGTACCTACATCAGGGAGTTCAACTATGAGCCTAGAGCTCAGTAAGAACATGAAATGCAGTGATGCATATGCTATGCATGAACTTTCGAAATACATGGACATTACATTACATTACGTTTCACTGGATAGGAAGGTATAAGTGGGTAGAGGAGCTGGCGCAATAGGAGTACATGCCACAACATGACATAACAGGAGTACATGACAGGATGTCAGTCCCCATTCCACACTTAACCGCACATTACATTCACATTTTTAACTTTCATAACTTCAAATCTCGTGTGCAGAAAACATTTGCATAACTTTCAGAGAAAACGTGTATGCATGAACATTTACGGTGCTTGAACATAACATAGACAGACGACAGAATAACAAAGCAAGACATAAAATAAAACACATCTCACTTAGAACATAACCTATGACCTAACTACCCGACAACCAAAACTTAGTACCTCCATGACGTAGGGCCTTAAGGGCCAACCTACGCGCATGAACTTACCTGTTGTCCGTGAGTTGCAGCTTTGATCGTAAGTCCTCAGCGATCCACGGATCTACATCATGCATGATCGAACATTAACCCTAAAACTTTAAGAAAACTAACGTTTAACTTGTCCAAACTCGTTAACTTTAGTAGATGACTACCTTAGGCAGCGAAATAGAAAGAAACTGGGGAGATCGGAGGAGCTTCGATGGTCGTTCGTTGTCTGGGAGAGAGAATGCAGTGAGGAGTGGAGAGAAACAGAGAAGAGAAATGAGGAGGGTTTCACGTAGAGAAGAGAAAGAGAGAGGGGGGCTTGGCTTCTTCAACAAGCCTGGACACTTGACTCTCATCCATTGGCTTCCTCCCACCAACCTTAATTCCTACCTAAACTGCCCCTCCATTGATTTTCTAACTAAATGATTTGTTTTGGTTACACTTTTGTTTAGTTTTCCATTAAACATCCCAACAAATTTCATCAAAACATTCATTATATTAATATAAACCTAATCCTGTTCGATAATTTGAGGGATAATTTCCTGGCAAAAAATGCCGGGGTTTACACTTTTTGTATCAACTAACAAAATTATTATCTTTAAAGTAATTTCACTAGTATATAAAGTTGAACTCTTGGAACTTTAGAATATACTTATTTAAAGTGTCCATTGATATTGTCATTATATATGCATTGATCATCAATTTAGATTAGCAATATAGTTATGTTTATAATCCGTTAGCTTTTCGTTTTATATTTTTATCTTTAATTATAATTAATTTTTTATTGAATAATTAATTCATAATGGTAATGAATTACACATTAATTATTTGATCTCTGGACTGATAATGTGACGCCCCCAGAACCGATCAGGGCCGAGGAACCATCACTCCTGGACATTTAACAGAGAACGGGACGTATATTTTTTTTTTTTTTTGATAAACGGGGCAGACTGAACCTTTAAGAGCAAACCCTTATAAGCATAACAGAGAGAGAGAGAGAACTTTCTCTGGATTTGAAAGGAAAACGGGAAAACACTTAAAATCGAATTACAGAATGAACGGTAGAAGAAATCAGAAGACTGAAGAAAACAGAAATAGAAGACTGAAGAAAACAGGGAGACATGACACTTTGGACGTTTAAATAAAAGGCTAGATGAATGACGGGCACGCAGAGAACGACGTAAAAAAAAATACATGCAGTGAAAATAAATGAGAAATATAAACTGAAAGACATATTGAAAGAAAGGCTATAGTGAATACCGGAATCGGGTGATCTATGGCCGAAGGAGTAAATAAAACGGGGCAGAAGACGTAGGCAGATGACGTCAGGCGGAAGATGTAACTAGACTGGGCGGAAGATGTGGATGACGTCAGGCGGAAGATGTAACTAGACTGGGCGGAAGATGTGGATGACGTCAGGCGGAAGATGTAATTTTAAAGGCAGCGGTGGATGCAGGCAGAAATACACTGTTCACCGGTTGAAGTGAACTACAGACAGAAATGAACTGTTCACTGGTGGAAGTGAACTACAGACAGAAATGGACTGTTCACCGGTGGAAGCAAATTTAAAGGCAGCGGTGGATGTGCTTTAAAAGGGCAACGGTGGATGTGATTTTAAAAGGGCAACGGTGGATGTGCCTTAAAAAGGCAGCGGTGGATGTGCTTTTAAAGGGTAACGGTGGATGTAATCGGAAGATGTAGTTTTAAAGGCAGAATTTGACAACTTTTGACAGGAAGACGTATAAACAGGGAACATAAAACAGAAGGCATAAAAGTTTCAGACTTTCAAAACCCGATTCAAAACAAGTTGTAAAACATGCTTTACAAATGACAGATTCAAGAAAACAAACTGCATGGATAGCTCTAAAATTCGAGACCACCCATGCACAACCTAAAAGGGAGAACTCAAACAGTTCCAGAATGTTTTCAAAACATAGATACAACTGTCAAATAGAGGTTTTAAATACATCAACAGAAAGTTTGTACATCGTTTTAAAATCCCAAAGGCTGTACAGAACTTGACATAACTTTAGGAAAATACATCCTCACAGGAGATACATTTGTCTGACTGCAGCAACCACCCCGTGAGCTCATCCAGCCAACTACATCAACTCATCATCTCGAGGCACAATGTCCTCTTCTGGAGGATCCATATCTACAACAGGGAGTTCAACTATGAGCCTAGAGCTCAGTAAGAACATACAATGCAAAGTGATGAACGTGCTATGCATGAACATTTTCAAATACATGAACATTACATTACATTTCACTGGACAGGAAGGTATAAGTGGGAGGAAGAGCTGGCGTAACAGAAGTACATGTCACAACAGGACATAACAGGAGTACATGACAGGATGCCAGTCCTCGTTCACACTTAACCATACATTTCATTATAGGTTTTATCTTATTTAACTTCAAACTGTGTGCAGAAAATATTTTCATGACTTTCAGAGAAAACGTGTATGCATGAACATTCATAGACAGGCGACAAAATAATAAGCAGGATATAAAACAAAACACACTTAACCTAAACATAACCTACGGTTTAACTACCCAACAGAAATCTCGATAACATAAAACCTAGTACCTCCGTATTGTAGGGCCTTAAGGGCCAAACCTATATGTATGAACTTACCTGTTTGCTGCGGAGTTGAGAGTCTTGAACGTGTTGCCTTGGTGATGCACGGACCTATGACGGCACGAAGAGGGAAAATTAACAAGCTACAAATGCTAACTAATAACTTAGTAGAATAAGCTTCAAACTCCATTCAAACCTTTAGAAAACAAACCAACGTGTTTTCATGTAAAAATAGTGAGTTCACTCCAAATTATCGTAACCTCAAACTCCAACAAAACTCACATTTTAACTTATTCAAACTCGTTAGCTTTAGCAGATGTTTACCTTAGGCAGAGAAACAGAAGAAAACTAAGGAGATCGAAGGAGCTTCGAAGGGTGTTTGTCGCCTGGAAGAGAGGAAACTGAGGGGAGTGGAAAGAAGCAGATGAGAGATGAGGGTTTCACGTAGGAGGGAAGAGAAAAGAACATGGCTTCTTCAACAAGTTGTCAGGTGTCACTCAACCATTGGCTTCCTCCCACCAACCTTAATTGGCTCCCTATTTTGCTATTCCATTGATTTTTAACTAAATTACTATTTAGTTCCACAAATCGGTTTTTACGAATCACACATTCAATTGAAAACATCGGCAAATTCGTAAAAACATGCATTGTATAAATATTCCCATTAATCCCGTTTAATAATTCAAGAAATTTTTGAATGGCACAATTGCCGGGTGTTACAGATAAACAAGTAAATATATAGAAATAAATTCCATTTTATCAATGTTAACATCCCCAACTATTCATTTTAATTTATTCATAAAATATAATGTGTTCGAATTGTAACTCATACAAAATTTTACTGAGTAAATAATAAAATAAGTATCTATTAAATACAATGACTAAAATGATATATATATATATGATCTTGGTTATCATAAAATTAATTATTTTTTATTTAACAAAAATTATAAAAATATATAATTTTATCTAGTTCACTCCTACGTGATCATATCATATAAAACATATTCATTTTATATAACTGCGAATACATTCAAGACATGACTATGAATTATTAATAAAATGAGTTATGTTTATGACTTTAAATAGAAGTCACAAATTTATTTTGGTTATTCATCTTTATGTTTTATCTCATATATATACATTATATATGTTACTATAAAATTTGCATAAATAATCAAAGAATTTTCTACGAATTTTAAGTATAATATGAAAATACAAATATAATATTAATTAATAAAAAATTATTTATTTATTACAAAAAATATTTTATTGCATTTGTTTGTTGAACACCTAATTCTCAATACATGATACGTGTCTAATGCACCAAAATATATTACTCTATTGATTTATTAAATCTACTTGTATCTAAAGAGATTACTATTAATTAATTTAAATCTTATTCTCAATCCTAAATGAAATCCTTTGAAATTCAAATTTAAATAAAAGAGGGATTTGAATTTGCAATCAATTTGAAATAAGATACTAATAAAAATAGGAAGTAATATGAGATATCTAACTTAAAGATCAGTTTTCTGATGGATTTTCAAGTTGATCATGGACAAAACAGCAATAATTGAATTTCAGCCAAGAACATCAACAAGCTCTTAATCTTTCCTTAATTATTTGTTAATAGTAATATTTCCTTAATTATTTATTAATACAGAAAAACTCTTTAATTAATCTCCAATCATTAAACAACCCGAATAAGCTATTTGAATTTAATTTACATTAGTGAACAAGAATGATGATCGAAGTAGAACATGTGACAGCCCTAACCCGATCAGGGTGGAGGAGCCGTCATTTCGGGCATTTCAAAACGAGGACTATTTTTTTTTAACTCTAAATCTTTACACAGTGATATCCTTCTCTGGAATTTAGATGAAAAAGACAGGATGAGCAGGAATAAACAACATGTAACGCCCCGAGTTATCTGAACCCGGTTCGCTACCCATAACATTATCATGACTAAGAAATTTTGATAATAAATTCAAAGCTTCACTCGACAGTCAAGATTAGACTTCTCAAAATATTTAAAACTTGCAGCGGAAATTCTTTTTGAACAACAATGAAGTTAAACAAAACTGTGAAAAACATTATTAAAATAGTCATTGGGAATGTTAAGAAATATTCAGCCGAAAGGAATGAGGGTTTAAGGCACGAAATACTCTTTCGGTTTCAGAAGACAACGCATCTGCCGACGACTAAGTCAACGGAAGAAGCAGGAATAGAAAACCGAAGACTCCTGCCGATGACGTCAGCCGGAAGGAAGGAAAACAAAAGACATCACTCGGTAGACTTCTACTCCGATGACGGGTAAAAACAACGCAACAACCTCGCGATAGCCAATACAACTCTTTCCGATAGAATTAAAATACCCACTACATCTCCGATCAATTAGACTACATCTGCCGACACGTGCTTCACGCGTGACTCCATAAACATCTACGGTGACCTTTCATATTCCCGCTAGACTTACACACCGCATCTACCGATAGACTTTCATCTTCCGATAGACTTACACACCGCATCTACCGATAGACTTTCATCTTCCGATAGACTTACACACCGCATCTACCGATAGACTTTCATCTTCCGATAGACTTACACACCGCATCTACCGATAGACTTTCATCTTCCGATAGACTTACACACCGCATCTACCGATAGACTTTCATCTTCCGATAGACTTACACACCGCATCTACCGATAGACTTTCATCTTCCGATAGACTTACACACCGCATCTACCGATAGACTTTCATCTTCCGATAGACTTACACACCGCATCTACCGATAGACTTTCATCTTCCGATAGACTTACACACCGCATCTACCGATAGACTTTCATCTTCCGATAGACTTACACACCGCATCTACCGATAGACTTTCATCTTCCGATAGACTTACACACCGCATCTACCGATAGACTTTCATCTTCCGATAGACTTACACACCGCATCTACCGATAGACTTTCATCTTCCGATAGACTTACACACCGCATCTACCGATAGACTTTCATCTTCCGATAGACTTACACACCGCATCTACCGATAGACTTTCATCTTCCGATAGACTTACACACCGCATCTACCGATAGACTTTCATCTTCCGATAGACTTACACACCGCATCTACCGATAGACTTTCATCTTCCGATAGACTTACACACCGCATCTACCGATAGACTTTCATCTTCCGATAGACTTACACACCGCATCTACCGATAGACTTTCATCTTCCGATAGACTTACACACCGCATCTACCGATAGACTTTCATCTTCCGATAGACTTCAGCTAGACACCAACACCACAACTCAATACCTGCGATAGGATCACCTACCGATAGAAACAGAGCGACATTTTCCGAATACTCTTAACTATACCTATACGACCCCATCTAAGACGAGAACCTGTTGCTCTACTGAAATCGCTTTATAAACAAATCAGACCAATGCATCACTTACATCCATCAATAATAAATTTCAAATTTCCAAAAAAATACCAACATCAGAAAGTAAAACTCAATTGTCATCTTCCGATAGACTTACACACCGCATCTACCGATAGACTTTCATCTTCCGATAGACTTACACACCGCATCTACCGATAGACTTTCATCTTCCGATAGACTTACACACCGCATCTACCGATAGACTTTCATCTTCCGATAGACTTACACACCGCATCTACCGATAGACTTTCATCTTCCGATAGACTTACACACCGCATCTACCGATAGACTTTCATCTTCCGATAGACTTACACACCGCATCTACCGATAGACTTTCATCTTCCGATAGACTTACACACCGCATCTACCGATAGACTTTCATCTTCCGATAGACTTACACACCGCATCTACCGATAGACTTTCATCTTCCGATAGACTTACACACCGCATCTACCGATAGACTTTCATCTTCCGATAGACTTACACACCGCATCTACCGATAGACTTTCATCTTCCGATAGACTTACACACCGCATCTACCGATAGACTTTCATCTTCCGATAGACTTACACACCGCATTGGAGTTGAATCACTTCTCCCAAAGTATGAACATCCCTGTCTCATTAGGAGTTGGATTAATTCTCCTAACAGTGAATATATATATACTGATCAATGTTCAGATCCACTTCGAAATTGGGAGTTGGATCAGTTTTCCCAAGTATGATCCCTGGCTCATTAAGGGTTGGATTAGTTCCCTTAACAGAAAATGTTTCACATAAATCACTTCAGAATGTTCACTTCCTCACTATATCAAAACATGTAAACTCATTTTCGTATATTTTCAAATATATGATGCATGAAACAGGAAAATATTCAAACACACAAAAATCCTAATGTTCTGTGATGTAGGCCCGAAGGCACAAGCAAACTTTACTTACCTGGATTCCTAGCAAATGCTCGGTTAAGAGCTACCTCGGGGGTTTGTTCACCTATATTCATAAACAGAATGTTAAACCTTAATCTAAGCTATTCAGAAATCTAAGGAGTTAGTTTGGGAACACTACTCATAGAGCATTCCCGAATAAACTCCAAACCCGAACCGCTATTTCTCTCAACTTTTCCAAAATACTCACATTGTCCTAATTCGGTTATCTATTCATCAATACATGAAGAAAACTAAAGAACTTACCTAAGTTGAAGGATATCGGGAAGGGAAATCGTCTGGAGAGCTCTACTGGGTTGAGCTGAAAAATCGAGAGTGAAATGAGCATTGACGGCTATACCTCATTTACTCTTTCCTTAAATACGTTATCCACAATATAAATTGACAATTACCCTTATGCCCTCACTTAGTTACTCATTAACCTAATTGCTATTTCTCCCTATTTCATTCTATAAAATTCACACTTAGAAGATTAATTGGTTATTTTAATTCTAATAAACCGGGTGTTACAATCTACCCTCCTTAAAAGAATTTTGTCCTCAAAATTCAGTACCTGAACAATCTTGGATGCTGGTCCATCATGTCTTGCTGGCGTTCCCAAGTTGTCTCCTCTATATTCTGATTATGCCATAAGACTTTCACTAGTGGAACTTCCTTGTTGCGTAATACTTTCACTGCATAATCCAAGATTCTTACTGGTCTCTCCTCATAGGTCAGTGTAGGTTGAATTTCAATGTTCTGCTGTTCCACAATCTGAGATGGATCCCTCAAGCACTTCTTAAGCATAGAAATATGGAACACATTGTGGATTCCTTCCATAGAGTCTGGCAATTGCAGCTCATATGCTGATTTTCCAATCCTTTTCAAGATTGAGAAAGGTCCAACATATCTTGGGTTAAGCTTCCCTCTCTTCCCAAATCTCACAACTCCTTTGAATGGTGATACCTTAAGAAAAACCTCACTACCAACTTCAAACTCTAACTCTCTGCGCCTCCTGTCAGCATAGCTTTTCTGTCGACTTTGAGCTGTTAAAATCCTCTTACGGATGAGAGCAACCTTCTCAACAGTTTGCTGCACAATATCAGGACCAAGTAACTGTGCTTCACCAACTTCATCCCAATACAAGGGTGATCTGCATTTTCGTCCATACAATGCTTCATACGGTGCCATTCCTATTGTTGCCTGAAAACTATTGTTATAAGAAAATTCCACCAAGGGCAAATACTTGCTCCAAGAACCTTGAAAATCCAAAACACATGCCCGGAGCATATCCTCTAATGTTTGAATGGTTCTTTCAGATTGTCCATCAGTTTGAGGGTGGAAAGCTGTGCTGAAACTGAGCTGAGTTCCCATAGCCTTGTGCAAACTCTTCCAAAACTTAGATGTAAATCTAGCATCTCGGTCTGAAACTATAGTGCTTGGAACTCCGTGCAATCTGACAATTTCGTGCACATACAACTCAGCAAGTTGATCCATTGAGTATGTCATCTTCATAGGCAGGAAGTGGGCTGATTTGGTTAAACGGTCAACTATTACCCAAATTGCATCATGTCCTTTTACTGTTTTAGGCAATCCTACCACAAAGTCCATGGTTATTTGTTCCCATTTCCATTCAGGAATTGGCAAAGGTTGTAACGTTCCTGAGGGTCTCTGATGCTCGGCTTTAATCTGCTGACAACACAAACATGATCCTACATATTCTGCCACACTTCTTTTCATACTTGGCCACCATTAATGCTGTTTAAGATCTTTATACATCTTCGTACTCCCAGGGTGAACTGAGAATCTAGAAGAATGAGCCTCAGAAAGAATCTCATTCCGAAGTTCCATAATGGCAGGAACAAACCATCTGTTTCTGAACTTAAGGATTCCATCAGAAGAACAGTTAAAGTTTAAATTGTCCGTAGAATCCATACTTGACTTGTACTTGCTGCATTCATCATCATTTGACTGAGCTTCCCTTATTTTCTCAAGAATTGTAGGCCTTAAGGTTATAGCCGAAAGTATAGCTGTTACATTGGATACTGCCTCTAGATTAAACTTTAGGAATTCAGATTCTAAGGCCAATGGTAAGTCAAGAATCAATGCTGAAACTGATGTTGTCACTCTGCTCAAAGCATCAGCTACTACATTTGCCTTGCCGGGATGGTATTTAATCTCAAAGTCATAATCCTTTACGAACTCTAACCACCGGCGCTGCCTCATATTTAATTCCTTCTGTGTGAAGATATACTTCAGGCTCTTATGATCAGAAAATATCTCACAAGATTGTCCATACAAGTAATGCCTCCAAATCTTAAGTGCAAAAACCACTGCAGCTAATTCCAAGTCATGTGTAGGGTAATTCTTCTCATGAGTTTTCAACTGTCTAGAAGTATAGGCTATTACCTTTCCATCTTGCATCAACACACAACCAAGACCAATCTTGGATGCATCACAATAAATACTAAATTTACCATTCTCAGCAGGAAGGGTTAGGATTGGAGCATTGATCAGTTTCTGTTTTAAAGTCTGGAAACTAATTTCACACTCTTCTTTCCAATCATATTTGATATTCTTCCTAGTTAAACGAGTGAGGGGTGTTGCAATCTTTGAAAATCCCTCAATAAATTTTCTGTAATATTCTGCTAGTCCAACAAAACTCCTAATATCAGTAGCATTCTTCGGTTGGGGCCATTCCTTAACTGCTTGAACCTTGGCTGGATCGACTGTTATTCCATCACCAGAGATCACATGACCCAGAAAGTGAACTCTATCCAACCAAAATTCACACTTGGAAAACTTAGCATAGAGCTGGTGCTGCCTAAGTACTCCTAACACCAAATTCAAGTGCCTTGCATGATCCTCCTTAGTTCTAGAATAGATTAGAATGTCGTCTATGAATACTATGACAAACTTATCCAAATACTCATGAAACACTCTGTTCATAAGGTCCATGAATGCTGCTGGTGCATTTGTCAAACCAAAAGACATAACCAAAAACTCATAATGCCCATACCTTGTGCGAAAGGCAGTCTTTGGGATATCTTCAGATTTAACCTTCAACTGATAATAACCTGACCTCAGATCAATCTTAGAGAAAACTCTTGCACCATTGAGCTGGTCAAATAAATCATCAATCCTAGGCAGGGGATACTTGTTCTTAACAGTTAACTTATTCAGTTCTCTATAATCGATGCACATGCGCATTGATCCATCCTTTTTCTTGACAAAAAGGACAGGTGCACCCCATGGTGAAAAGCTAGGGCGTATGAACCCTTTCTCTAACAACTCTTCCAACTGCTCTTTTAATTCCTTGAGTTCTGCAGGTGCTAACCTATAGGGATTTTTAGACACAGGTTCAGCTCCAGGGTAGACATCTACAACAAACTCAATTTCTCTATCTGGTGGCAAACCGGGAAGGTCATCTAGAAACACTTCAGGGAAGTCTTGGACAACAAGGATATTTTGAGGAGTTGCCTTTCCTACAAGTTGTGTATCTAGAACACATGCCAAGAAGCACAAGTACTCCTTGCATGGTGAAGGTCTAAAATTTAAAGAAGTCATAACAGACATTTCCTTACTCTTCTCTGAAGCTTGGAAGGTATGTTTCAAACTACCAGGGGTTGGAAACTAACTATTCCAGTTCTACAATCAATTGTGGCATGGTGTTTAAACAACCAGTCCATTCCTAAGATCACATCAAATCCCAAAATATCCATAACAATAAGATCAGCAGGTAAACTCACATTTCCTACTAACACATCACTGTCTAGCATCACTTGGTTAGAGTGCATGCTTTCACCAGAGGGTAAAGCGACATTAAACATATGCATGGAAGGGGTAAACTGTACATCTAACTTATCAGCAAATGCAGATGCAATAAACGAATGCGTTGCACCAGAATCTAATAAAGTAAAAGCAGGCACGGAATTGATCAATATGGTACCTGACACAACAGCGGGCTGTTCTTCACTTGACTCCATCATGGAGAATATTCTTGGTTTGGTCAAAGCAGGGCCACTCTTTGGATTTGGGCAGTCTCTACTAATGTGTCCAACTTTGTTACAATTGAAGCATCTGGTGACTCTAGGCTTCGAGCACTCCTTGAATGTATGTCCAACCTCCTCACAGTTGAAACATTTCCCAAATCCCATTCTGCATTCCCCGGGGTGGTTCTTCAAGCACTTAGGACACTGAGGAAATTTTCCTGACATTCTGCACCTTTCCTCCTTCTCCTTGGCTACTTTGGCCTTCACTTGGCCTCTTCATCCCTCTATGAGGATGTGGCTGAACAAACCTTTGTGGGGCTTCCTTCGGTCCAGCACACTTCCTCTCAGCTTCTTCTACTTCCAGGGCAGTGGACACAACTTCACTTAATGTCAAACCCTTAATTCCACAGAATTTAACCCCTCTATAAATTTCAGGCTTAAGTCCATGCACAAATTTGAACACCTTATCCTCATCCTGGTGAGCAAAATGTCCAGCAAACCTGGACAGAGACTCAAACTGTCTACTATACTCGGCCACAGACCCCGTCTGCTTCAAGTTCAGAAATTCCAACTTCTTTGCAGTCTGAACAGTGCTGTTAAAATACTTCTCATAGAAAATGTCCTTGAATTGAGACCAAGGCATCGCCAAAACATCAGTGGCGGTCTCAATAGTTTCCCACCAAAGTTGAGCATCTCCAGCCAGATGAAATGTTGCCAATGTGACCTTGTCTCCCTCTCCAATGTTGGCACACCTGAACATGCTCTCTATCTTCCTAAGCCATCCTTCAGCAATAACTGGATCAGTTGACTGACCATCAAATGTGGGTGGTCTAAGTCTCCTAAACCTATCTCCAGAATGCTCACCACCAGGACCCGAGTTGGCACTTCCTTGTGCTTCTCGATTCAACAGCACCCCTAATTGATCAGATTGTTCACGCACTATGTCAGTCTGTTGGCGCATCAACTCAGTCAGTTGTCTGATCACACTAGAGTCCTCCTCACGTCTTGGACTTGGTACCTCTCTTGGTATCCTCGGTCTTCCTGGTCGTCTAGCCATATGCTAAATTCCTGGACAGGGTTAAGTATGCTCGTAAATATCTAATAACTAAGGTCAAGGTAAACACTTACAGTTGTTGGAGTGCTTCCATGCAATGATCGGCACTGATGAGTAATCTTTTGAACAGTTTAACTGAATGTCTCTGATACCATACTGTAACGCCCCGAGTTATCTGAACCCGGTTCGCTACCCATAACATTATCATGACTAAGAAATTTTGATAATAAATTCAAAGCTTCACTCGACAGTCAAGATTAGACTTCTCAAAATATTTAAAACTTGCAGCGGAAATTCTTTTTGAACAACAATGAAGTTAAACAAAACTGTGAAAAACATTATTAAAATAGTCATTGGGAATGTTAAGAAATATTCAGCCGAAAGGAATGAGGGTTTAAGGCACGAAATACTCTTTCGGTTTCAGAAGACAACGCATCTGCCGACGACTAAGTCAACGGAAGAAGCAGGAATAGAAACCGAAGACTCCTGCCGATGACGTCAGCCGGAAGGAAGGAAAACAAAAGACATCACTCGGTAGACTTCATCTACCGATGACGTGTACAAACAACGCAACACCCTCCGCCGATAATGCCAATACAACTCTTTCCGATAGAATTAAAATACACACTACATCTTCCGATCAATTAGACTACATCTACCGACACGTGCTTCACGCGTGACTCCATAAGACATCTACCGGTAGACTTTCATCTTCCGATAGACTTACACACCGCATCTACGACAGACTTTCATCTTCCGATAGACTTACACACCGCATCTACCGATAGACTTCATCTTCCGATAGACTTACACACCGCATCTACCGATAGACTTTCATCTTCCGATAGACACCAAACCACAACTCAATACCTGCCGATAGGCATCACCTACCGATAGAAACAGAGCGACATTCCGAATACTCTTAACTATACCTATACGACCCCATCTAAGAAGAGAACCTGTTTGCTCTACTGAAATCGCTTTATAAACAAATCAGACCAATGCATCACTCTACATCCATCAAATAATAAATTTTAAATTTCCAAAAAAATACCAACATCAGAAAGTAAAACTCAATTTGTCCAAAACGCTGAAATCACTACTGTTATGAAAACTCGATCCATCTAAAATAAAGCATTGATAATAAAACCTTCACTCCACAGACATCAATTAAACTGCCCCATCAGCTGCCAGAACATTGTGTGGATGCACTCCTCCAACCCAACTAGCCTTCTGTGAACTCAGTAAACACACCTGCTAAAACTTCTTCACCTACATCACAAACTCATCTATTAGCCTAATGCTAAGCAAGTAAAGCAATAATGCATGAAAAGCTGAAGACATGTCATCCTAGCATGCAGTTTCTACTTTTCTCATCTCTGTTACATATTCATCGTTATAATCGGATTCCTCTCTAAATTGGGAGTTGAATCACTTCTCCCAAAGTATGAACATCCCTGTCTCATTAGGAGTTGGATTAATTCTCCTAACAGTGAATATATATATACTGATCAATGTTCAGATCCACTTCGAAATTGGGAGTTGGATCAGTTTTCCCAAAGTATGATCCCTGGCTCATTAAGGGTTGGATTAGTTCCCTTAACAGAAAATGTTTCACATAAATCACTTCAGAATGTTCACTTCCTCACTATATCAAAACATGTAAACTCATTTTCGTATATTTTCAAATATATGATGCATGAAACAGGAAAATATTCAAACACACAAAAATCCTAATGTTCTGTGATGTAGGCCCGAAGGCACAAGCAAACTTTACTTACCTGGATTCCTAGCAAATGCTCGGTTAAGAGCTACCTCGGGGTTTGTTCACCTATATTCATAAACAGAATGTTAAACCTTAATCTAAGCTATTCAGAAATCTAAGGAGTTAGTTTGGGAACACTACTCATAGAGCATTCCCGAATAAACTCCAAACCCGAACCGCTATTTCTCTCAACTTTTCCAAAATACTCACATTGTCCTAATTCGGTTATCTATTCATCAATACATGAAGAAAACTAAAGAACTTACCTAAGTTGAAGGATATCGGGAAGGGAAATCGTCTGGAGAGCTCTACTGGGTTGAGCTGAAAAATCGAGAGTGAAATGAGCATTGACGGCTATACCTCATTTACTCTTTCCTTAAATACGTTATCCACAATATAAATTGACAATTACCCTTATGCCCTCACTTAGTTACTCATTAACCTAATTGCTATTTCTCCCTATTTCATTCTATAAAATTCACACTTAGAAGATTAATTGGTTATTTTAATTCTAATAAACCGGGTGTTACACAACAGAAGGAAACGAGACGAAAAGGAATATAAAAACATAAACTGGAAAATAATAATCTGGAAGACATACTAGGAGGAGGGCTACAGTGAATGACAGAATAAGCTGGGCGGAAGATGTGACGACCCAAAACCGGACCCGATCGGGATCCGAGAACCGAGCCATCACTCCGGGACATTTACAGAAAACGGGGATAACTATTTTTTTTTTCGACTTTTTAAAACTCACGAACATTTAAAATGGATGACATAAAATAAAATAAATTAAAATAAAAGTAAAATAAATAAACATAGACTGGAAATCATACAGTGGAAGACGTACGGGACATATATATTTTTTTTTTTGAACTTTTAAAAATGTAAAATATTTAAAATAGAAGTCATAAATTGGATGACAGAAGTGGAAGACGTGAGGTGGATGACTGGGGCGGACGACTGAATTAATAATTGGGCGGATGACTAAATTATGAACAGTAACCGGATGACCAAATGTGTGAACAGTAACCGGATGACCAAATTGTGAACAGTAACCGGATGACCAAATTGTGAACAGTAACCGGATGACTAAAAATTTAAAAGACAAAACTGACAACTTTTAACATGATTACATAAAAACAAAAGTTGTGGAAACAGAATGTATGAAAACTTCAAACTTCAGAAAACGATTCAAAACATGATTTTTGAACATATCGGGAAAAACACGACGGAATTTTAAGGAAAAACAAATTACATGGATGGCTCTAACATGACAGAAACTTAAGAAAAATCACACTACATGGATAGCTCTAAAACCAGAAGCTGTCCATGCACAGACTAACCGAAAATATTCCAAACGAATTCCAGAATACTTCAAAACATAGTTCAACTGTCGAATACAGAGGTTTTAACAAGAGAAAGCTTAACCAACAGAATACCTTACATTATCTATATCCAACAGAATTTCCTACAGAGTTTTCAACAACCAAAAATACAGAATCCTAACATAGTTTAAAAACCAAACACAGAATTCCAGTAGGGTTTACAGACATAGACTTTACTTTGAATACTTAAACCTCGGGACAGGATTTGTCTGGCTGCAGCAACCATCCCGTGAGCTCCTCCCCCAACTACATCAACTCGTCAGTTTGAGGATCAAGCTCCTCATCTGGAAAATCCATACCTACAACAGGAGTTCAACTATGAGCCTAGAGCTCAATAAGAACATGAAATGCAATGCAGTGATGCATGGACTTTTGAAATACGTGAACATTACATTACTTAACATTGCGTTTCACTGGACAGGAAAAGTATAAATGGGAGAAGGAGCTGGCGCAACAGGATGTACATGCCACTTTCAGGACATAACAGGAGTACTTGACAGGATGCCAGTCCTCGTCCACACTTAACCATACATTTTCTTTACAGGATTTTATCTTACTTACTTCAAAACCGGTGCTGAAAACATTTGCATGCTTTTACAGAAAACGTGTATGCATGAATAAGTGTGATGCTCAACATAAATGACAGAATAAATGCAACAGGGAGAATAGAACGTAACAGGAGCAAGTTTAGCTTAAAACATAACTTAAACTCTATCTACCCGAACCAGACCAGACCTAGTACCTCCAAGTTGTAGGGCCTTAAGGGCCAACGTAGATGCATGAACTTACCTGTGGTCCGAAATGCAGCAAGTTTGAACGCACGAGCACTGTGGTTCACGAACCTTAGACCGAAAAGCAGGAGGAAAATCAGAGAAGGAAGAAACCCTTGCGTTGGTTTTCTTCAACCGAAAGAGAGAAGCAGAGAGGAAAATGAGAGAGAGCAGAGAGGAAAATGTCTCACGTAGGAGGAAGAGAAGGAAATGGAATACATGGCTTGTCTTCTTCCACAAGTTTGCCAAGTGTCAATCATCCATTTGACTTCTCCCACCAACCTTAATTTCTTCCTAATTTGCCCTTTCATTGATTTTTAACTAAATCATTATTTAGTTTAATCAATTCGGTCTCACGAATCACCCTCGTTCGATTAAACACATCGACAATCTTATTAAAAACAATCATTGCATTAATATCGGAGAAATTCCGTTTACATATTCGGGGAATAATTTGTTAGGCAAAAATGCCGGGTGTTACAGAAGACGTAGACAGTAGACGAAGCATAAAATGTAAGTAAACTGGGCGGGCGATATAGACTAGTAGTAGATGTGAATAAGACAAAAGTGAACAGTAAACAGCGGCAGATGTGAATAAGATAAAAGTGAACAGTGACAGCGGCAGATGTGAATTAAATAGAAACAACAGAAACAGCGGTAGAAGTAAAGCAGATGACGTCAAGCGGAAGATGTGGATGACGTCAGGCGGAAGATGTAAATAAACTAGGCGGAAATGAACTGTTCACCGGTGGAAGTGAACTACAGACAGAAATGTACTGTTCATCGGTGGAAGTAAATTTAAAGACAGCGGTGGATGTGCTTTAAAAGGGCAACGGTGGATGTGATTTTAAAGGCAGCGGTAGAAGTGATTTTTAAAGTAGCGGTGGATGTGATTTTAAAGCAGCGGTGGACGTGATTTTTAAAGCAGCGGTGGATGTGATTTTTAGAGCAACGGTGGACGTGATTTTTAAAGGCAGCGGTGAATGTGATTGGAAGATGTAGTTTTAAAGGCAGAATTTTGACAACTTTTGACAGGAAGACGTATAAATAGGAGACATAAAACAGAAGGCATAAAACCACCCATGCATGACCTAATCAGAGGAAACTCAATGCAGTTCCAGAATATTTCAAAATATATAGATACAACTGTCAAATACAGAAGTTTTAGACATCAATACAAATTCCATACGTCGTTTTAAAAAGAACACAAAAGTTGTACAGAACTGAACCTACACTTCAAATGATTTTAAAAACTTCAAAAGATGTTACAGAACTTAACATAACTTAGGGCTGGGCACGGTCCGGTCCGGGCCGGTTCTGGGCTGGAACTGGACCGGACCGTTGGTTTTAGAAAATAAATTCCCGAAATCGGAACCGGTCCATAGCAGAACCGGAACCGAATCGGAACCGGACCGAATTCTACGGTCCGGTTCCGGTTCAGTACCGGTTCCCTCCCGTACAATTTCCACTGCTTTTCTTCTGACTTTTGAGGCGCTTTAATGGCTACACCTACCTCTCTTTAATGACTGTCTCTCTCTCCCCTACCCTTCATCGATTCCTCTCTTTATTGTCTCTCTCTCCTACCCTTCATCGATTCCTCTCTTTAATGACTCTCTCTCTCTCCTACCCTTCATCGATTCCTACTTCCATTCTCTCCCCCCTTTCTCTGTCTAACTTCGCCTGAAAAACACATGGAAAAGAGACAGATATCTGCGAGAGAAAATGGTTATGAAAAGCTGAGAGATGAGAAGGAAAACCAGAAGCGTTTGATTAAGCTTGGAAGAAGAAACCCTAGTTTTCAACCGATATTGATCTGTCTCTATCTTCTGCTCTTTCAATGTCGTCTGAAATGTTCTACAGACAGGAGGAAAGTCTTAAGTCTATGTAATGAACTGCAAAAGTTGCTGGTCGACGGTCGGAGCTGCTTGAGTCTGAGACGTGAGGTCGCCAACTCGCTAGGTCGGGGTTGGGGACGGGTCGTCGGTTTGGTGCTAAGGAGTGAAACGAGGGAGGGCTCTCGCTGGACGTGGACTAGGGCTGTTGTTTTAGTGTTTTTATTTTTATTTTTTAAGTTATCCGACCCATGGGTCGGATAACCCACTGGGCCGACCCATGAGTCAGTTCTCCCGTGGGATTTCTCGGTCCTGGATTCGAGAACCGGGAACTGGACCACAGTTCTCGATTCTCGAATCCGTGGAACCGATCCCGGTTCCACAGTAGGCAGAACTTGCCAAGAATCGGACCGGACCGGTGGTTCCAGGCCGGTTCTGCCCACCCATAACATAACTTCAGAAAATACATTCTCACAGAGTTAACTCTTGTCTGACTGCAACAACCAAATCCCATGAGCTCGGTCTGCCAACTACATCAAATCATCATCTTGAGGCACAAAGTCCTTATCTGGGAGATTCATACCTATAACAGGGAGTTCAACTATGAGCCTAAAGCTCAGTAAGAACATATAAAAATGCAGTGATGCATATGCTATGCATGAACTTTCAGAATACGGTGACAGTACAGTACATTACGTTTCACTAGCAGAGGGGTATAAGTGGGACTTATAGGAGAGCAGGCGTGACAGAAGTGCACTATCAGGCACTAGCAAAGAAACGGTAGAGAAATACAGAATAGAAGACCAGTCTCCGTCCCATACTTAACCAATACATTACATTCAGATTTTTATCTATCTTAACTTCAAACCGTGTACAGAAAATATTTTTGCATGAACTTTCGGGAAAATCGTGTATGCATGGACGTTTATAGTGCTTAAAATTAAAACAGCAGACAACAGAAATTACACAACAGAACCTAAAGAGAAAAACAGAAGACTCGGAATATAACTCCAACTTATCTACCCGAAACCTCCCGACAGCAGTGAAATCCTAGAGTCTCCGTGATGTAGGGCCTTAAGAGCAAACCTACGGGTATGAACTTACATGGTGTCCGAAAAGCAGCAAGCTTTGCTCGTGAAACCACGGTGATGCACGAACCTATGACGTGCACGAAAAGGGAAATTAACAAGCTGCAAATGCTAACTAATAACTTAGTAGAATAAGCTTCAAACTCCATTCAAACCTTTAGAAAACACACCAACGTGTTTTCATACAAAGACAGTGAGCTTGTCCAAATATCATAACCCTAAACTTCGACAAAACTAACATTTTAACTTGTCCAAACTCGTTAACTTTAGCAGATGATTACATTCACTGGAGAAAACAGGAGAATGGAAGTCTTTTGGAAAGGTTGTAGTCACCTGGAGGAGAGAAAACAAAGAGCAGTGGAAAGAAGCAGATGAGAAATGAGGGTTTCACGTAGGAGGAAAGAGAAGAAGAACATGGCTTCTCCATTAAGTTGCCAAGTGTCAATCCTTACTATGTCTGGACCTGGTAAGTTTCCCCGTATTGAGTCAAATTAAGCCGCAGGCTCCACTCCTGGTGGTGCCCTTCTGTCAATTCCTTTAAGTTTCAGCCTTGCGACCATACTCCCCCCGGAACCCAAAGACTTTGATTTCTCATAAGGTGCTAGCGATGCCCTATAAAAAACATTTGTCCATCCCTAGTCGGCATCGTTTATGGTTGAGACTAGGACGGTATCTGACCGTCTTTGAGCCCCAAACTTTCGTTCTTGATTAGTGAAAACATCTTTGGCAAATGCTTTCACAGTTGTTCGTCTTTCATAAATCCAAGAATTCAACCTCTGACTACAAAATACGAATGCCCCCGACTGTCCCTGTTAATCATTACTCCAATCCCGAAGACCAACATAATATGATCGAAATCTTATGAAGTTATCCCATGCTAATGTATATAGAGCGAATGCTTGCTTTGAGCACTCTAATTTCTTCAAAGTAACAGCGCCAGAGGAACTACCCGGCCAATTAAGGCCAGGAACGCATCGCCGACAGAAAGGACGCGACTGACGGTGCACACCCTAAGGCGAACCGACAAACATATCCCGAGATCAAACTACGAGCTTTTTAACTGCAACAACTTAAATATACACTATTGGAGCTGGAATTATCACGGCTACTAGCACTAGACTTTCCCTCCAATGAATCCTGGTTAAAGGATTTAGATTTTACTCATTCTAATTACCAGACTCGAAGAGCCCAGTATTGTTATTTATTGTCACTACCTCCCCGTGTCAAGATTGAGAAATTTGCACGCCTGCTTCCTTCCTTTGATGTGGTAGCCGTTTCTCAGGCTCCCTCTCCGTAATCGAATTCTAATTCTCTGTCACCTGTCACCACCATAGTAGGTGTCACCCGAAAAAACTCAACCTGAATTTTCTCCTTGTGATGGTAGTCAAGTGCACCCATTTAACTCAGCCACCTGTACACCTGCTCCTCTCTAATTGACTCAAGGACACTCGAAGAGTAACCAGAAGACGAGACAAGTATTTTTACGAGAACCGCTCTCAACCTTTTATTCACTCTCAAAAGGAAACCTCACAACTCAACGTTGCATCTGGCAATGGTCTCACACAACTCGTGATATATGCATTACAATGAAAGCTCCTATTTATAAGCTTTACAAAAACTATTGGCCTTCCCCATTTCATGGGCTGTACACAACCTGCTCGTGCCACCTGTCCATGCACACTACATGTTGCCTGCATGCTGCCACTTGTTCTGTACCATGGATATGTGTTGCTCACCTTAGTGCTCTTGCGCCACTTGTCTAAGTGCACCCTTTAGACATACACACACCATCCTGTAAGCACTGTTCATGGCTTGGCCCGTGCCCAATGCCGTGGCACGACCTCTTGTGCACCAATCTTGAGGTATGCTCGGCCCAGCCTTGCACACTCTAAGCTCGCCCCCTCTTGGCTTGCTTTCCTTGCCTTGTTGTTTTTTCCCTTGACGTGGGCATGAATCAAGGCTGCATTTATGCCATGCCCCTCAAGTATTTAGGGTCTTACAAACCACCCCCACCAAGTGATGTCAATGCCCTCATCGACGGTGATGACAAGTAGTCTTGGACTAACCTCTCGAATTGCCACAGAGTTGTATCTTTCTCCCAAGTAGCATCATCTAAGTCTCTGCCCCTCCATTGCACCAAGTATTCTATTTGCTTGTTCATTTTACTTGCTCCATGCGTGCGATGATTGACTATGCAATCGGCTTCCTTCTCAAATTGTTTTCGAACAGTGGGCAGCGCCCGCTTGATTTGCTCCCTTCCCATTGGATCTTCATGGAAAGGTTTCAAGTAACTTATATGAAACGTAGGATGTACCTTCAACCGATCAGGCAATTGCAACCGATATGCAACATTTCCTACTTTCTTCATCACCTCGAAAGGTTCGTCATATTTCTGGATTAGCCCTTTTGTGATACCTCTTGCTGGTTATCTTTTTCTAGATTTGAGGTGTTAACTTTAACATCACTTTGTCTCCCACTTGGAACTCCAAGTCCCTCCTATTTTGATCAGCATACTTCTTCATTCGCCTCGCTGCCTTGGCCAAGCTATCTTTTGCTTGATCAATTAACTCTTGTTTATCTCTTGCGAATCTATAAGCTACTGGGTAACGTCCCTGCTGCTTCGAATATGCTACTTCAAGTGGTGTGTTTAGGGCGCTGTCCCAAAAACAAGTTCTGCTGGACTCATCTCCGTTGCCGACGATTGTTGAATATTGTAGCAGAACTGTGCCACATCAAGCAAGTCTGCCCAATTTCGCTGGCTTGCAGTGACAAAGTGCCTCAAATCGTCCTCCAATAACGCATTGATGCATTCTGTTTGTCCATATCAGTTTGTGGAAAATTTTAACTCTGTTCCCATCATGTTTAACAGTGCTGTCCAGAATCTCTGCCTGTGAACCGAGCATCCCTATCGCTCACAATGTCCTTAGGCATATCGAAGTATTTCACCACATTTTTGAACAGTAACCCGACAGCCACCTCTGCCGTGCAAGCATGTGGCGTAGCTATGAATGCCGCATACTTAGAAAACCTATCAACCACCACAAAGATTGATCGCATTCCATTATGAATGGAAATCCCGTGATAAAATCCATAGAAATAGACTCCCAAGGCCGCTCGGGAGTTGGCAATGGTTGAAGCAACCCCGTTGTCTTCTTCCTTTCCGTCTTGTCTTGTTGACTCACCATGCACATTTTCACATACACTTCGATATCCTCTATCATCTATGGCCAAACATAACTGTTGCCGAGCAATGCCATCATCCTCTCTACACCAGGATGTTCAACCCATTGCGTATCATGTGTCTCATTCAACAATTAATGCCTTAGACCACCCGTACTAGGCACAAATAATCTGCCACCCTTAGCATATAAAATACCAGATTCCAGCCAATATCTCTTCACTATGCCCTCTTTGACATCTTGAATTAGCTTGTTATATGTTAAGTCAGATTGAGCATGTACCTTGATTCGATCCAACATGGATGACTGCACCACAGTCAATGCTGCACCATACTCATGAACTTTCTTGCGAGACAGTGCACCTACCACATTGTTTTGTTTTCCAAGCTTGTTTTCCCACACAAAATTGAACTCAGCTAGAAATTCCTGACAACGTGCCTATTTAGGAGTCAACTTCTTCTGCGTCTTGAATTAGGTATTGGTCACGTTATCAGTTACCACCACGAACGTGGTTCCCAACAAATAGTGCCTCCAAGTATCAAGACAATGCACTACTGCTGCCATCTTTTTTTCATGAGTCGAATATTGTTGTTCTGCATCCCTCAGTTTTTGACCCTCATGGGTAACCAGATGCCCATCCTGCACCAAGACACCACCCATTGCTCAGTCAGATGCATCCGTGTGGACTTCAAACAGTTTCATGAAGTCTGGAAGTTTCAACATCAGTTCTGTTGATACAGCTTTCTTAAGCTTATCAAATGCCTCTTGACATGCTTTAGTCCACAATCACTGTTGATCTTTCTTGAGTAGATCCGTCAACGGGGTCGTCTTCTTAGCATAACCTATGATGAATCTCTGGTAATAGTTGGCCAAACCCAAGAACGACCTTAATTCAGGTACCTTTGTAGGTAGAGTCCAATCAATGATGGCTTGCACCATGCGCCCATCCATCCGAATCTCCCCATGGCTCACTCGATGCCCCAAAAACATGATCTGCTGCCTAGCAAACTCACATTTCTCCTTTTTAACATAAAGCTCGTACTCCCTAAGCCGTGAGAATACTTGCTTCAAGTGCTCTACATGATCAGCCAAACTCTTCGAGTAAATGACAATATCATCGACGTAGACAACCACATACTTGTCTAACATTTCATAAAGAACGTCGTTCATCAGATTACAAAAAGTAGCCGGAACATTTGTTAACCCAAACGACATAACTAAGAATTGGAAAGACCCATATCTTGTCATACAAGTGGTCTTCGATTCATCCCCGTCTGCAATTTTGACTTGCCAATATCCCGACCTTAAATCGAGCTTTGTGAAGTAACTCGCCTTGGCTAAGCGATCAAATAAATCAACTACAATCGGCACTGGATATTTGTTCTTCACAGTCACCTTATTCAATGCCCTATAGTCCACGCACATACGTAAAGACCCATCTTGCTTCCTTTGAAACAACACTGGTGCACCATACGAGCCTTAGATGGTTGGATAAACCCTGATAACATCAGCTCATCAAGCTGTCTACGAAGTTCAACCAACTTCCCTGGAGCTAATCTGTATGGGGCCTGGGCAGAGGGTCGAGCGCCTTGCTTGTACAAGCAAGAGTTGTCTGCCAAACAACTCAAGGCTGGTCTAAAGAAAGGAGAGACCACTTATTTTGCTGCTTTGATCGAAATGAAGCCTAATCAGGTTGTGGAGGTGCTTGATCAATTGGCTAAGGTGTTGCAAAAATTCGGAGACATGATGCCTGCCGAATTGCTTTAACGTCTCCCACCCCGACGCGCAGTAGATCACAGAATTGAACTCGAGCCAGGCGCTCGACCCCCTACCCAGGCCCCATACAGATTAGCTCCAGCGAAGTTGGTGGAACTTCGTAGACAGCTAGATGAACTGCTGTTATCAGGGTTTATCCAACCATCTAAGGCTCTGTATGGTGCACCAATGTTGCTTCAAAGGAAGCAAGATGGGTCTTTACGTATGTGCGTGGACTATAGGGCATTTAATAAGGTGACTGTGAAGAACAAATATCCAGTGCCGAATGTAGCTGATTTACTTGATCGCTTAGCCAAGGCGAGTTACTTCACAAAGCTCGATTTAAGGTCGGGATATTGGCAAGTCAGAATTGCAGACGGGGATGAATCGAAGACCACTTGTGTGACAAGATATGGGTCTTTCCAGTTCTTAGTTATGCCGTTTGGGTTAACAAATGCCCCGGCCACTTTTTGTAATCTGATGAACGATGTGCTTTATGAAATGTTAGACAAGTATGTGGTTGTCTACCTCGATGATATTGTCATTTACTCAGAGAGTTTGGCTGATCATGTAGAGCACTTGAAACAAGTATTCTCACGGCTCAAGGAGTACGAGCTCTATGTTAAAAAGGAGAAATGTGAGTTTGCTAGGCAACATATCATGTTTTTGGGGCATCGGGTAAGCCATGGGGAGATTCGGATGGATGGGGGCAAGGTGCAAACCATCATTGATTAGATTTAGAGAGTTTGGCTGATCATCATTGATGTGCTTTATGAAATGTTAGACAAGTATGTGGTTGTCTACCTCGATGATATTGTCATTTACTCAAGAGTTTGGCTGATCATGTAAAGCACTTGAAGCAAGTATTCTCACGGCTTAAGGAGTACGAGCTCTATGTTAAAAAGGAGAAATGTGAGTTTGCTAGGCAACATATCATGTTTTTGGGGCATCGGGTAAGCCATGGGGAGATTCGGATGGATGGGGGCAAGGTGCAAGCCATCATTGATTAGATTCCGCCTACAAGGGTGCCTGAATTAAAGTCGTTCTTGGGTTTGGCCAACTATTATCGGAGATTCATCAAGGGTTATGCTAAGAAGACGACCCCATTGACGGATCTACTTAAGAAATATCAACAGTGGTTGTGGACTAAAGCATGCAAAGAGGCATTTGATAAGCTTAAGGAAGCTATATCAACAGAACCGGTGTTGAAACTTCCAGACTTCATGAAACTGTTTGAAGTCCACACAGATGCATCTAACCGAGCAATGGGTGGTGTCTTGGTGCAGGATGGGCATCTGGTTGCCTATAAGGGTCGAAAACGGAGGGATGCAGAACAACGATATTCGACTCATGAAAAGGAGATGGCGGCAGTAGTGCATTGTCTTGATACTTGGAGGTACTATTTGTTGGGAAACAATTTCGTGGTGGTGAACGATAACGTGGCTAATACATGTTTCAAGACACAGAAGAAGCTGACTCCTAAACAGGCACGTTAGCAGGAATTTCTTGCCGAGTTCGATTTTGTGTGGGAGCACAAGCCTGGAAAACAAAACAATGTGGCAGATGCACTATCTCGCAAGGAAGTTCATGAGTATGTTGCAGCATTGACTGTAGTGCAGTCATCCATGTTGGATCGAATCAAGGTACATGCTCAATCTAACTTAACATATAACAAGCTAATTCAAGATGTCAAAGAGGGCATAGTGAAGAGATATTGGCTGGAATAGTGCCTAGTACGGGTGGTCTAAGGCATGAATTGTTGAAGGAGACACATGATACGCAATGGGCTGGACATCCTGGTGTAGAGAGGATGATGGCATTGCTCGGCAACAGTTATGTTTGGCCGAAGATGATAGAGGATATCGAAGTGTATGAGAAAACATGCATGGTGTGTCAACAAGACAAAACGGAAAGGAAGAAGACAGCGGGGTTGCTTCAACCATTGCCAACTCTCGAGCGGCCTTGGGAGTCTATTTCTATGGATTTTATCACGAGATTTCCATTCGTAATGGAATGCGATCAATCTTTATGGTGGGTGATAGGTTTTCTAAGTATGCGGCATTCATAGCTACGCCGTATGCTTGCACGGCAGAGGCGGCTGCCAGGTTACTGTTCCAAAATGAGGTGAAATACTTCGGTATGCCTAAGGACATTGTGAGCTATATGGATGCTCGATTCACAGGCAGATTCTGGACAGCACTGTTAAACATGATGGGAACAGAGTTAAAATTTTCCACAAATATATGGACAAACAGAATGCATCAATGCATTATTGGAGGACTATTTGAGGCACTTTGTCACTGCAAGCCAGCAAAATTGGGCAGACTTGCTTGATGTGGCACAGTTCTGCTACAATATTCAACAATCATCGGCAACGGAGATGAGTCCAGTAGAACTTGTTTTGGGACAGCACCCAAACACACCACTTGAAGTAGCATATTCGAAGCAGCAGGGACGTTGCCCAACAGCTTATAGATTTGCAAAAGATAAACAAGAGTTGATTGATCAAGCAAAAGATAGCTTGGCCAAGGCAGCGAGGCGAATGAAGAAGTATGCTGATCAAAATAGGAGGGACTTGGAGTTCCAAGTGGGAGACAAAGTGATGTTAAAGCTAACACCTCAAATCTAGAAAAAGATCACCAGCAAGAGGTATCACAAAAGGGCTAATCCAGAAATATAACAGACCTTTCTAGGTGATAAAGAAAGTAGGAAATGTTGCATATCAATTGCAATTGCCTGATCGGTTGAAGGTACATTCTATGTTTCATATAAGTTACTTGAAACCTTTCCATGAAGATCCAATGGGAAGGGAGCAAATCAAGCGGGCGCCGCCCACTGTTCGAAAACAATTTGAGAAGGAAGCCGATTGCATAGTCAAATCATCGCACGCATGGAGCAAGCAAAATGAACAAGCGAACAGAATACTTGGTGCATTGGAGGGGCAGAGACTTAGCCGATGCTACTTGGGAGAAAGACACAACTCTGTGGCAATTCGAGAGGTTAGTCCAAGACTACTTGTCATCACTGTCGATAAGGGCATCGACATCAGTTGGTGGGGGTGGTTTGTAAGACCTTAAATACTTGAGGGGCGTGGCATAAATGCAGCCTTGATTCATGCCCACGTCAAGGGAAAAACAACAAGGCAAGGAAAGCAAGCCAAGAGGGGGCAAGCTTAGAGTGTGCAAGGCTGGGCCGAGCATACCTTAAGATTGGCGCACAAGAGGTCGAGCCAAGGAATTAGGCACGGGCCAAGCCATGAACAGTGCTTACAGGATGGTGTGTGCATGTCTAAAGGGTGCACTTAGACAAGTGGTGCAAAAGCACTAAGGTGCGCATGTATTATGGCTGAGCCATTTGTGTATATATACACCTTGAGACACCAAGCTAAGGCATTGAGCCTCGATCCATCTATCGAGAGGAGTTTTATGCTATTGTGGTGTTCCTTGAGTGACATTTTTGTCCTAGTTCTTGTATTCAGAATATAAGAAAGGTTGAGAGGGTTTTCTCCTGTAAACACTTGTGTCACTTAAGGTGAGCTTTGGTGAGGAGCTATTGTTGGGAGGCTGTCCTAGTCGAGGACTTGTCGCTGCTCATCCGAGGTGAAAAATTATGGGTGTGACAACTGGTATCAGAGCCAGGTTAAACCACATGACATGGCAGCACAAGATCAGACGACATGATCCTTGAGCAACTCAGTAGATTGGAGAGCTTTACGGGTGTCTCAATGGCTACGGTGGAGGACAACCCTTTGGTGGTCGAGCTTCGGATGATGAGGAAGGAGTTGGACAAATTCCAAGCATCAATGGGAGCGAACAATCTTGCTATCGAGCAGTATGTTGCAAGTACTGTTGGGCAGATAGGCAAGGACGTGGTGCGAGGTGCGTGCCGGAGACAAGCTATTTCGGCCACACAATATAAGGTACCCAAACCTAAGCCTTATAGCGGAAACTGCAATGCAAAGGAGTTAGAGAACTCTCTTTGGGACATGAAGCAATACTTCATGGCCGCGGGCATCGACGAAGAGAACCAAGTGATGATTGCAAGCATGTACTTGGGAGGTGATGCTAAACTTTGGTGGAGACAAAACCAAAGGAGGGAACCAACTATAGACACTTTCGAGGCACTAGAAAGTGAGCTCAAAGATTGATTCCTACTGCTCAATTCAAAATAGACTGCAAAGGAGTCATTGAGGAAATTACGGCAAATAGGCACGATACGTGACTATGTTCGAGAATATAGTTCACTATTACTTGACACTGTGAATATGCATGAGAGCAACAAACTATTTAACTTCATGACGGGGCTTCAACCGTGGGCATAAGCGGAGTTGAGGCGGCATGGAGTCAAGGATATGAAATGGCCATTTCTATAGCCGAGAGCCTTGTGGACTACAAGACTACATCACCACCTGACAAGAAAAAAAGCAAGGATGATAGGCGCATGGGCAAAGTAAGTGGCAGGAGTTTGGACAAATGGAAGGCACAACAAGGAGAGACCAAATCAAAAGGGAATTGATCAATCCCAAAAGAAAAGGAACTCAGGTTGTTTCATTTGTGGCGGCTCACACTTCGCTCAGGAATGCCCAAACAAGGGAGTGGTATCCACAATACGCATCAAAGAGGAGGAGTCCAATGGAGAGGTCAAACCTCGGGTTAACCCTATTCAGCTTATCAACACGACCTCTAGTGGGGAGTCGGGGCCTTCACAAAGAGAACTCATGTATGTCGAGGTAACCATCCAAAGGAGGAGGATTCGTGCGATGTTGGACACGGGAGCGACCAACAATTTTATCTCAAGCGAGAAGGCACGGGAGCTTGGCTTGGAGGTGACCAAGAGTGCAAGCATGATTAAGGCTGTCAACTCGGGTGCACAGCCGAGAGAGGTAACATCTAACCATGTAGGTGTTGTGCCAAAGGGAGTTCTACAAGTGCTCGATGAGTACGTTGATGTGACGCCATAGGAGTTACCTAAGCGGCTTTCACCAAGGCGAGGGGTGGATCACAAAATAGAGCTCGAACCAGGCACAAGCGCCGTATCGTATGGCACTTTCGGAGCTCGCGGAGCTAAGGAGACAATTGGATGAATTGTTGGAGGCGAGTTACATCCATACTTGGACGACATTCTCATATATAGCAAATCACTTGAGGAACACATTGACCACTTGCGGGAAGTGATAGAGAGGTTCCGACAACACTCTCTATATGTCAAGAGGGAGAAATCCAAGTTTGGTGTGGAGGAGATTAACTTTCTCGGCCACTACATCAAGCGGAGCTTGATTTGCATGGATGGTCACAAAGTAGTGGCAATCGACGGATGGATTGCGCCAACAAAGGTAACCGAGCTGAGATCATTTTTGGGTCTAGCTAACTATTACCGCAGGTTTTTTGCGGATTACTCAAGGATAGTAAGTCCATCGACGGATTTGCTAAGGAAGGAACACACTTGGCATTGGACGGACTCATGTCAAGAGGCGTTTGAGCGCTTGAAGGGAACGGTGGCTTTCGAACCCATGTTGAGATTGCCAAATTTTGCAGCACCATTTGAAGTGCATACGGATACGTCGGATAGGGCAATTGGTGGTGTGCTCACACGAAAAGGAGATGGTGGCAGTTATTTATTGCCTTGTGACATGGAGACATTACCTATTGCGGGCCAAATCCGTGGTAGTGACGGACAACGTTGCTAACACATTTCCGGACGCAAAAGAAACTTTCGCCGAAGCAAGCAAGGTGGCAAGAGTTCTTAGCGGAGTTTGACTTCACTTGGGTACACAAACCGGGCACCGAGAATAAGGTGCCCGATGCTCTGTGGCGGCTATAACCGAGGTACAATCTAACCTTTTGGATGATATTAGGGCAGCTGCAAAGGAGGACATGGCGTATATTCAGATGGCAAAATAAGTCGAGGGCTTGGTCCGGATATATTAGCTAGAGGACGGCTTGTTTAGGGGCTGAGGCAATCGGGTATTTATTCCTAGCACGCGGGGCGTGCAACAACAAATCTTGCGAGAGACTCATGACACCCGATGGGCGGGCCATCCGGGCATGGAGCACATGACTGCATTATTGGCTCATGTACATGCCATATAGCCGAGAAGTCACTTTGCCCAATAACTCAAAATTTGGATCTGTTTTTTCAAACCAGTTTTGTAACTTCAAATGGGAATATAATGAGAGTCTATTGTAAAAGTTTCGAGATTTTTGAATGACATACGTATTTTTCAAGAATTATTTCGTAAACGTGTACTAAAAATTATAATAAATCGTACAATTGTTGAAAAATGTCGAAACTTTGCAAAGTATCTTCTTTTGATATGTTGCTAGTGTGGTTAAAATTTCAAACAAATATGATATCGTTTGGTATGTTTTTCGGGTTAGCCAAACCTTGTGCACGAGCGAGGGGTGACGTGCACGTCTGCTAAGCAAGGCGCGTAGGGGCATGGTGGGCGTCAAGGTCCGGGCTTGTCCAAGGCATGTTGTTAGGTAGATTTATTTTCTTTTTAAGTAATTCAGTTGTATATATCTTCTTTCTATTTCTGGAAAATGACTTCTCACCACAATATCTTTTATACTCCTGCCATAGTGGAGATGGTCCAGATTGTTCTTTAAGGGGGAGAGGCATGATAGCACATAGACACCCCTTACCTACCAATGTAATTTGCTGCCAATCAAAGAACAAGTTTTTTACACACTCTCTTTATGCTCACTATACTCAATGATGCTCTTTTCGGATAATTTCGTTCCCTCGTTGCTTACTCGTTAGACAAGAAGCCGGTCTAACAAAGTGGGCACTCAGTGCCGTTGGCACGCTTGTAGGCTGACCCATTGTAATTGTGATAGTGGGTGTCGTACGGTCTTGTTAGCCCTCTTGAGAGTAGGATCGTAACAGTTGGTATCAGAGCCAGGTTGGCTCAAAATCGTGAGAAATCATGTCGAAGAAAAATTTGATGGAAAGATCGAGTTCACCATCAGATTAACTTGAACGCCTTGTCGAGTTGGAAGAAGAACTACGGTATTTTGCAAGACATACCGGATAACATTTGATTCATAGAAAATGAATGAAGGAAATTTCTGAATTTCCTGCTTGAATAGCGGCTATTCACAACAGAATAAACACCATACCGATTCAAGAGCTGGTGGATTGGGTAGAGACCCTCGAATCCCGACAAGAAAAGGGAAAGGAAGTTGACACGGGGAAAAGCTCCACAAATGCAATAATCATGGTCCTGAAGCGAGTCGAGGAGATCGAGCTCGCTCATACCCGATTGTCAGAAACTGTTTCTCAAGTAACCAAAGACTTCATAACAATGTTTGATTTTCTTAGGGCTGAGATTGTCAAGATCAACATTAAATTGAATCTTACTATGAGAGCCATGGGGAGTCAAACTCAGACTACTACTGTAGCTGAGTTTAGTCGAATGAAAATCCTTGAGCCAAAACCTTTCGGGGGAGCCCGCGATGCTAAAGAAATAGAGAAGTTCATCTTCGACATGGAACAATATTTTAACCAAAACGGATGAGGAATCGAAAGTGACCTTGGCCACAATGCATTTTACTGGTGACGTAAAACTTTGGTAGAGATCAAAATACCATGATATTAGTATTGGTGAATGTGTGATTGATACTTGAGAAAAACTAAAAAGGCAACTGAAGGATCAATTCTTCCCAGAGAACGTTGAGTTCAATGCTCGTAGACTACTTCGAGAACTAAAGCAAACTGCAAGCATTTGTGAATATGTCAAACAGTTTTCGGGACTCATATTGAATATTAGAGATATGAAATAAAAAGATAAGATCTTCACTTTCTTCAAAGGTCTTAAACCGTAGGCCAGAACCAAATTATATGAACAAATGGTGCAAAGTCTTTCAAGTGCAATTGCAGCAGTAGAGCGATTGTTTGATTATAACATCGAGAACCCTGGGTTAAAGAACACTCCCAGTATCTCAAACGCCATCAAGTTCCAGAAACCGAACACAGAAACTGTTGAAAAGAAACAATTTGTCCCAAGAGAAGGCTACGAAGCATCAAGAAGTGCTAGCAACCAACGACCAACAAATAGGCCTATGTCATATTTTCTGTGCAAAGGACCCCATCGAGTAGCCGAGTGTCCGCATAGATCGGCCTTAACTGTCTTATAAGCGTCGATTCAGGAGGACAACTCAGTTAAGGAAGTTGTTAAAGAAGAATCCACTGAGCTTGCTGAAGTTGGGACTGTGACTTTCTTGTCAGCTGTACAGCAACAGATGGAAGAACTGAAGAAGATCACAGATAAATGTCTCATGTATATGGAGTCATTAATCAATAATAGATCTACTAAAAGTACGATTATAGACTCGGGAGCTACTCACAACTTCATTACAGAGAATGAAGCTCACCGTCTTGGTTTGAAGCTAGAAAAGAATGACGATAGGATGAAAACAGTGAATGCAAAAGCGATGCTGGTACTTGGGATTATAAGAAGAGTCCAGTTGAAACTTAGATTATGGATGGGACTCATTGACTTCGTCTTAACACAGATGGATGACTTTGATACTATCTTGGGAATAGAGTTCTTGATAGAACATAAAGTCATCTCATTACCAAGTAAGGTATGGAGCCTTCAAATTCTTGATAATGCCATTCGGGCTCACAAACATCTCTCCTACCTTCTGCACCCTCATGAATCAAGTATGAAGTTTCTTGGAAGTGGAACTCAAAATGCCAAAAATCCTTGGTTAATCTGAAAGAAGCTATGCTTGGATCGAAGTTCATAAAAGACAGATAACAGTTCAATTTGTCATTTCTTTGAACAACCAAAACTCTCAGCCAAACAGGCACATTGGCACGAATTAATTTTAGAATTCGATTTTCACTTCAAACATAAATCAGGCCAGAAGCCGTTTGCTTTGAGTTGGAATGCAGAGTGCGCTAGTCTATGACTTGCTCTTCACCAAAGGAAGCCATTTGTATGTTCCTCGAAGCAATAACTTACGACGTACTCTTATGCGAGAATGCCATGATACTTTGTGGGCCGATCATGTAGGCTGGTAGCGAACTTATGCTCTCTTGAAAAGATGATACTACTGGCCCCAAATGAAGGGGGACGTTATGCAGTACACCAAAACATGTTTGGTTTGCCAACAAGATAAGGTAGAAAGTAACAAGATTGCGGGCCTACTGGAACCTCTACGGATACCAGAAATACCTTGGGAGAGCATTTCCTTGGACTTCATCACAAATTTGCCATCTGCCAACGACTTTGAAGCAATATTGGTGGTCGTCGATCAGTTTTCTATGTATGTCACGTTCATTGCTGCCCCGAAACACTGTTCTGCAGAGACAACCGTCAAACTCTTCTTCAAGTATATAGTGAAGCTGTGGGGGATTCCACTGTCCTGTAGAGACAACCGCCCAACTCTTCTTCAACTATTATCCCCCACAGCTACAAATCGTCTATAATAATTGGCAAAGTCTGAGGAAGGAACGCAGTTTGGTGATAGATGCCAAAGACGACCTTGTTCAATGATGTGGCCAAGGAATTTGATGCTCTTCTTAGCAAAAGAGCATTTCTCTTTCTTCACATATAGTTGATTTTCCTTTAGTTTTTTGAGAATAGGCGGAGATTAACTTTGTGTTCTTCTAGGGTCTCGCTATAGACAACGATGTCGTCAAGGTACACCACAATGAACTTATTAAGGTATTGATGGAATACTTGATTCATGAGGGTGCAAAAGGTTGCAGGGGCGTTTGTGAGACCGAATGACATTACCAAGAATTCGAAGGCTCCATACCTTGTTACACACGTTATCTTGGGTTCGTCTCCTTTTTCAATCCTTACTTGGTAATAGCCAGACTGCAAATCAAGTTTGGTGAAGTACTTGGCCCTATATAATTGATCAAAAGGATCAATGATGAGCGGAATGAGATACTTGTTGCGTACTGTGGCTTTGTTGAGTGCCTGGTAATCTACACATCCGCAAACTTCCATCCCTTTTCTTTTGGAGTGCTCCAAAAGGTGCTTTAGCAGGTCTGATGAATCCAACCTCAAGTAGCTCATCCATAATTCTCTGCTAGTTCTGGCGGAGCCATTCTATACGGGGCCTTTGCAGGAGGATTAGATTCTGGGCTCAGTTTAATCTGATGATCGATGTCCCTTCGTGGAGGTAATCACTTTTGCATTCACAGTTTTCATCCTACCATCATTCCTTTCTAACTTCAAACCAAGACGGTGAGCTTCCTTCTCCGTAGTGAAGTTGTGAGCAGCTCCCGAGTCTGTCATCGTACTTTTAGTAGATCTATTATTGATGAATAACTCCACATACATGAGACCTTTATCTGGGATTTTCTTCAGTTCTTCCATCTGTTGCTGTACAATTGACAAGAAAAGTCATAGTCCCAACTTCCACAAGCTCAGTGGATTCTTCTTCAACAACTTCCTTAACTGAGTTGTCCTTCTAAATCGAAGCTTGTAAGGCAGTTAAGGCCGATCTATGCGGACACTCGGCTACTCGACGGGGTCCCTTGCAGGCCTATTTGTTGGTCGTTGGTTGCTAGCACTTCTTTGATGCTTCGTAGCCTTCTCTTGGGACAAATGGTTTCTTTTCAACAGTTCTTGTGTTTGGTTTCTGGAGCGTGGCGTTTGAGCTACTGAAAGTGTTCTTCTTTGGCCTAGCATTCTCGATGTTATAATCGAACAATTGCTCTACTGCTGCAATGGCACTTGAAAGGATTTGCACTCTTTGTTCATATAATTTGGTTCTGGCCCACGGTTAAATACCTTCGATAAAAGTGAAGATCTTATCTTTTTCAGATATATCTCAAATATTCAACATGAGTCCCGAAAACTGTTTGACATATTCGCGAATGCTTGCAGTTTGCTTTAGTTCTCGAAGTAGTCTGCAGGCATTGAACTCAACGTTCTCTGGGAAGAATTGATCCTTCAGTTGTCTTTTTAGTTATTTCTAAGTATCAATCACACATTCCCCAATACTAATATCATGGTATTTTGATCTCCACCAAAGTGTTCCATGTCGAAGATGAAATTCTCTATTTTTTTTGCATCTCGGGCTCCCCCAAAAGGGTTTTGGCTCTGGGATTTTCACTCGACTAAACTCAGCAGCAGTAGTAGTTTGAGTTTGACTCCCCATGGCTCTCATAGTAAGGTTCAATTTAATGTTGATCTTGGTAGTCTCAGCCCTTAAGAGAATCAAACATGGTTCTGAAGTCCTTGGTTATTTGAGAAACAGTTTCTGACAATCGGGTATTGATAACTCTTAAATTAGAGTTATTTTATATGGTATTTAATTGATAGAACTTGTATGATTTGAGTGAATGTAAGAAGGAATTAATGGAATTTACTATCATTGCTGCAGGATGCTGCAGCATCGGACCATAATCTGAATTTAATGTATTTAACGCAGATTCTCGGAAAAACAAGCAGATTTTTATCATTAATTCAAATTTTATATATTTTTATGTGAATGCAGAATTATTAGCGGAAAGATCAAATTAAAAGGGTAAAGATTAAGGAAGAAATCTTGGCAGAAGGATCACTCAAAATTGGAAGAGAAAGAAAGGAGGCTAAAATAAAGGAGAAGAAATAAAGAAGTGAGAGATCTGGCGAGAGAAAGCAGGCAAAAATCAAGGGGAAGAAATAAAGAAGGGAGAGATCTGGAGAGAGAAAGGAAAAACCACCACGCAGAACAGAGGATAAAAAAAAAGCTTAAAAAGGAAGAAAAACTTGGCTGCAAAAGGAACGGGGTTTGCGGCAGGGAGATCTGAAAGGGGGACTTGAACCTAGGGGGAAAAAACCTTGAAGGTCTGTAGAAGAACACTAAGGTTCTGCAACCCTGAAGAGCTAAAGGACAAAAAAAGACGAGAGTGAGGCGGAAGATAGTGGCTGCAGATTCAACTTCAACAATTTTCTCCTTCTACTTTTATTGTTTTTCCGTTAATGAATATTTTTATTTTTCATTTTATTATTATGTTTCTAGGCTAAACTTTTTATCTTGGTTAGGAGAGCAAGTACTCTTTACATGCTTTTACTTTGATTTATGAATGCTTAGTATTTTTTACTGAACAATTGCTCATGGTTTTTATTGTATAAATTAAATTGTGTCGATAGGTAGATTTAAATTCACATGTTCCTATTGTATCGACAGGTAAATAGGAATTTAAGATACATGAGTAATTAAATAAATTAAAATTATTGCAAAGTAGCCAATATTAATTTATTTGGCGTTAAGAATAGGTTCACATGAAAATTCAGATTAAGTTTTTATCTTTTCAAAGTCGAAAAGAAAATTCTGAAATGAATTTAGCTAGGCAATTCGATGGAATCCTAGAAATAATATAAATTCTTGCTGTTCTGTGATCAATATTCGGTTTGCTTATGCGATTATTTATGGAACAATTATTTGTGATATTCCTTGCTTAATTCAGATCATATCGATAGATAAGTTGATGATCCATGTTTATATTGTATCGAAAGATAAATATAAATTCTAAGATGCACGAATAATTAATCGGATTAAATTGTTACAACATAGTTAGCATTGATTTGATTGGCAATAAGAATTGGGCAAATAGGAAATTCAATGTTAGTTACATTCCTTCAAGATTGAGAGAAATTCTAAATTGAATTTACCTAGGCAATTCGAAAGAATCCTAGAATTATTTTATTCTTGATGTTCATAGACAATGCTGCAGAGTATTACCAGAGCATCAGTAGTAAAACTATCATAATGAGGAAATCAACCTTAACCAAAGCTTTTTCCATAATTACCTCTTTAAATAATTTTCAATTTTAGTCTTATTTAATTTCGAGTAATTTTAGTTCATCATTTCTTACAATTTAATTAATTTCCATATTTTCATCTTTATTTTATATAAATTTATAGCAAGATTAATTTGATTAAAAATATCCTCGTGGGATCGACTTTTACTTACTTTATTACTTCGTTAGCGACATGTGCACTTGCGTTAGGGTGTAGAAAATCACTAACAGGTATAAGCGAGCTCGATCTCCTCGACGCGCTCTAGGACCTCAATTATTGCACCCGTGGAAATTTACCCTGTGTCAACTCCCCTTCCCTTTTCTTGTCCGGGATTTGAGGGTCTCGACCCGATCCACCAGCTCTAAAATCGATATGACGTCTATTCTGTTGTGAATAGCCCACTATTTCAGCAGGAAATTCAGACATTTCCTTCATTTGTTCCTCTATGAATCGAATGTTATCCTGTATGTCTTGCAGATACCGTAGTTATTTTGCTAACTCGACAAGGCGTTCAAGTTGATCTGATGGTGAACTCGACTTTTTCCCATCGAATTTTTCTTCAGCATGATTTCTCAAGATTTTTAACAAACTTGGCTCTGATACCACAACTGTTACGATCCTACTCTCAAGAGGGTTAACAAGATCGTACGACACCCACTATCATAATTACAATTGGTCAGCCTACGAGCGTGCCAACGGCACCGAGTGCCCACTTCATTAGACCGGCTTCTTGTCTAACGAGGGAACGAAATTATCTAAAAAGAGCGTCATTGAGTATAGTGAGCATAAAGAAAGAGTGTGTAAAAAGTTTGTTCTTTGATTGGCAACAAATTACACTGGTAGGTAGGGGGCCTATGTACTATCATGCCTCTCCCCCTCCTCTCCACTATAGCAATCTGGACCGTCTCCACTATGGCAGAAGTATACATGCTATAGTGGCGAGGAGTCACTTTCTAGAAATAGAAAGTGAACATAAATCTACCTAACAGCATAGGCGGTCATAGACAACATGCCTTGGACAAGCCCAGACCTTGACACTGGTCGAGGCACGTCGTGCGCATGCTGGATGGGGGAGGCTCGTCGTGCGCATGCTGAATGGGGAGGCACGCGCGCATGCTGTGTGTCAAGGTCCGGGCTTGTCTAAGGCATGTTGCCTATGGCAGCCCATGCTGTTAGGTAGAATTATTTCCTTTTTAAGTAATTCGGTTGTATTTATTTTCCTTTTATATCTCAAGAGTGACTCATCGCTACTATAGCATGTATACTACAGTTGTGTGGACATGGTCCAGATTTCTCTTTAGGGGGAGAGGCATGATAGCACATAGACCCCTTACCCACCGATGTAATTTGCTGCCAATCAATGAACAAGCTTTTTACACACTCTTTATGCATACTATGCTCAATGACGCTCTTTTCGGTTAATCTCTCTCACTCGTTGCTTACTCGTTAGACATAAACTCACTCTAACGAAGTGGGCACTCGGTGCCGTCGTTGGCTGACCCAGTACAAGAGTGATATTGGGTGCCGCATGGTCTCGTTACGCCCCTTGAAAGTAGGACCGTGACAGTTGGTATCAAAGCCTAGTTGGTTCAAATTCGTGAGAAATCATGCCAAAGAAAAATTTGATGGAAAAGTCGAGTTCGCCATCAGATCAACTCGAGCGCCTCGTCAAGTTGGAAGAAGAAATACGGTATCTGCAAGATATACCGGATAACATTCGATTCATAGAAGAACGAATGAAGGAAATGTCTGAATTTCCTACTAAAATAGCGGCTATTCATAACAAAATAGACACCATACCGATTCCAGAGTTGTTGGATCGGGTGGAAACTCTCAAATCCCGACAAGAAAAGGGAAAGGGAGTCGACACGGGAGAAAGTTTCACAGGTGCAATAATCGGGGTCCTGGAGCGTGTCGATGAGATCGAGCTAGCTCCTACCCGGTTGTTAAAAACCTTGTCTCAAGTGACCATGGACTTCAGAACAATATTTGATTCTCTCAGGGCCGAGATTGCCGAGATCAACATTAAACTGAACCTTACTATGAGAGCCATTGGGAGTCAAACCCAGGCTACTACAGATACTGAATTTAGTCGAGTGAAAATCGCTAAGCCAAAACCCTTTGGTGAAGCCCGAGATGCAAAAGAAATAGAGAATTTCATCTTCGACATGATAAGGCCCATTAAAACGGATGATTATTCGAAAGTGATCTTGGCCACAATGCATCTTACTGGTGATGCAAAACTTTGGTAGAGATCAAAATATCATGATATCAGTCTTGGCGAATGTGTGATTGATACTTGGGAAGAACTAAAAAGGCAATTGAAAGATCAATTCTTTCCAGAAAATGTTGAGTTTAACGCCCGTAGACTACTTCGAGAACTAAAGCAGACTGCAAGCATTCATGAATATGTCAAACAGTTTTCGGGACTCATACTGAATAATAGAGATATGTCGGAAAAAGACAAGATCTTCACTTTTATTGAAGGTCTTAAAGCGTGGGCTAGAACAAAATTGTATAAACAAAGAGTGCAAAGCCTTTCAAGTGCACTTGCAGCTGCAGAGCGACTGTTCGATTATAATATCGAGAACCCTAGGCAAAAGAAGAACACTCCCAGTAACTCAAACACCATCAAGTCCCAGAAACTGACACAGGAGCTGCTGAAAAGAAACCATTTGTCCCAAGAGAAGATTACGAAGCACCAAGAAATGCTAACAACTAACGATAAACAAATAGGCCTATGTCATGTTTCCAGTGTAAAGGATCTCATTGAGTAGTCGAGTGTCCGCATAGATTGGCCTTAACTACCTTACAAGCTTCGATTCATGATGACAACACAGTTAAGGAGGTTGTTGAAGAAGAATCCACTGAGCTTGCTGAAGTTGAGACCATGAATTTCTTGTCAGTTGTACAACAACAGATGAAGGAATTGAGGAAGATCTCCCTGAACCGGACCGCACCAGTGGTTTTCGGTCCAGGAAGATGGACCACAGTCCGTGCCTCGGTTTCGAAGTATTTGGACATCGAAGACAACGTGCGGTTCTCGATCCCAGACCCGAATCCCGAAAACCGAATTGGACCGTAGGACCGAACTAAGCCAAATTGCAAATTAGTTCAACCGAATGAACGAGTTCTTCCCTCTTCAGTCAGTTCTTAAATCCATAAAAGGAAAACAACCGAGTGCCGGACCTCCGAACACTGACATCCGAACACCCGCTCCGAACACCAGTACCCAGTTTCGGTCTCCCTGCTTCGAAACTTCGAATGACCTCTATGGTTCGGTCTCCCCTGCTCCCTGATTGACCCCCGAGTTTTGAGCTTGTCGAGTT
>CM039504.1:50372509-50641473 GCA_022432975.1 Begonia masoniana | reverse complement strand
ACAGACAAACTTGGCGTTTGGGTAATACCAATACATATCCCAAACAATGTTCAAAGATACTCCAAAGCTAGGGATTACTTCGACCTAAGATCAAAATCAATTTGCCAAAGAAAGAAAAGTACCCGAGGAAAAAACCGCGTACCAAGGTTGTGTTTTGGTTCGTTCAATCAATTCCATTCAACCCAAAATAGAAACACAGCTCGTACATCAGCGTGCAGCATCACCAAGGCCACTTTCAAACCCACCGGAAGATCTTCGAGCTGGAACCACCATCAAATTCCAAACATTACCAGAACAAGAGTTCAATGGACAAAATCCACCGTAAGTCAGCATTCCAAATTCCATAAATAGGGGGAGAAATTCTCGTTTCGTAAGCTTAATTTTCACCGGGTTTTTCTCAGCGACCAAACAAAGAGGGTTAAAGACAGACATACCGGGATCGGAGACACGAGACAAGGAAACATGAGGACGAAATCGATCAACTGCTTGATGGTAAGCAGCGCGGAAAATGGGCAGGAAGGAATACCCACTAAGTCATTGATACCACGGAGATTAGGACACGCAGCTAACCAAGAACCCGTGTACTGATGGTGTAAACTGGCAAGTCAGCAAACGACGGCAGGCCGAGTTGAAGTTTGAAACAAAATTTGCCATGGAAGATGATTTTCCCGTTTTTACCGATTTCACGATTAATCTTTCTCAGCATAATCATTCCAGAGAAGTACGCGTCAGATGCTCGTTAGAAGCAGATAATGATCACTGTTCTTGTAGCAGTTACTGCTGCTAATTATCTAAATCATGTGATAAGAAAAAGGATCTATTCCAAACAAGAAAAAACATACATAGAAATTCCTTTTTCGTGCTTTTCAGAAACATGATGCGTGAACATGTGCAATGCTATAAACATAATTAAAACATACAAACAACGAACATAAACATATAACACTCAACTAAAACTAACTACCCAACCTGTTCACCCAACACAATCTATATTCTCCAATTTCCTCGAACAACAGAAGATCGTATGGTGTAGGCCAATCGGCCAAACAAGTCACGGAGACTTACCTGACGTCCGTTGAATGCTAACTCCGTCCACGAGCGTGGTTCACCTAAGGCAAATTCACAACAATTATCATTAAAATGCGTTTGAATTGTTAATGTCCAAATTAATGAAATCCTTAATTACGGAAATTCTTCTAAAGCTATAACTTAATTAATCGAGGCATTTTAACAATCAATTCGCGCTCGATTCTACGAAACATCAAATAACGAGCTTTTTCCAAAAACCCAAAATTCATTAAATTTAACATTTCTCGCAAATTAGTTTAACTTCGTCCAATAACGTTTAATACGTCCTTTATATCCATAAACTCGATAAGCCTATCAATTTCGAATCTTAAATCACAATTTTAATAAAACCCTAATCGTAAAACCTAAATGTATAACTTCGTTAAAATTGAAAACTAATTCCGAAAGCTGGAGAATCTTACCTAGAACGTTGATCGGAGGAGAAATCGGCGTCGGTTGAGGGAGAATCGTCGGCGGCAGAGAGCTTCGCTCTCTGGTTCTTCACGCGGTAGAGGAGAAATGAAGAAAGAAGAAAAAGATTTAGATTGTTTATAATTTGGTTTGGCAAATTACCGTTTTGCCCTTCCTTTGATTTTTTATTTGTTTCGTCCTTCATTTCCTTAATTGGCTAACTGTTCGGTTTCTCCAAATCTCCTTATTTCACCAATAAATCCATCTTATTATTTGGGTTCTATTAAAACTGTCCGTTCGCAAAACGGATCTTGTTTACTATTTTTACTAAAACGTCCTTTATATTACGAGAAACGTAATTCCCGTAATTTAGCGTCACAACTCCTAAAATTCCCATAATTTTCCTAAAATCCATATTAATAACTAGGATCCCAATAAAACTTTCTGTTTGTAAAACGGGATCGATTTGATATAATTATGAAAATGCTATTATATATTAAAATAATAATAATATCCCAGAAAGCCGAGTATTACACTCCTGTTTGCATGTGAGACATCGTGCATACTATTTTAGAAAGGAAACATCTAATCATCCAAGATGAATCCAATCACTTAAGGAGTATAGTCTTCGTTTGATGTGATTGCTTATATCGCAGAGATCGCATAGTAGGAATCCTGAGAATCAATATTCATAGATTTAAATCACACAATAGAAAATAATATATAAACTTCCTTAAAATATGTTTACCAAAAAATATGTCAATACATAAATATTTACAATCTCTCCCTTTGACATTTTTTGGCAAAACCCTAGAACTCCCTCTTAACCTATATTCACATAGAATGTTGCCAATGACACATACTCCCCCTTTTTGCCATAAAAGGACAAAAGGATATAAAAATCAAAGGATCCACCGTGTAAGCACCACATAAAAATTCAATGCAAATAATCACCATAACAACATAATCAGAAACATATAATTAGAATATCCAAAAAGAAGAGAAGATGAGCAGAATAGATTCAAAGTAAAAAAAAAATAACCAAAATAGTGTCATGGTTAAACAGAGTTCTTCACCAGTAGTAAAAATGCTCATGGAATTGTCTCTTCAATAATCACTTCCTGGGTTTCCACTGGGACACCAAGAGGTACACCAGGTGCAGATGACTTCTTTTCTTTCTTTTTCAGGATAACATTTTCTTCCGCATCAGTTTTACTCTTAAGTAGTGTATCAATCAGACTCGTAACAATCTCCTTTTGTTTTTGTAATACATATAGTTGATTATCCAGAGATTTTGATACATCTATTAGAGTCTTGATGGAATATGAAGCAAGAGCATGAGTTGACATACCTTTTGAAGGTGGAGCACTGTCTATGAGTTTTTCCATATCATTCACATGTTCACCAGTCCTGAGCTTATAACTGTTACGAAGTTCATCTTTTTTAACATATAAATATTCCTTTTCTGTAATGACTTTGTGTTACGAAGATATAATGACATAAATCAGACAAGGAAACAGCAAAGCTAACCTTCCATTCTTACTATCGGCATGCTTCATAATTTGATCAAAGATAAACTGCCCAATATTGAATGGAATTGCATTACCTACTTTAAACAGTAACGTAACCATTGATTTATTTATTCCAGTACCATGCGAAGTGGGCATCCAATTCCTCATAGCAATTTTGTGTAAAATTCCATATTTTACTATTAGTTGGGAGTTAAAAAAATTCTTTCCTTTAGGCCAAGCACGTCTGACACCCCTGTGATATCAGCTATAATTTGGCTAAAATCTGGAACAAACATCTCAGTATCAATACATTTAATTTCCAAGTATGAGTTGATCACATCAAGGGCGAATTCAAAGATCTGTCTTCTATGATAGATTTGACCAAAGTTTGAATGATCAGGGGACTTAAACATAGAAATCTATCCAGAACAACTTTACTCACAAATGTTAAGCCCTCTAAACGTCTTTCCTAAGCCTTGTTGCAGAAGATGGTAAATCATAACTTCGCAATCTAGAAAGTCACCTTCGTGAATATTTCTTTCAGACCATAAGTTCCTATTAGAAAAGTTTTCCCAACGTGCAGCATGATAGTCTGACTTTAATTCTACTTCAATAGTTTTAACAGAAGGCTTACTTTAATTTTTGCTGACTAGATTATGTGACATTGACTGCATGCGAGTGGGATGTTTTGGAGACAGAGATACTTTGACCTTTTTGAGCTTTGACTTCTTCGATTTTAAAGAATCAGGTTGCACAATAGTCTTCTTGGATTTCAATTTTGGTGATTTTCCAGGAACAGAGGTTTCACTTGTTTTCTTAAAACTTGAGCGAAGATTCATGGACTGTTTTGAGATCCGTACTTCTTGAACACTAGAGGAGTCTGATTCTTTTTCATCTTTTTTGAACAATTGCTCATAAGAGGAATTTGCTTTAACCGCTTGAGCCCTTTTTCCTTTTGCAACTCGAGTAAGTCTTGAGCGATCAGAGGCCTTTAGAGGACCAGAGCTAGTTTTGTATCTATCATTAACAAGATTTCGAAATCTTCTTTTGACTCCAGAAGAGTCCACTTGATGAATGGGAAGAGCATATCCATTGCTATTCGTGATCGCTCCCCCTTTAGCTCAGACGTCGTGTATGCAATAGTTGGTGGCGTATAGACAACGATAGCCATTTCTGATTCTAGATAAGCAAGATGAGCTTCTGTATCAATGTGTGGAATATTGCTTGATGATGTGACTTTATTTGATTATTTGTTGCTTGCCATGGAGAAGAGCACCTGAGAGAAGCTCTAAACAGTGAAACCCTTCAAAATCCATAATGCTATCAGAAGAGAGAGAAAGATATCACCGTTGAAACTCCTTGAGAATTGATGGGAATATCTTCAATTTTTTTTTAAAAATAAGGACCATTAAATCACATTAAAGTTTCTTAATTTCTCCACTGAGTATAATAATCACAGTTTCCATATTGCCCTGAGAAAGATCAATAAGCATGGAAGCTCTGGGAATAAACTTTGCTAATTTTATGGAAATAAACCATAAAATCCGCATAATATCAGTTTTGATGACAAACTTATCCAATAACCATAATTGAGACATTGTAATAAAGATTTATTTTTTGGTCTTCATAGGAATATCCAGAATATAATGTGTCAGTCTTTCCAATAATAAATCCGCAATCTTCAAAGGATTTGAGAGTAATAAAATTATGGAAATTGACCATAAATATATAAATTTTTCTTCAGTTTCTCATAAAACCACAATCTTCACAGTTGAAAGATAAGTCCAATTGATATAACCATACTCAAGGACCATACGACTACTCCTTAATACATAAGAGATTAACCACGAATGTTAGAAATTTCTAGTAAGTAATCTAAATTCTAAAAAATTAGCAATAGGGAATCGCCCAAAAACAGGTGGTGAATTTTTTTTTATTTTTTATTTTTTATTATTATATGAAAGGAAAATAAAAAAAAACTTTCACGAAGAATCTTTTCACATAACACAAAGGCCTATGGCAAACCTTAATTCTTCAAATTTCACAACATCCAAAGCTTTGGTAAAAATATTGGCAATTTGTTTTTCCGTCACCATATGTTCCAAGGTGATAACTTTGTCTTCTACAAGAGATCTAATAAAATGATGTCGAATATCAATATGTTTTTTACGAGAATGCTATACTGGATTCTTAGAGATATTAATAGCACTCATATTATCACAGTATAACGTTATGACACCTTGTGTGACACTGTAGTCCTTGAGCATTTGTTTCATCCAAAGAAATTGAGTACAGCTACTACTAGCTGCGATGTATTCTGCCTCGACAGTAAAGAGAGAAATAGAATTCTGCTTCTTGCTAAACCAAGACACTAAATTGTTTCCTAAATAAAAACATCCACCGGAAGTACTCTTCCGATCATCCAAACTTCCAGCCCAATTAGCATCACAATAACCAACCAGATTGACATTTGTATCGAAAGAATACCAGAGTCCATAGTCAGTCGTTCCGCCAACATATTTGAGAATTTGCTTCACTGAGACCAGGTGAGACTCTCGAGGATTTGCTTGAAACCGAGCATATAATCCCACACTGTAACAAATGTCTGGTTGACTGACAGTTAGATATAAAAGGCTGCCAATCATACTTCTATATAGTCAGTGAATCAACAGAAGTCTCTTTTTCATCTTTGGATAGTTTTTCATGTGTCTTAATCGGTGTTCTTTTGAGATGGGCATTCTCTAACTTGAAACGCTTCAACAGATTTTTGGCATACTTGGTTTGGGAGATGAAAATTCCATCATTTTTTTGTTGAATATGAAGACTAAGAAAGTAATTGAGCTCACTGACCATGCTCATTTCAAATTCGCCAGTCATTTTTGCTACAAAATCATCCACTAGCACTTGTGACACTGAGCTAAACACTATGTCATCAACATAAATTTGAGCAAGTAAAAACTAACCATTGTTTCGACGAATGAAAAGGGTTTTATCTACTCCCCCTCGCTTATATCCTTTGGATAATAAATACACCATGAGATGTTCATACCAGGCACGAGGTGCTTGTTTAAGCCAGTATAGCGCTTTCTTCAATCTATACACATACTCGGGATAATGAGGGTCCTCAAAACCCTTTGGTTAAGTGACATAAACTTCTTCATTTAGAAAGCCATTCAGAAACACACTCTTCGCATCCATTTGATATATTTTGAACCACATTACACAAGCAAGAGCTAGTAAAAGTTGGATGGATTCCAGTTGAGCGACTGGAGCGAATGTCTCATCAAAATCAATTCCCTCAATCTGTGAATATCCTTGAGCAACTAACCGTGCTTTATTACATGTAATGATATTTACATTTGGAGGACATGACACTAAATCCAAAACTTGATTTCGAGAGAATTGATCGAGTTCTTCTTGCATTGCCTCGATCCAGTATTCATCTAGGAGAGCTTCTTTCACATTTTTAGGTTCAATGGTTGAGGTGAAGCATGCCATATAAATCATATCTCCATAGTTTACTCTCGGTTTATCTCTGGTTCAGAGTCAATCATTAAGACTGCCAATGACTTTATCAACAGAATGATCTTTTCTGGACACGTGTGGACGGTGGTCTGTTATCTGATGTAGTCACGTCCACTTCACCAGTTGTGACATTTGTATCAGAGACACTACTGGAGACACTGCTTAGAAGAACATCTGGTACATTGGTGTTTGCACAAAAAATTCGGATTAAGTTTTTATCTTTTCAAAGTCGAAAAGAAAATTCTGAAACGAATTTATCTAGGCAATTTATAGGAACCCTAGAAACATTATGAATTCTTGCTGTGCTGTGACTGATACTGTAACATCAGTAGTAATTGCATATAAAGAGGAAATCAACCATAACCAAGACTTTTCCCATAATTACCTTTTTAAATCATTTTAATTTTTAGTCTTATTTAATTTCGAGTAATTTTAGTTCATCATTTCCTACTATTTATTTAATTTCAATATTTTCATCTTTATTTTATAGAAATTTATAGCAAGATTAATTTGATTAAAAATATTCTCGTGTGATCGACTTTTACTTACTTTATTACTTCGTTAGCGACACGTGCACTTGCGTTAGGGTGTAGAAAATCACTAACAAGTTTTTGGCAGCCGTTGCTGGAGATATTTCTTAATTATTTTATTTTGCTATAATTTTTTTATATTTTTTCAGGTACGTTTTATGCTTGACGAGGACAACAAAAATCTTCTTGCACTCGACCCAGAGATTGAACGCACGTTTCGAGAGAGAAGAAGACAACAGCAACAATCTTTTTTTGGCAGGGACAATATGGCTCATTTAGAGGAAGAAAGGAACAATGCTGGTAATGCTGTGGATGACAGAGACAAACCCATTCAGGACTTTGCCATCCCTACTCTTGATGATTTAAATCCTGGAATCGTGAGACCAGACCTTCGAGCGATCAGATTCGAGTTTAAACCGGTGATGTTCCAAATACTTCAAACAGTCGGGCAGTTTAGTGGAATGGTTACCGACAACCCGCATCGTCATCTAAAAGTCTTTGGAGAAGTTAGCGATTCTTTCAATTTTCCTAGAGTTCTTGCTGAAGCATTGAGGGTTCAGCACTTTCCACATTCTTTAAGAGACAGAGTGAGAGATTGGTTGAACAGCATTCTTTCAGACACCATTACTACTTAGGGGGATCTTGCTAAGAAATTCATTATGAAGTACCACTCACCAGTGAGGAACGCAAGGATGAGAAATGAAATCACCAGCTTCCAACAGAAAGATGGAGAATCACTTTACGAAGCCTGGTACAGATTCAAGGAGTTACTAAGGCAGTGTCCTAATCACGTGATACCTCTCTCGATTCAACTAAAGACATTTTATAATGGACTCAATGGGCAGACAAGATTGATTATTCATGCTACAGCAAACGGTACACTTCTTTCTAAATCCTTCAATGAGGCTTATGACTTACTAGAGAGAATGGTAGTAAACAGCTACCAGTGGCCTTCAGACAAAACTCAATCTATAAGGCACACAGCTTGGTTTTATGATCTAGATGAAGTTGCTGCATTAAATGCAAAGATTTCTATGCTGGAAAATGCGATCAAGGCGATGAACAAACCTTCTAAGCCGACAATCAGAGAAGTTTCCTGCATTTTCTATGGGGAGAATCACGATGACAACTCTTATCCCACCAACCCAGAATCTGCAAATTACATGGGATATAATAGGAACAATAGCCCTTACTCACAGACCTACAACCTGGCTAGAAGCTGCATCCAAATTTTCAATGGAATTCACTGCAGCAGAATGCCACTGCACAAAACAGATCTGCAGAGAACTAGAAGCAAAGTTTCTCACAGCCAACCCAAACTTCAATGCATCAAGAGCAACCAGAGAGCTTTGCTAGAGAATATGCTGCTAAGACAGACGTGGTCTTGAAAAACTTGGCGGCATCTATGAAAAATATGGAAACATAAATAGGGCAGCTGGCTCAGTCCTTAAGCACAAGAAATACAGGGCAATTGCCGAGTGATACTAAAGTACCACAAAGGCATGGAAAAGAGCATTGCAAGGCTATAGTATTGAGGAATGGAAGAGAGTTAGAAATCCCAAAGAAGCTAAGGAAAGCTGAGGATTCCAGAAATCGAAATGAGGTGGCTGAACATAAAGAATCAGATGAAACAGAAAACAATAATCCAGCAACTGATGCTGCAGCATCACCACAGCAACAACAAGAGAAGTTAAGAATCCAGAAGCCGCCACCACCATTTCCTCAGAGATTATAAAAACACAACCAAGACAAACAATTTAAAAGATTTCTAGATGTTCTCAAGTAGGTACACATCAAATATGCCCTTGGTGGAAGCACTTGAACAAATGGCCAACTATGCCAAAAAGAGGAAGCTGGGAGAATATGAACTGGTGGCTATGACAGAAGAAGCAAGGTACATATTGCAGAACAAGATTCCACCAAAATTAAAAGATCCTGGCAGTTTCACCATCCCATGCATGATAGGCAACAGTTATTTTGGTAAAGCTCTATGCGACATGGGAGCAAGTATTAATCTAATGCCCATGTCTATTTTCAAGAAACTGAGAATTGGAGAAGTTAGACCCCCGACTGTAACTCTGTAACTTGCTGATTGCTCGTGACTCATCCACAAGGAAAGATAGAAGACGTTCTTGTAAGGGTAGACAAGTTCATTTTCTAGCAGACTTTATCATACTGGATTATAAAAGCTGATCGTGAGGTGCCTATCATCTTGGGAAGACCATTTTTAGCTACTTTGATCGACGTGCAAAAAGGTGAACTTATTATGAGGGTAAATGACCAATAGATCACCTTCAATGTTTTTAAGGCCATGAAATACCCTTATGATGAGGAAGATTGTTTAGCATATGAGAAAAAATAAAGACAGAAGAAACATAAAGCTCTATGCGACATGGGAGCAAGTATTAATCTAATGCCCATGTCTATTTTCAAGAAACTGAGAATTGGAGAAGTTAGACCCACGACTGTAACTCTGTAACTTGCTGATTGCTCGTGACTCATCCACAAGGAAAGATAGAAGACGTTCTTGTAAGGGTAGACAAGTTCATTTTTCTAGCAGACTTTATCATACTGGATTATAAAGCTGATCGTGAGGTGCCTATCATCTTGGGAAGACCATTTTTAGCTACTTTGATCGACGTGCAAAAAGGTGAACTTATTATGAGGGTAAATGACCAATAGATCACCTTCAATGTTTTTCAACTCTATCGAAGTTACAGGAGGCAGTTTGAGGCATTAATCAGAACAGAAGATAGCCCAGAAATTCTTCAGCCATCGAGTGAAGAGGCACCAACATTAGAGCTTAAACAGTTACCTTCTCACTTAAAGTATGCATTCCTGGGATTCAAAGAGACACTTCCTGTTGTGATTTCAGCAGCTTTATCAACCACGCAGGAGTAAGAACTATTACATGTTTTGAAAAACCATAAACAGGCTTTGTCATGGACAATAAAGGATATAAAAGGGATTAGTCCGAGTATTTGCATGCATAAAATATTATTAGAAGAATGATACCATGAATCGATAGAGCAACAAAGAAGGCTAAACCCAGTAATGAAGGAAGTGGTGAAAAAAGAGATTCTGAAGTGGCTGGATGCAGACATTATCTACCCTATTTCAGACAGCTCGTGGATTAGCCCAGTCCAATGAGTTCTAAAGAAAGAGGGAACAATTGTGGTAGCTAATGAAAAGAATGAGTTAATCCCCACGAGGACTGTAACAAGATGGAGGATTTGCATGGACTACAAAAAGCTAAATAAGGCAACAAGAAAGGATCATTTTTTGCTACCTTTCATCGACCAAATGTTAGACAGATTGGCTGGCAAGAGATTTTACTACTTTTTGGACGAGTATTCTAGATATAATCAGATCACCATTGCCCCCGAAGATCAGGAAAAAACTACCTTCACATGGCCATATGGAACATTTGCTTTTAGAAGGATGCCTTTCGGGTTGTGTAATGCTCCAGCAACGTTTCAACGCTGCATGATGGCCATCTTTTCAGATATGGTGGAAGAGTGTTTAGAAATATTTATAGATGATTTCTCCATTGTGGGAGAATCTTTCAAATTATGTTTGAAGAATCTGGAGAACGTTATTAAAAGATGCATGGAAACCAACTTTGTGCTCAACTAGGAAAAGTGCCACTTCATGGTTCCAGAAGGAATAGTGCTCGGACATCGAGTTTCAGAGAAAGGATTGGAAGTAGATAAAGCTAAAGTAGAGATCATTGAAAAACTACCACCACCAAAAATAGTTAAGGGGATCAGAAGCTTTTTGGGACATGCGGGATTCTATCGCCGCTTTATTAAAGACTTCTAAAAATTTTCTAAACCGCTATGCATATTATTAGAGCAGAACACTTCCTTTTCGACAGGGACTGTATGGAAGCCTTCAATTTGTTGAAGCAAAAGCTGATCACCGCACCTGTAATAGCAGCACCTAATTGGACTTCACCGTTTATTCTGATGTGCAATTCAAGTGATTATGCTGTGAGAGTAGTGTTGGGACAGAAAAAAGACAGAATATTCCATTCATTCTATTATGCAAGTAAAACTCTAAAAGAAGCTCAGAGGAATTACACAACTACAGAGAAAGAACTATGAGCAGTGGTGTTTGCATTCGATAAGTTCAGAGCATATTTGATAGGAACCAAGGTTATTGTGTATATCGATCATGCAGCAATCAAGTATTTGGTTGCTAAGAAGGGATGCTAAACCAAGACTGATCCCTTGGGTGTTACTACTTCAGGAGTTTGATCAAGAAATCCGTGACAAGATCATTTATCTAGACTGGAAAATGTAAGCGAACAGCAAGTCGGAGAAAATATCAAGGAAACATTCCCAGATGAACAAATGTTGAAACTGGATGTGTATCCAGTGCCTTGGTATGCAGACTTTGTTAATTATATTGTGAGTGATATAATCCCTTCCGATCTAGATTATCAGCAGAAAAGGAAGTTCTTGAAAGATATGAAGCGATATTTTTGGGATGAGCCATTCCTCTTCAAACAGTGCACGGATCAGTTGTGCCAAGATGTATACCAAAGGAAGAAGCCCTTAGCTGGCTCCCTCGGTCTAACACAAGTGGCTCTGGCAGCCTCAATATCCAGAGCTCTAGCTGTGATGTCAGAATAGGGCACATCAATAATACCTGAGACAACAACGTGCATCCGAATCTCCGGATTAAGTCCCTCCATAAACTGGTGCACCTTCTCCTCATTGTCACTGACAAGGCGCGGAGCAAATCGCGATAAGGCCTCGAACTTCCGAATATACTCTGCAACTGAACATGTCGGCTTCAGCTGCGTAAACTCATTCCTCTTCGCCACTCTCACTGTGCGGTTGAAATACTTATCGAAGAACACGGTCTTAAACCGCTCCCACGTCATAACTGATACATCCGTCGTCGTCTTGATCGAATCCCACCAAAAACGGGCGTTTAACGCCAGGTGGAAGGTAACATAAGCCACCTTACTCCCGTTTCCCACCTCTGCATAATTCAGCATATCCTCCATCACTCGAATCCACTCCTCCGCAATATTTGGATCCGATGATCGACCGTCGAATACTGGAGGCCGTAGACTCTGGAACTTCTGCATACCCTGGTTATTAGGAACCACCAAATCCTGGGCCCTCTGGTTCTCTCGATTTACTAGACTCTCGATTTGTTGTGCTTGGCGGTCCATGTGCTGAGATTGGCGATCTAGCAACTCCGTAAGTCGATCAAGCGCGTCATCCCAAGGATCTTTTCCTCTAACCATATTTTATAACTCCTAAAAAAAAAATCAAAGCAAACAATTCTAAGAAATCTAAATCAGACAAAGTAGTAAACGTACTTACAGTTGAGGAAGGATGTCCGCGTAGTGGCTTTGCAGTCGAGCAGTCTACAGAACCGATTTTAAAACCCGGGGCTCTGATACCATAAATGTAACTTCCCTAATACTGTACCCAATTTCCCGTACATATTTTTTTTTATCCTTATACTTTAAATAAACTCTAAGCGGAATTTAAACTGGAATCTGAATTGAAGTCTAGGTTTTAAACCATTTAAAACAAACATAAAACCAATTAAATAAAACTTAAAACATTTGATAAAATAATAAAAATTAAATTAAAAATAGGGGAGGGCAGAAATGTAATTCTGCCGCAGATCGATCACAGCGATCGGTCGCTGCCAGAAATCGATCCGACGATCGATCACTGCAACAGCGATCGATCACAGCGATCATTCACTGCTCATCACAGCGATCGATCGCTGCCAGCGATCAACCCATTTTTTTGCCATCCTCTCTGGAATCCGAAATTCCAGAGAGCAAACTTCAATTTTATACATTTCTCATCCCTTTACACTTCTCATCATATGCACCCTAATTAAACGATCTAAACCCACGATAAACTTTCATAAAAACAAACTGCATAGATACGTTTAAAAATCGACAAATCCTCCTGTTTTAGATTCCAAGCAGTTCCAGCGAAACATTATAAAACACAGTTTATAAAACTGGTTTTCAAATCGTTTAAAACCTCAAAACATGAACCTAACATCTAGCAAGATCCCAAGCATCCTAATATGTTCTAACTTTACACATATTTAGTCCAAAAATAACCCAGTACTCTCAAACACGTACATACATCCCCACGGGTCAAAACGCACCAACTGCTCAGCGCACTCCCACGGGCCATTCTCCATCAACCGCATCATACATCAGGAGGAGGAACGTCGTCATCACCTGGCTCAATGTCACCTACAATGTCACCTACACCATACAGACACACTATGAGCTAAAGGCTCAGTAAATTCTACGTAAATGCAGATGCGTGCAGTGCATATGGAGTTCAGAAATCATGCATAACATACAGATCGTGGCAGACATAATATCACCGAGATCTCATCCCCCTAACCGAAGAGAGCCCATCAAGCGGTCGGACTACTCTTTCCAGCTAGAGGAGGGGGGTACACGCTTACAACACGTACAGCCGTGCCTGAGCCCCACCTCGCGTGACCAAATAACAAATTACGTATTTTAATACATTACATGAGATGTGGTATTGGTCAGACCCTTAATCGGTCCACACAATAGATCGATAGCCCCCTTTCGGGCCACATCGGTTTTTCTGAAAACATCGTGCGGAAATTCATTTTGATGCTTAGTTAAAATACGTGATGCATGAACAATTATAAGCATAAAATAAACAACCAACATGCATACCATCAAGACGAATAAAAACATAACCTAATAAAAGATTAACCTAGCTACCCAACCAAAGCAATTTAAACACACAATACTCTAAGATCCTCGACGCGACATCGAAGTACAGTGTAGGCCAATCGGCCAGAGTAAGTCACGAGAACTTACCTTGAGCGCGCTGAACTTCGAGCTCTGTCCACGAGAGTCGTTCGCCTGAGGCAAAACACGACATTTGTCATTAAAACAAGTTTAAGCTACTAAACATCCAAATTTAACGAAACCTTAACTAAAGAAATTTCCTAAAGCTTTAATCTAATTCATTGAGCTATTTGATCGAGCAATACACGCTCGGCAACTCAAATCCCAAATTACGAGTTTTCCCTAAATCTCGAAATTTCTCGAATTTTAACATTTTCCACAAATTAATCTAGTTTCGTCCAATAACGCTCAATAAGTTCTCTACGTTCATAAACTACGATAACCTATTGATTTTTAAACCCAAAATCGCATTTTTAACCTAAACCCTAACGTTAAATCGGCCCAAAAATTGAAAACTAACGCTCTAGAATCATAGATTCATACCTAGGGTTGCGAGAGGAGGAGAAAGCACGGAGAAAACGAGACAATCGGAGGAGAAACGGAGGTCAGAACGTCGAAGATCGTCTGTTGGAGAACAAAGAAAATCGCCTCTGGCGTTTTCGTGAAAACAGGGAAGAAGAAATGAGGGAGAAAAGGGATTTCTCATATTTTTATAATATTGATTTGGCAGATTACCGTTTTGCTCTTCTTTTGATTTTCTATTTGTTTCGTCCTTCGTTTCATTAATTGGCTAACTATTCGGTTTTCTACAAATTTCCTTATTTCACCAATAAATCCAACTTATCATTCGGGTTCTGTTAAAACTGTTCGTTTGCAAAACGGACCTCGTTTACTATTTTTACTAAAACGTTCTTTATATTACGAGAAACTTAATTACTCGAAATATAGCGTTATTTCTTCAAAAATTCTCGTAAATTCCTTAAAATTCCTATTAATCGTTAGGATTCTAATGACGCTTTCTTTTCGTAAAACATGTTTGATTTGACATATTTACCAAAATGCCATCATATAATATAATATTAATATCCCGTAAAACCGGGTATTACATAATGCATCTTATTGGTGATGCAAAACTTTGGTGGAGATCAAAATATCATGATATTAGTATTGGCGAATGTATGATTGATACTTGTGAAGAGCTAAAATGGCAATTGAAGGATCAATTCTTTCCAGAAAATGTTGAGTTCAACGCTCGTAGACTACTTCGAGAACTAAAGCAGACTACAAAGATTCGTGAATATGTCAAACAGTTTTCGGGACTCATGCTGAACATTAGAGATATGTTGGAAAAAGACAAGATCTTCTCTTTCATTGAAGGTCTTAGACCGTGGGCCAGAACAATATTGTATGAACCAAGAGTGCAAAGCCTTTCAAGTGCACTTGCAGCTGCAGAGCAACTATTCGATTATAATATCGAGAACTATGGGCCAAATAAGAACACTCCTAGTAACTCAAACACCATCAAGTCCCAGAAACCGCACACAGGAACTACTGAAAGGAAACCATTTGTCCCAAGAGAAGGCTACGAAGCACCAAGAAGTGCTAACAACCAACGCCCAACAAATAGGCCTATGTCATGTTTTTTGTGCAAGGGACCCCATCGAGTAGTCGAGTGTCCGCATAGATCGGCCTTAACTGCCTTACAAGCTTCGATTCATGATGACAACTCAGTTAAGGAAGTTGTTGAAGAAGAATCCACTGAGCTTGTTGAAGTCGGGAGCATAACTTTCTTGTCAGTTGTACAACAACAGAAGGAGGAACTAAGGAAAATCCCAGATAAAAGTCTCATGTATGTGGAGTCTGTGATGACCCGAATGTGCAAGTATGGGTACGATGGCTGCACGAACTGGAACCTGGATGGCGGTACGTCCGCGCGGGCGAACCGGAAGGTGACAGGTCGTAAAAAGGGGGTCGTCACAATCCCACATCGCTTGGGGAAGTATGTGGAAATGAAACATATGTAAAGAGACCCTCCCAACATAGCAAGACGCGTTTTGGAGCTCAATTGACGACGGATCCCATAAGAACTCCGAAGTTAAGAGGGCTTCGGCGAGAGTAATTCCAGGTTGGGTGACCTTCCGGGAAGTGCTCTCGCCAAACAAAGCCGTGAGGGGAGGATATTGGGCTGCGGCCCAATCCCTAGAGCGGACAATATCTTGCTGGGATGAGGGGTCGTTACAAATGGTATCAGAGCCTGTACCCAACCAGAAATGTGGCCAACGAGGACGTTGGGCCCCCGAGGGGGGGTGATTGTGATGACCCGAATGTGCAAGTATGGGTACGATGGCTGCACGAACCGGAACCTGGATGGCGGTACGTCCGCGCGGGCGAACCGGAAGGTGACAGGTCGTAAAAAGGGGGTCGTCACAATCCCACATCGCTTGGGGAAGTATGTGGAAATGAAACATATGTAAAGAGACCCTCCCAACATAGCAAGACGCGTTTTGGAGCTCAATTGACGACGGATCCCATAAGAACTCCGAAGTTAAGAGGGCTTCGGCGAGAGTAATTCCAGGTTGGGTGACCTTCCGGGAAGTGCTCTCGCCAAACAAAGCCGTGAGGGGAGGATATTGGGCTGCGGCCCAATCCCTAGAGCGGACAATATCTTGCTGGGATGAGGGGTCGTTACAGAGTCATTCATCAATAACAGATCTACTAAGAGTACGATGATAGACTCGAGAGATACTCATAACTTCATTACGGAGAAAGAAGCTCACCGTCTTGGTTTGAAGCTGGAAAAGAATGATGCAGTATGAAAACAATGAATGCGAAAGCGATGCCAATACTCGGGATTGTAAGGAGAGTCTAGTTAAAACTCAGCTCAAGGACGAGACTCACTGACTTCATCGTAGCACGGATGGATGACTTTGATACTATCTTGGGGATGGAGTTCTTGATGGAATATAAAGTCATCCCAATGCCCTCAGCGAAATATTTAATAATCACCAGTAATAACCCAACCGTTGTTCATGCGATTCTGAAACAACCAAATGTCATCAACACAAAGAGGCTATCTGCTATGCAATTCAAGAAAGGCCTAAAACACGATGATCCAACTTACATGGTCGTTCCAAGAGGAAGTAATACATCCTGAAATCTCTAAAGTCCTAGAAAAGTTCATGAGTACCATGTCTGAGTGTTTACCTAAGACGCAACCTCCAAGAAGGGACATCGATCATCAAATTGAACTGAACCCCAGATCTAAACCTCCTGCGAAGGCCCTGTATAGACTGGCTTCAACAAAACTAGCAGAACTAAGGAAGTAATTAGACGAGCTACTCGAGGCCGGATTCACCAAACCTGCTAAAGCACCTTTTGGAGCACCAGTGTTGTTTCAAAAGAAAACAGATGGAAGTTTGCGAATGTATATAGATTACCGGGCACTCAACAAAAGTCACAGTGCACAACAAACATCCCATTCTGCTTATCACTGATCTTTTTGATCATTTGTAAAAGGCCAAGTACTTCACCAAGCTTGATCTGCGATCAGGTTATTATCAAGTAAGGATTGCAGAAGGAGACGAATCCAAGACAACAAGCGTAACAAGGTATGGAGCCTTTGAATTATTGGTGATGCTCTTCGGACTCACAAACGCCCCTGCAACATTATGCACCCTCATGAATCGAGTATTTCATGAATACCTTGACAAGTTTGTGGTGGTGTACCTTAATGACATTGTGGTATATAGCGAGATACTAGAAGAGCAAAAGACGCATCTCCGTTTGGTTTTTGAAAAGCTAAGAGAAAACCAACTTTATGTGAAGAAAGAAAAATGCTCTTTTGCTCAGGAGAGCTTCGAATTCCTCGGCCACATTGTTGAACAAGGTCGTCTTCGCATGGACCCGGGTAAGATAAGTGCTGTCAAAAGTTGGAAGACCCCAACATCTGTCACTAAACTGCGTTCCTTCCTCGGCCTTGCCAATTATTACAGACGCTTTGTGGAAGGATTTTTGAAGAGAGCTGCACCCCTAACAGAACTCTTAAAGAAAGGAGTTCCTTAGGAGTGGAACTCTGAATGTCAAAAATCTTTTGCTGACTTGAAAGCAGCTATGATACAAGTGTTGACTTAGAGAGTGTTTAAGTCATAATTTGTTTTTGATGATGTCTGTGTGTATTAAATATTCAATTTGATTATGTGTACTTAATGAGAATTATAAATATGAGTTTATCTGGAAATACCCTTGAAAAGGGTATTTTAGTTGACTAATGAATCGGTTTGAGTATACAGAGCTAAATAGTAAAACAGGCTTGGATATACCGATAGCTACACGACAAAGAACAGAAGGCTTCTGCCGATGATGTACTCAGCGCCTATATGTTTCATCTGCCGATGACGTGTCAAGCTGTTCTTATGCCGATCGCTACACGACAGAGAAGAGAAGTTTCTTGTACCGATGGCGTTTGAAGCTACTTGTTCCGATGACGTGTCAATATGCTTCTACCGATGACTATATATATAATAAAATAGAAGCTTCTACCGATAGCTGTTTCTGAAGACAGATGCCGATGACGTGTCAAAGCACTTATATGCTGCAACTGCCGATCGAGTCTGAAGATACATCTGCCGATGATATTTGTAGCAGCTCCTGCCGATTGACTAAACGACAAAAGGAGATGCTGACTAAAGCATGCATCTGCCGATGAATTTTCACGTTGCACCTGCCGATGAAGTTTCAAGACACATATGCCGGTGACGTCTGAAGCTCACTCATTCCGATGACGTGTCAAGTGTGTTGAAGCTACATATTCCGGTAATCTTCCGCCAGAATTTTAAAGCTAGCCGCGAAGCTACAGTGATGTCGTTTTCAAGCTTTAATTCCAGAACATTAATGGCGACGACGAACAACACTTTCAGACGCAACGGATAGGTGCTTCAGTACGGATGCTTCCCAACGGTAACTTTTATCCATTTCTAGTAGAAGCATTCAATACGATGAAGCAAAAATGATACAGAGTATATAGCAGAAGTTAGAGCTCGAAGAACCAACTTTTGCGAATTTTCAATTGATAGCCCTAAGCTGCAAAAGTTTTCATACTCTGTAATCACTGTACATCTCTCTAAACTCGAACTTGAGATTTCTGCTGTGAGAGTGTAGTCTGTGATCAATTTCACAAATACAAATCATTTGTAAAGGCAGTGGATTGACGCCCGTGAAGTTCAATCCAGGACTGTGTAAGGCTGTGGATCGAAGCCCGTAAGTTCGATCAGAGTTTCTCGTTGAGGAGAAGTAAGGAATCTTCAAGGGGGAGCCTTGGAGCGTGGACGTAGGCAGTTTGGCCGAACCACGTAAAAATACTGGTGTCAAATTTCTCTTTCTCTCTCTGTATTTTATATGTTTGCTTGCTGCTAATATTCAAACTGAAACTGCAAGAGAAATTTACCAGATTATTAAATTAATTAATTAAAAAGTCTAATTCACCCCCCTCTTAGACAATTCCGATCCTACAATTGGTATCAGAGCAAGGTTAAATATTGTCTAAGTATTTTATCTTGAAAATACTGTGATATTCGTAATGGCATTCAACACACACTCTTCACAAATAGAAGGTCAGTCTACCACCAGACCTCCATTCTTCGATGGTAGTGATTATGTGTACTGGAAATCTAGGATGAGAATCTATGTTCAGGCTATGGACTATGATTTATGGAATAATATAGAAAATGGTCCATACATAGCTTTTAAAACAGAAAATGGTATTAGATTACCCAAAGCTTCACACGAATTAAATGATACTGATAAGAATAACCTGAGCCTGAATGCCAAGGCAATAAACACCTTATACTGCGCTCTGAATAGAGACGAGTTTAATAGAGTACAAGGGTGTGAGAGTGCTCAAGAAATTTGGCACTTATTAGAGGTCACACACGAAGGCACAAACCAGGTCAAAGAGAGTAAATTGAGCATGTTAGTTCATGAATATGAACTGTTTTCCATGGAAAAAGGAGAAACCATTAGTTCCATGTTTACTCGATTTACTAACATTACTAATGGTCTTAAAGCTCTTGGTAAGATTTACTCAGGAGAAGAACAGGTAAGGAAACTTCTGAGATGCCTACCGAGAGCATGGCAACCAAAGGTGACTGCCATTCAGGAAGCTAAGGATCTCAAAACTTTGAAGCTTGAGGAGCTCATTGGATCTCTCATGACGCATGAGATCACAATGAGGGCAAATGAAAAGGAGGACCTCAAAGAGAAAGAGGTCTCTAAGAGAAAGGACATTGCCCTGAAGGCCTCCTCTGCCTCATCCAGTAAACATGAAGAATCTGATGAGGAAGAAGTAGATGAAGATGATGAGGATATAGCTCTCATCACTAGAAGGTTCAGCAAATTCCTCCAAAGGAAAAGAATGCAGGGAAGAAGATTTCAAAAGGGTGAAAAACCTCAAAAGGAGAAGGAAATCACCTGCTTTGGTTGCGGCAAGCCTGGCCATATGAAGGCAGATTGTCCTCAGGCAAAGAAACATCCCAAAAAGTTCAAGAAGAAGGCCATGAAGGCAACCTGGGATGAATGTGAAAGTGACACTTCTTCTTCAGAAGATGAGGAAGTTGCTAACCTCTGTTTTATGGCTCACGAAGATAAGGTTAGTTCTATATCTCCTTGTACCTTAAGTGACAGTGAAATTGATGACGATGATGGAGATATAGTAGATGCTTTTAATGATCTAGTAAAACAATTCAGCATGTTAAAGACTAAGTACAATGCATTGAAAAAGGAAAATGCAAGCTTAAATTTGAAGCAAGAAAATGAAAACAATCAGCTTGAAAAAGAAGTGTATGAACTGAAAAAGAAAAATGAATTTTTAAACTGGTTTGTTCAGAAATTGACTCTTAGTAGTAATAAACTGAACATGTTGATAAGTGATCAAAGAATGCAATTCGATAAAACTGGCTTAGGGTATGACAGGTTTTGCAGAAAGAAATCTTATAAGAATTACTTTGTTAAGTCAACTGTCTGCCATATGTGTAATGAAGTAGGACATAAGTCTTTTGTATGTCCTTTAAAAACAAACAGTGTGAAATCAGGTAGCAAATTACAATGGGTTCCTAAGGGAACCAGGCCTAACACTAGGACCCAAAAGATTTGGGTACCTAAGAAGACAACCTGATTTCTGTTTTGCAGGTTGAGTGTTCTCCTGGAAAGAACCAGTGGTACCTCGACAGTGGATGCTCGAGGCATATGACAGGAGACTCAACCATGTTTGCCTCTGTCAGCAAAAAGAAAGGAAGTGTTACTTTTGGTGGAAACCAAAAGGGCAAAATTGTTGGCATCGGCAATATAGGTAACAGTTTTAATCCGTCTATTGAAAAAGTGCTTTTAGTTGAAGGTTTAAAGCATAATCTGCTTAGTATTAGTCAGTTATGTGATAAAGGATATGAAGTGATTTTTAAATCAAACTCATGTATAATTAAGGATGCATCTAATGATAACATTCTGTTCACTGGCTATAGAAAAGATAATATCTATATTATTGACATGGATGTTTTTGAGCATGTTAATGAAAAATGCTTAGCAGTTAATTCTTCTCATGACTCTTGGATCTGGCATAGGAGACTAGGACACGTAGGGATGGAGACCTTAGCTAAGATTACTAAGGAGAATTTAGTTAGAGGGCTTCCTAAGATATCCTTTGAAAAGGATAAGATCTGTGAGGCTTGTCAAATGGGCAAGCAGATCAAATCATCGTTTAAATCTAAGAGTGCAGTTTCTATATCTAAGCCTCTCCAACTTCTCCACATGGACCTTTTCGGTCCTTCCAATATAGCAAGTCTAGGTGGCAAATTCTATGCCTTTGTCATTGTTGATGATTTTTCTAGATTCACCTGGGTTCATTTTCTAAAGTCTAAGGATGAGACTTTTGAAACCTTTTCTAGTTTTAGGAAAAAAGTTCAAAATGAAAAGGAGCTCACCATTATTGCTATTCGTAGTGATCATGGTGGAGAATTTGAAAATGAAAGATTCGAACTCTTGTGTCTCAAACATGGGATTGAACACAACTTCTCTTCTCCTAGAACCCCTCAGCAAAATGGTGTTGTTGAGAGGAAAAATAGGTCTCTCCAAGAGCTTGCTCGGACTATGCTTAATGAAAATTCCCTTCTAAAATATTTCTGGGCAGAAGCTGTTTCAACAGCTTGTTATGTGCTTAATCGGGTCTCCATAAGACCTATCCTAGAGAAAACTCCATACGAGCTCTGGAGTGGAAAAACCCCTTCTGTCAAATACTTTAGAGCATTTGGCAGTAAATGCTTCATTCTAAATACTAAAGATAACTTAGGAAAATTCGATTCTAAATCAAATATTGGAATTTTTCTCGGTTATTCTCTGTCAAGTAAAGCATATAGAGTCTACAATAGGAGAACTTTAGTTGTAGAAGAATCTGTTCATGTCAATTTTGATGAGACCCCTCAACCCACAATCAATGTGGATGAGGATGATGTTTTGGACAATCAACTTGATTCTCTTTCTTTTGAAAAATCTACTGATCCCTCTCCTATAGAACCATCTTCTAGTTCTCTAGAAATTGTTCCTGTCAAAGCCGAATCTGCAGATCTTCCTAGAGATTGGAAATATATTAGAAGTCATCCAATAGAGGAAATTTTAGATGATCCTTCTTTAGGAGTTAAGACTAGATCCTCTCTTAGGAATCTCTGTGCCAATGTGGCATTTATCTCTCAAATAGAACCTAAGAAGTTTGAAGAGGCCGAGAGTGATGAAAATTGGATTATGGCCATGCAAGAAGAGTTAAATCAGTTTGAAAGGAGCAAGGTATGGGAACTTGTTCCACGGCCTAAGGATCATCCCATTATAGGAACTAAATGGGTTTTCAAGAACAAATTGGGATGAAAGTGGGTTTGTGGTTAGAAACAAGGCTAGACTAGTTGCTAAGGGATACTCTCAGGAAGAGGGTATTGATTTTGAGGAATCTTTTGCACCTGTAGCTAGACTAGAGTCCATTAGAATGCTTTTAGCCTATGCCTGCTACAAAAACTTCACACTCTTTCAAATGGATGTAAAGAGTGCCTTTTAAATGGATATATTATGGAAGAAGTTTATGTAGAGCAGCCTTTAGGTTTTGAATCATTTGATAAACCCAACCAGTTCTACAAACTTAGAAAAGCTCTTTATGGTCTTAAACAGGCTCCTAGAGCTTGGTATGACATGTTGAAGAATTTCCTTGAAGAAAGAAATTTCAAAAAGGGTAACGCTGATGCATTTCTATCGGAAGGAGAATTGCTGTTCTTTAGGCATCGGAAGATGCATTTCTATCGGAAGGAGAATTGCTGTTCTTTAGGCATCGGAAGATGCATTTCTATCGGAAGGAGAATTGCTGTTCTTTAGGCATCGGAAGATGCATTTCTATCGGAAGGAGAATTGCTGTTCTTTAGGCATCGGAAGATGCATTTCTATCGGAAGGAGAATTGCTGTTCTTTAGGCATCGGAAGATGCATTTCTATCGGAAGGAGAATTGCTGTTCTTTAGGCATCGGAAGATGCATTTCTATCGGAAGGAGAATTGCTGTTCTTTAGGCATCGGAAGATGCATTTCTATCGGAAGGAGAATTGCTGTTCTTTAGGCATCGGAAGATGCATTTCTATCGGAAGGAGAATTGCTGTTCTTTAGGCATCGGAAGATGCATTTCTATCGGAAGGAGAATTGCTGTTCTTTAGGCATCGGAAGATGCATTTCTATCGGAAGGAGAATTGCTGTTCTTTAGGCATCGGAAGATGCATTTCTATCGGAAGGAGAATTGCTGTTCTTTAGGCATCGGAAGATGCATTTCTATCGGAAGGAGAATTGCTGTTCTTTAGGCATCGGAAGATGCATTTCTATCGGAAGGAGAATTGCTGTTCTTTAGGCATCGGAAGATGCATTTCTATCGGAAGGAGAATTGCTGTTCTTTAGGCATCGGAAGATGCATTTCTATCGGAAGGAGAATTGCTGTTCTTTAGGCATCGGAAGATGCATTTCTATCGGAAGGAGAATTGCTGTTCTTTAGGCATCGGAAGATGCATTTCTATCGGAAGGAGAATTGCTGTTCTTTAGGCATCGGAAGATGCATTTCTATCGGAAGGAGAATTGCTGTTCTTTAGGCATCGGAAGATGCATTTCTATCGGAAGGAGAATTGCTGTTCTTTAGGCATCGGAAGATGCATTTCTATCGGAAGGAGAATTGCTGTTCTTTAGGCATCGGAAGATGCATTTCTATCGGAAGGAGAATTGCTGTTCTTTAGGCATCGGAAGATGCATTTCTATCGGAAGGAGAATTGCTGTTCTTTAGGCATCGGAAGATGCATTTCTATCGGAAGGAGAATTGCTGTTCTTTAGGCATCGGAAGATGCATTTCTATCGGAAGGAGAATTGCTGTTCTTTAGGCATCGGAAGATGCATTTCTATCGGAAGGAGAATTGCTGTTCTTTAGGCATCGGAAGATGCATTTCTATCGGAAGGAGAATTGCTGTTCTTTAGGCATCGGAAGATGCATTTCTATCGGAAGGAGAATTGCTGTTCTTTAGGCATCGGAAGATGCATTTCTATCGGAAGGAGAATTGCTGTTCTTTAGGCATCGGAAGATGCATTTCTATCGGAAGGAGAATTGCTGTTCTTTAGGCATCGGAAGATGCATTTCTATCGGAAGGAGAATTGCTGTTCTTTAGGCATCGGAAGATGCATTTCTATCGGAAGGAGAATTGCTGTTCTTTAGGCATCGGAAGATGCATTTCTATCGGAAGGAGAATTGCTGTTCTTTAGGCATCGGAAGATGCATTTCTATCGGAAGGAGAATTGCTGTTCTTTAGGCATCGGAAGATGCATTTCTATCGGAAGGAGAATTGCTGTTCTTTAGGCATCGGAAGATGCATTTCTATCGGAAGGAGAATTGCTGTTCTTTAGGCATCGGAAGATGCATTTCTATCGGAAGGAGAATTGCTGTTCTTTAGGCATCGGAAGATGCATTTCTATCGGAAGGAGAATTGCTGTTCTTTAGGCATCGGAAGATGCATTTCTATCGGAAGGAGAATTGCTGTTCTTTAGGCATCGGAAGATGCATTTCTATCGGAAGGAGAATTGCTGTTCTTTAGGCATCGGAAGATGCATTTCTATCGGAAGGAGAATTGCTGTTCTTTAGGCATCGGAAGATGCATTTCTATCGGAAGGAGAATTGCTGTTCTTTAGGCATCGGAAGATGCATTTCTATCGGAAGGAGAATTGAAGATGCATTTCTATCGGAAGGAGAATTGCTGTTCTTTAGGCATCGGAAGATGCATTTCTATCGGTAGATGAAATGTTTTCCTTAATCTGCCGCCACGTGTTTTCCATCGGAAGATCTCGGTATTACACGTGTGACTTCTTAGTCGGGCAACTCTTTATGTCTTTTAAATTCGTCTTTCTTTGCCGACTCACTTCATCTTTCGCGCTCTTTCTGAAAACCCCTGCCCTACCAAATCCTCTCTGTCGAATCTTCTTCCTGCAATGGAATCTCAAGGTCATCATCTCGCGCCGTTCCAAACCAGCAAAGAAGAAGGTCAATGTTTATGCTCGAGAGATTCCTCGTGGAACAGAGTGGCCATCTTTCTACTTTGTCTCTCAAGCGGCTGAGGCAAAGTACCTCAATGATTATCAGTACAGGTCACTGATTCTTAGTAAAGGTATTTTCTTTGACAAGCTAGCTGGATTGGACATTATTGAACCTTTGACAGATCTGGGATTAATAGGTCTCTTTGAAACCGAATCTTTCTACTACCCAGAAGCTATTAAGATGTTTTATGCAAACCTTAGTTTTGCCTCTGATTTTTCTTCTATTTCGAGCTATGTTTACAACAAACGCATAGAACTCACTCCTAAATCCATCCATGCCCTTCTGGGTGCTCCTCATTTGGACAACTACCCTTACAAGTATGTGACAGGGCCTGAGCTACCTTTCTTTAGAACAGAAGATGGTCATCAGTTCTTAGAGAAATTGCCTTGGACCCCAACCAAACCTATGATCAATTAAAAGGCAGGCATCTGAACCCTAGAGCCAAACTACTTCGTCATATGATTGATTTCAATATTGTTCCAAGGGTGGACATTATGATGAGGTGAGCGCAATGGAAACTATTTGTTCTGTTGCACTCTATTCAAGACTCCCCTCAATATAGGATACATTGTGGTTAGAAGAATGATTCTTGCTGTTCCACCAAGGTTTCTTCCTTACCGTATAATTTACTTCTCATGCGGTTATTTGTCAAGCTTGAAATTGTTTTTTCCTGAGGAGATTGAACCTGTGGTACTTAAGGACGGAAATTTTTATTCCAAATCACTCTAAGCAAGATGGGAATTAATTTAGTCCAAAGGAAGAGCCCAAACTGAACAAACCGAAGCAAAGACTAAGAAGGCACTCCTGTCAGGCATGGTCAGAAGAAACTTAACCTGCCAGCGGGGTCTAGGCGCGGTAAGAGGAAACTTTTTTTTTTTTTTTTTTTTTTTTTTTTTTTTTTTTTTTTTTTTTTTTTTTTTTTTTTTTTTTTTTTTTTTTTTTTTTTTTTTTTTTTTTTTTTTTTTTTTTTTTTTTTTTTTTTTTTTTTTTTTTTTTTTTTTTTTTTTTTTTTTTTTTTTTTTTTTTTTTTTTTTTTTTTTTTTTTTTTTTTTTTTTTTTTTTTTTTTTTTTTTTTTTTTTTTTTTTTTTTTTTTTTTTTTTTTTTTTTTTTTTTTTTTTTTTTTTTTTTTTTTTTTTTTTTTTTTTTTTTTTTTTTTTTTTTTTTTTTTTTTTTTTTTTTTTTTTTTTTTTTTTTTTTTTTTTTTTTTTTTTTTTTTTTTTTTTTTTTTTTTTTTTTTTTTTTTTTTTTTTTTTTTTTTTTTTTTTTTTTTTTTTTTTTTTTTTTTTTTTTTTTTTTTTTTTTTTTTTTTTTTTTTTTTTTTTTTTTTTTTTTTTTTTTTTTTTTTTTTTTTTTTTTTTTTTTTTTTTTTTTTTTTTTTTTTTTTTTTTTTTTTTTTTTTTTTTTTTTTTTTTTTTTTTTTTTTTTTTTTTTTTTTTTTTTTTTTTTTTTTTTTTTTTTTTTTTTTTTTTTTTTTTTTTTTTTTTTTTTTTTTTTTTTTTTTTTTTTTTTTTTTTTTTTTTTTTTTTTTTTTTTTTTTTTTTTTTTTTTTTTTTTTTTTTTTTTTTTTTTTTTTTTTTTTTTTTTTTTTTTTTTTTTTTTTTTTTTTTTTTTTTTTTTTTTTTTTTTTTTTTTTTTTTTTTTTTTTTTTTTTTTTTTTTTTTTTTTTTTTTTTTTTTTTTTTTTTTTTTTTTTTTTTTTTTTTTTTTTTTTTTTTTTTTTTTTTTTTTTTTTTTTTTTTTTTTTTTTTTTTTTTTTTTTTTTTTTTTTTTTTTTTTTTTTTTTTTTTTTTTTTTTTTTTTTTTTTTTTTTTTTTTTTTTTTTTTTTTTTTTTTTTTTTTTTTTTTTTTTTTTTTTTTTTTTTTTTTTTTTTTTTTTTTTTTTTTTTTTTTTTTTTTTTTTTTTTTTTTTTTTTTTTTTTTTTTTTTTTTTTTTTTTTTTTTTTTTTTTTTTTTTTTTTTTTTTTTTTTTTTTTTTTTTTTTTTTTTTTTTTTTTTTTTTTTTTTTTTTTTTTTTTTTTTTTTTTTTTTTTTTTTTTTTTTTTTTTTTTTTTTTTTTTTTTTTTTTTTTTTTTTTTTTTTTTTTTTTTTTTTTTTTTTTTTTTTTTTTTTTTTTTTTTTTTTTTTTTTTTTTTTTTTTTTTTTTTTTTTTTTTTTTTTTTTTTTTTTTTTTTTTTTTTTTTTTTTTTTTTTTTTTTTTTTTTTTTTTTTTTTTTTTTTTTTTTTTTTTTTTTTTTTTTTTTTTTTTTTTTTTTTTTTTTTTTTTTTTTTTTTTTTTTTTTTTTTTTTTTTTTTTTTTTTTTTTTTTTTTTTTTTTTTTTTTTTTTTTTTTTTTTTTTTTTTTTTTTTTTTTTTTTTTTTTTTTTTTTTTTTTTTTTTTTTTTTTTTTTTTTTTTTTTTTTTTTTTTTTTTTTTTTTTTTTTTTTTTTTTTTTTTTTTTTTTTTTTTTTTTTTTTTTTTTTTTTTTTTTTTTTTTTTTTTTTTTTTTTTTTTTTTTTTTTTTTTTTTTTTTTTTTTTTTTTTTTTTTTTTTTTTTTTTTTTTTTTTTTTTTTTTTTTTTTTTTTTTTTTTTTTTTTTTTTTTTTTTTTTCACTGAGGCCCAATACACTGAGCTGAAGGCCTCTATTGACCGCATTGAGTCTGCTATCAGCACCATTGAAAGTCGGGTTGAACAGTCTCTGGATGCCAAACTTCTCAAGAATCACAAAGACTTGTCCACTGACTTAGATACTGGTCTTGGTTTGGTGATGTCAGAAAGTGGGATGCTAACCTGAACCTGAACCTGAACCTGAACCTGAACCTGAACCTGAACCTGAACCTGAACCTGAACCTGAACCTGAACCTGAACCTGAACCTGAACCTGAACCTGAACCTGAACCTGAACCTGAACCTGAACCTGAACCTGAACCTGAACCTGAACCTGAACCTGAACCTGAACCTGAACCTGAACCTGAACCTGAACCTGAACCTGAACCTGAACCTGAACCTGAACCTGAACCTGAACCTGAACCTGAACCTGAACCTGAACCTGAACCTGAACCTGAACCTGAACCTGAACCTGAACCTGAACCTGAACCTGAACCTGAACCTGAACCTGAACCTGAACCTGAACCTGAACCTGAACCTGAACCTGAACCTGAACCTGAACCTGAACCTGAACCTGAACCTGAACCTGAACCTGAACCTGAACCTGAACCTGAACCTGAACCTGAACCTGAACCTGAACCTGAACCTGAACCTGAACCTGAACCTGAACCTGAACCTGAACCTGAACCTGAACCTGAACCTGAACCTGAACCTGAACCTGAACCTGAACCTGAACCTGAACCTGAACCTGAACCTGAACCTGAACCTGAACCTGAACCTGAACCTGAACCTGAACCTGAACCTGAACCTGAACCTGAACCTGAACCTGAACCTGAACCTGAACCTGAACCTGAACCTGAACCTGAACCTGAACCTGAACCTGAACCTGAACCTGAACCTGAACCTGAACCTGAACCTGAACCTGAACCTGAACCTGAACCTGAACCTGAACCTGAACCTGAACCTGAACCTGAACCTGAACCTGAACCTGAACCTGAACCTGAACCTGAACCTGAACCTGAACCTGAACCTGAACCTGAACCTGAACCTGAACCTGAACCTGAACCTGAACCTGAACCTGAACCTGAACCTGAACCTGAACCTGAACCTGAACCTGAACCTGAACCTGAACCTGAACCTGAACCTGAACCTGAACCTGAACCTGAACCTGAACCTGAACCTGAACCTGAACCTGAACCTGAACCTGAACCTGAACCTGAACCTGAACCTGAACCTGAACCTGAACCTGAACCTGAACCTGAACCTGAACCTGAACCTGAACCTGAACCTGAACCTGAACCTGAACCTGAACCTGAACCTGAACCTGAACCTGAACCTGAACCTGAACCTGAACCTGAACCTGAACCTGAACCTGAACCTGAACCTGAACCTGAACCTGAACCTGAACCTGAACCTGAACCTGAACCTGAACCTGAACCTGAACCTGAACCTGAACCTGAACCTGAACCTGAACCTGAACCTGAACCTGAACCTGAACCTGAACCTGAACCTGAACCTGAACCTGAACCTGAACCTGAACCTGAACCTGAACCTGAACCTGAACCTGAACCTGAACCTGAACCTGAACCTGAACCTGAACCTGAACCTGAACCTGAACCTGAACCTGAACCTGAACCTGAACCTGAACCTGAACCTGAACCTGAACCTGAACCTGAACCTGAACCTGAACCTGAACCTGAACCTGAACCTGAACCTGAACCTGAACCTGAACCTGAACCTGAACCTGAACCTGAACCTGAACCTGAACCTGAACCTGAACCTGAACCTGAACCTGAACCCGATTCTTCATGCTCTGTCAGTGTCTCAGAGGCTTGTTTTGAGGATTTGTTTCTACCTTTCTCCCGACCTGCAGTGGTTGAAGATGTGCGCTTCATGTCCCTGGATATTCATGAAGCTGAGCTCCAGTTCACACTTCCTACAGTTTCTACTGCTCCTGCTCCTCTGTCTCTTGATGCACAAATCAGTCCAATGGCTGTTGATGATCCTGTGCCTCATTCTACGTGTATGGAGTTGGTCATGCTACCCAGCCCCATCGAGCCACCTCCTTGTTTGTCCATGGAGGAACTTCTCCGGCTCATTCAGCTCAACTATATTCCTCCTCCTTCCCGGTTGGCTCTCCCGGCTCCTCCAGTTCCTTCAGCTTCTACTTCCACACAGGCTACTGATGTCCCGACCTCACTTATCTTTGAGTTGTGGAAGTGGTTTAGGACTCTTAAATGAATTCGCTAGTCTTTTGTACCTATTTTTTGTGCACACTTTCTCTTACATGGATAGTCATTTTTGGTTCGTCCTTCACTGTTATTATTGTCTACTTGCTTCTTTTGCTGTCTCACTGAGTGTTTTTTGATAATGTCAATGGGGGAGAATAGTGTATTTGATGATTGAATCTGACTTAGTTAGCATTCTGGATATTTTTTTTGGGTACATGTTTGCTCTGTATGGTTAAATGAATAAAATGCATATACTATGGGGGAGTATTTTAAATTAATCAAATTCAGATTGTCATCATCAAAAAGGGGGAGATTGTTGACTTAGAGAGTGTTTAAGTCATAATTTGTTTTTGATGATGTCTGTGTGTATTAAATATTCAATTTGATTATGTGTACTTAATGAGAATTATAAATATGAGTTTATCTGGAAATACCCTTGAAAAGGGTATTTTAGTTGACTAATGAATCGGTTTGAGTATACAGAGCTAAATAGTAAAACAGGCTTGGATATACCGATAGCTACACGACAAAGAACAGAAGGCTTCTGCCGATGATGTACTCAGCGCCTATATGTTTCATCTGCCGATGACGTGTCAAGCTGTTCTTATGCCGATCGCTACACGACAGAGAAGAGAAGTTTCTTGTACCGATGGCGTTTGAAGCTACTTGTTCCGATGACGTGTCAATATGCTTCTACCGATGACTATATATATAATAAAATAGAAGCTTCTGCCGATAGCTGTTTCTGAAGACAGATGCCGATGACGTGTCAAAGCACTTATATGCTGCAACTGCCGATCGAGTCTGAAGATACATCTGCCGATGATATTTGTAGCAGCTCCTGCCGATTGACTAAACGACAAAAGGAGATGCTGACTAAAGCATGCATCTGCCGATGAATTTTCACGTTGCACCTGCCGATGAAGTTTCAAAACACATATGCCGGTGACGTCTGAAGCTCACTCATTCCGATGACGTGTCAAGTGTGTTGAAGCTACATATTCCGGTAATCTTCCGCCAGAATTTTAAAGCTAGCCGCGAAGCTACAGTGATGTCGTTTTCAAGCTTTAATTCCAGAACATTAATGGCGACGACGAACAACACTTTCAGACGCAACGGATAGGTGCTTCAGTACGGATGCTTCCCAACGGTAACTTTTATCCATTTCTAGTAGAAGCATTCAATACGATGAAGCAAAAATGATACAGAGTATATAAGCAGAAGTTAGAGCTCGAAGAACCAACTTTTGCGAATTTTCAATTGATAGCCCTAAGCTGCAAAAGTTTTCATACTCTGTAATCACTGTACATCTCTCTAAACTCGAACTTGAGATTTCTGCTGTGAGAGTGTAGTCTGTGATCAATTTCACAAATACAAATCATTTGTAAAGGCAGTGGATTGACGCCCGTGAAGTTCAATCCAGGACTGTGTAAGGCTGTGGATCGAAGCCCGTAAGTTCGATCAGAGTTTCTCGTTGAGGAGAAGTAAGGAATCTTCAAGGGGGAGCCTTGGAGCGTGGACGTAGGCAGTTTGGCCGAACCACGTAAAAATACTGGTGTTAAATTTCTCTTTCTCTCTCTGTATTTTATATGTTTGCTTGCTGCTAATATTCAAACTGAAACTGCAAGAGAAATTTACCAGATTATTAAATTAATTAATTAAAAAGTCTAATTCACCCCCCTCTTAGACAATTCCGATCCTACAACAAGAGCCAGTACTTGCACTAGCAGATGTCACTCAGCCATTTGAAGTGGAAACCGATGCCTCAAATTTTTTTTTAGGAGGAGTCCTTATGAAGAATGGTCATCCCGTTGCCTTCGAAAGTCACAAGTTAAAGGGGGGCAGAGAGAAAATACATTGCTTCCGAAAAAGAAATGTTGGCCGTAGTACATTGTCTACGCATGTGGAGACAGTATTTACTTGGGTCGAAGTTCGTCGTGAAAACAGACAACAGCTCAATCTATCACTTCTTTGAACAACCAAAACTCTCGTCCAAGCAAGCGCGTTGGCACGAATTGATTTCAGAGTTTGATTTTAACTTCAAACACAAGTCAGGCTAGAGCAATCGAGTAGCTGATGCATTAAGTCGGAAGGCCGAATGAGCGAGTCTATGTTATCTATCTCAACTTCAAGCAAGTAAAGTTAATGGATCATTGAAAGATTGCATTCGAGATAATCTCCAAAATGACCCTGGAGTTCAAGTTGTCATACAACTTGTGAAGGAAGGAAAGACTCGGCAATTCTAGATTGAAGATGACTTACTCTTCACCAATGGAAACTGTAACACCCAACAAATTCGGCCAGGTGATTTTCTTAACTGATTTAACTGTCACCTCTACTAATGATCTTTTCGAATTAGAATTTAAATGCCAAAGCTTATTCGATTTCTATTTGTGTGGTGGCAGAACCGTAATTAAGAAGGATTTTATTTAGTATATATAGAAAATAGAAATCTTTAAACCTCATTAAAACCTCACTGTAGCCGACATTCCTCTCTCAGCGACCTCCTTTCCTCAGAGCTCTCTCTCGGCTAGCTACTCCTCCATCGACGATCGATTCTTCAGTCTCCACCCCGACAATCCACGCTCTAGGTAAGACTTAGATAATGTAGTTGCTGATTAGTTACTTAGAGCTCTGTTTTCAGCTAAGACTTGTAGTTTCAGATTCATCAATGGCTGAGTAATAGTAGTGACAGTTGTAATATGTGGTTAGTTACTAGGTTGAATCTGGTTATTTTTAGGTTCTGGAAGTTAATCTGTGCACACTAGGTGCTCGACTAAGAAGATTTAGAAGTATATATATATATATGTTAGATTCTAGGATGACTTTTTGTTAGAACTTTTAGGATTTTGATTTAACACTGTAATGTGAAATATTTTTAGGTGAAGAAGTCTAAAGAGAAGTGCTCAAGTTTGCTAAGGAAACCAAGTAAGTGAGTGAGTAGGATTCTCGGCCTTTAGGGCCCTACATCACAAAGGTACTAAGTTAAAGTTGATTATGATGTCTGAAAGTTGTTTGTGTTATTGTCTGTATGGTTATGATATGTGAGTTAGCAATATGATTTAGTGTTGAATGATTGATCTGTCAATTTTAGTTCGATGAAATAAGAGTACTCATACTCATGCTTCATGATTGTTTCCTTTTCAAGCATATGAAAATGTTTTAAGTGCATGTTTTCCTTCACAATCAAGATATGAACATGAAACTTATGTAACAAGGACTAATAGAGGGTGCTGGCGGTTTGGTGTATGTAACTGTCCAAAATGAGGACCATGAATACGGCCTGCAAGGGATTATGTACACTTTCACTGTCAACCCCCTTTTCGGCACAAATCCTCCCTTAATCCACATGATGTAAACGATGAACAAGAACATGAACAAGAATGTGACGAGAAATGATTATGAAAATGTGTTCTTTTCAACTGTGCATTCATGCATACATGTTAGTATTGCACTCCTTACTAAGCATTAGGCTTATAGTTTAAACCTTATGATGTAGGTGACGAATTATCAGGTGAGGATTTCAAACCCAATGAAAATATCTAGGACTGGTTGCTGGATGGTGCTCAGAGTGACAGTTTGTGGCTGGAAGGCGATTTCAACCCCTGGTTACTGCTCTTAAAAAGTTAGTAAAGATTATGAATACGTATGACTAAGTAGGATGAGATTTCCTTATAACGCGGATTTTGGAAATTGTCTGATTCAATTCCTAAGTTTTCTGCTACACGTATTTTGGATGAGTCTATGGTTCAACTGTGTGTTAGTTTATCTCGGTCATGTTGAAGTCTGTGAAAGTCTGAATGTTTCCTATCAGAAGATGTTAAAAGTGCTTCTCCATCGGTAGATGTTTTCTACCGGTAGAAATTTATCTATTGTGTTAAGAGTCCCCGTTCACTGGTAGAAGTCTTCTATCGGGTGATGTTTAATGAGTCACGTGGGATGCAGATGTCAATCGGTAGAAGTGAGTATTACGTCTTGTCATTTTGTGATCGGCAGATGTTGTTTATTTCTATCGATAGATGCTGTTTATTATTATCGATAGAAGTCTTCTGTCGGGTGCTATTTAATGGGTCACGAGAGATGCATATGACAATCGGTAGAAGTGAGTATTACGTCTTGTCGTTTTGTGATCGGCAGATGTTTATTTCTATCGATAGATGCTGTTTATTATTATCGGTAGAAGTCTTCTGTCGGGTGCTATTTAATGGGTCACGTGGGATGCACATGACAATCGGTAAATGTTGTTGTTTATACTATCGGTAGAAGTGAGAATTATGTTTTGTCATTTTTCTATCGGCAGATGCGAGAAGAAAATCTTATCGTTTGCGATCGGTAGATGTTGTTTATTACTATCGATAGAAGTGGGAATTATGTTTTGTCGTTTTGCGTTCGGCAGATGTTCTTTGATTTTCAATTCCCTCAGCCAAATGTCTTAACGTTTTGTCTAAATATAAATGTTGTTTACTTATTGAGTTTTTCGCTGTATAGTCGAGATTAAAGATAAAATTTTTATTATTGAGAGTAATGTCAAAATTTTTCGTAAGATTTCTTAGTCCAATCCTATGTCATGGACAAATTGGGTTTAAGAGACTCGGGGTGTTACAGAAATCGTTTGTATGTGCCTCGAAGCAACAATTTGTGGCGTACTCTTTTGCGAGAATGCCACGATACCCTGTGGGCCAGTCATGCTGGGTGGCAGCGTACCTATGCTCTCTTGTAAAAAGGATATTTCTGGCCGCAAATGAAGGTTGACGTCATGCAGTACACTAAAATTTGTCTTGTGTGCCAAAAAGATAAAGTCAAAAGAAACAAGGTTGTTGGACTACTTGAACCATTGCCCGTACCAAAAATGCCTTGGGAGAGTGTTTCCTTGGATTTCATCACCAATTTGTTGTCTACTAACGACTTTAAGGCAATATTGGTGATCGTCGACAGGTTTTCTAAGTATGCCACGTTCATTGCAGCCCCGAAGCACTGCCCCGCACAGACGACTGCCCAACTCTTCTTCAAACATATTGTGAAGTTGTGGGGAATTCATCAAAGCATTGTCAGTGACCGAGATCCTCGATTCACAGGGTCTTTTTGGGTCAAACTGTTCCATTTGCTTGGATCAAGTCTCAATAATCTTCCAGTTACCATCCTCAAACAGACGGCCAGACAGAACGCTTCAATGGCTTACTTGAGGAATATTTGTGCCACTTCATCAATACCAATCAAAAGAATTGGACCAGTTTACTAGTCGTAGCACAATCGAAATAGTCTACGGGAGGAGACCCATCATGCCCCGCACGTTGGAGCAGCCATATTTGGGGAAGAGTCCAAAAGCGTACAACTTCTCCAAAGAATGGAAGCAAAATATGGGAATAGCTCGCGCCTACTTAGAATGTGCCTCTAAACATATGAAGAAGTGAGCGAATAAGAAGCGGCGACCAATGGAGTTCAAGGCTGGAGACTTTGTGCTAGTTAAGTTATTACCTGAACAACTTCGTTTCAGGGGAAAGAAGGGCAAGCGACTCGTCAGAAAATACGAAAATCTTATTGAAGTCATAGAGAAAGTTGGAAGAGCTTCCTACAGAGTTAATCTTCAAGTGCGGCTCATAATTCACCCTGTCATCCATGTCAACAATTTAAAGCCCTATCATGCAGATGACGAAGACGAAGAGAGGAACGACATCACCAGACCAAATATTTCTACCAACAAAAAAAAGAAGAAAAAAGTTGAAGAAGTCCTTGCAGAGCAGAACGTCAACATAGGTCAACAACAGTACCAAGAGTATCTAATCAGATGGAAGGGACTTGGAGACGACGAGGTATCTTAGGAGAAGCAAGAATATATGGAAGACTCAACAAAGATGATCAAAGAATTCAAGCAGAAGCAGAGTTGACGAGGATGTCAACAGCTCAAATAGGGAGAATGTCAAGGTTCGGGCTTGTCCAAGGCATGTTGCCTATTGCCGCTCATGCTGTTAGGTAGACTTATTTCCTTTTTAAGTACTTCAGTTGTATTTATTTTCTTTTTATATCTCAAGAGTGACTCCTTGCCACTATAGCATGTATACTACTGCTGTAGTGGAGATGGTCCAGATTGCTCTTTAGGGGGAGAGACATGACTGCACGTAGACCCCCTACTCATCGATGTAATTTGCTGTCAATCAATGAACAAGCTTTTTACACACGCTCTCTTTATGCATACTATGCTCAATGACGCTCTATTCGGTTAATCTTGCTTGCTCTAACGAAGTGGGCACTCAGTGTCGTTGGCACGCTCGTTGGCTGACCCAGTACAAGTGTGTTATTGGGTGCTGCACGGTCTCGTTACGCCCCTTGAAAGTTGTGACGACCCTTAATTTACCCTTGTACTATTCCTAAAAATCTCGTAAAATTTGAACTTTTCTTTTCCATCCTTATAATTGAACTTGCCTATTACCCTCGTCTATTCTCATACAATTTTCATTTTTCATTTATCGTCACATTTCCCTTTTCATTCGTTCATCAATTGTGAGAGAATAGACTCAAGCATTAAATCCGTATCTACCAACATTCAAAGACTAATTACTTTATTCAGCGGAAGTCTATCTAATTGTGAAAACCTCAGTAATAATTTAAACTTAGGCGTCAATACTAAAACAATAAAGACAGAAAGAGAATTAAGGTTTTTCTTCTCGGATTTCATAAATTTGAACAGTGGTCGGGATAAATAACACTTAACTTCTCTCGGGTTTCTTCAATTTGAACATTGGTCGGGATAGCTAATTCTCTCTATCGAGTGTGGACGAATGGTACAGTAGGGGTCGACGTGGCTTCTGTAAAGAAATCAATCGACGACTATAAAGCAGACGGAAAATAAATTCCACTCGGGTTTCGTCTCATTCGTCCACGGACCACGTGACTTTATCGTCCCCAGTCAACGTGACTTCATTGTCCACGGGCTACATAAACTCATCGTCCACAGACAAACGTCCATAGACTTACTTAAGTTTAACATCCCCAGTTCACGTGACTTCATTGTCCACGAGCTACATAAACTCATCATCCACAGACTTTGGACGATGACTTTGGACGCTGACTTTCACTGTCAGAATACTTAATTGAACCTTATTGTCCACAGACTTTGGACGATGACTTTCTCTTATAAAAATACTTAACTGAACCTTATCGTCCACAGACTTTGGATGATGACTTTCTCTTATAAAATACTTAACTGGACCTTATCGTCCACAAACTTCAGACGATGACTTTCTCTTATAAAATACTCAACTCTGAACCATGCATTACCCGATCAATCGCCCCTTCTTGGCAATCGATCGGCTAGCTCTCTGGATTTTGTCCAGAGAGCTGTTTTCACCTTCTTTCCCCTGCATAGCCTAAAATCATCAAAGTCTATCTCTAATTCATCAAAACATCAATCTATTCATCAATATTCATTCATATATAGCAGAAACTAATTAAATCCTCAAAATACATCAAAACAACATTTTGATTAACCTAACCAAATACCAAGCATCCTAAAAAGAGTTTCTATACAATTCAATCCAAACTCTTAACCTATAGCTCCCACGGGTCATGTTCGCATCGACTACGCCAACACGCTCCCACGAGAATCCTCCATCAAACTACAGGCTCGTCAGGTGGAGGGACATCTTCCTCACCTTGCTCGTAGTCACCTACACCATAAAGACACCTATGAGATAAAAATCTCAGCAAGTTCTACGTAAATGCTATGCATGAATATGTGCATGCAGTTTTCATGAAAGTCGTCCATATCATTTCATTTAGTAGTACGTGTCAGTCTATTATTATCGGAAACGCTCGACAGATGAATAGGGCACGTCAAGCGGTTAGACAGCCCACACCATCTGAAAGGAGGAAAACCCGCTCACCACGGAACGCTAGGTCTGAACCTCATCCCCGATAACCCCATGCAATGGTTGTTTACTGTGATACTTTACTTGCCTTTACATAGATTTTCTTTTCATGAAACCGATGTGTAAATTCATTTTCTTGCCGTTTTGAAACCATAACGCATGAGCAATTTAACATACAATAAAACATACATAACAAGTATACCATCAAACGTCACCAAGCTTAATCTATAACAACGATCAAGCCTAAACTACCCAACCAAAGCAATTAAACAAACAAAAACACCAACCAATCCTCAACACAAATTCTGACTTATGGTGTAGGCCAATCGGCCACAGTAAATCACGAGAACTTACCTCAAGTGCTCAGCACACCAAGCACTATCCGTGAGCTTGTTCACCTAAGCCAATTCATAACACACGGCATTAGAACCAAGTCTAACCCAATCGGACTCCGTTAATTCCACTTAACTATCCTCCATAATCATAAATGCCTTATTATCATTCAACATTCCAATAAATAACGATTTCTAACTTCACTCGGCAATTTCTAACGAAACCCTATTTGAATAACAACTCTAAAATCGAAGGCTAATAATCCAGAACATTAAAACCTTACCTAGGGTCGCGATTTAGGAATGAATCGTGAAGGAAATTGATCGGTTGGAGGAGGAGCCGTTGAATTGTGAAGAAACGTAGGGGTGGAGAGAATTTTCGTGACTGTGAAAGTTAAAGGAGAGAAAGAGTGAAAGTGGATGTGGTTTCTCGTAAGGGAGGGAAAAGGAAGGTGTTGCCTTTGCCGAGCTTCTCCCACAAGTTTTGACACTTGTCACACTCTCACTTGGTGCTCCCAACTACCCCCTTTTTACTTCTTAATTTGCCCCATCCATCCAATTGCTTGTTTGGTTGAACTTAGTTTGGTTTCTCCAACAATACTCCCCGCTCGTTAAACGGAATAGATTCACAATATTTACAAAACCCCGTAAAATCGGGTGTTACAAAAGTACGGCCGTGACACCCAGCATGTGTGCTCACGTGCGTCGCCCCTCAGCCGTGCACGAGGTTTGCTAACCCGAAAAATATACCAAACAATATTGAATTTGCCTGAAATTTTAACCACACAAGCCGCATATCAAGAGAAGATATTCTGCAAAGTTTCGGGATTTTTCAACATTTGTTCGATTTATTATAATTTTTTAATATATGTTTACAAAATAATTCTTGAAAAATACGTATGCCGTCCAAAAATCTCAAAACTCACCATAGACTCTCCTTATATTCCCATTTGAAGTTGCAAAACCGGTTTGAAAAAAAAAAGTTTTAAATTTTGAGTTATGGGGTAAAATGACTCCTCGGCTACATAGCATGTACACTCCCAAGATGGTCTAGATTGCTCTTGAAGGGGGAGGTATAGTGGGGCATGGGTGGCCAAGGGCACCAATGGGCAACAGTGGGCGGGCATTGCACCCATCATAGCATGGTTGGTCGAGGGTCCCCCCCTCGTGATCGGCGGCCATAGTCGGCTCCGGCGAGCACAGCCACCATTAGCCGCCATGGGGGCAACCCTGCTCTGCCACGGGCAACTGTGTGCCGCCACGGTCGAATGTGGTCTTCGATCATGTAAGTTAGCCTTTTTTCATGCTTTCTCACTAGGTATGACTCGTGACCCTTGCTTGATACTCTGATTTCGTGACCCAACGGCCGTATGTACCCACGTGGGGAATGGGTGATTTTGTGTGACCAACGGTGGGTGTGGCTGTTATCACGGTGGCCATGTTCGCTTGGTTGCCTGTGCCTCACAATGGGGGCATGTGGTTGATGCTCACCTATGACCATTGCTCGATAGTCGGATTTCGTGATCAGCGGACATGTCCACCCACATGGGGACATAGGTGATCTTCCGTGACCAACGGTGAGCGTGGCTGCTATCACGGCGGCCGTGTTCACTTGTTGGGGGCTTGGTTTCCTGTGCCTCACAACGGGGGCATGTTACTTATGCTCACTCGTGACCCTAGCTCGATAGTCAGATTTCGTGATCGGCGGCCATGTGCGCCCACAAGGGGACATGGGTGATCTTGCGTCACCAACAGTGGGCGTGGCTACTATCATGGAGGTCGTGTTCACTGGCGGGGGGTTTGGTTGCTTGTGCCTCACAACCGGGTCATATGGCCGACGACCACTTGGGCTGGCTTCTTGGCTAACCTTGATGGTCGGTTTTCGTGATCGGTGGCCATATGTGCCTCCGTGCAGCATGGGTGATCTTGCGTGACCAATGGTGGGCATGGCTACTATGTTGGCGGTCGTGTTCGCTTGCAGGGGGCTTGGTTTTCCTGTGCCTCTCAACGAGACAGGGTCATATGGCCGACGACCCACTTGGGCTGGCTTCTTGGCTAACCTTGATGGTCGGTTTTTCGTGATCGGTGGCCATATGTGCCTCCGTGCAGCATGGGTGATCTTGCGTGACCAATGGTGGGCATGGCTACTATGTTGGCGGTCGTGTTCGCTTGCAGGGGGCTTGGTTTTCCTGTGCCTCTCAACGAGTGCATATGGCCGACGACTGCGTAGGCGTGTCTCCTGGCTAGCCTCAAAAGTGATGGTTGCTCGATGTTCGGTTGTTTGTGATCGCTAGCCATATGTGCCCACGGGGGGCATGGTTGATCTTGCGTGACCAAATGTGGGTGCGGTTGCTATCATAGCGGCCGTGTTCGCTTGCGGGGGGCTTGGTTGCCTGTGCCTCACAAGGGGGCATATGGTTGATGCTCACTCGTGACCATTACTCAATAGTCAGATTTTGTGATCGACGGACATGTGCACCCACAGGGGCACATGGGTGATCTTTCGTGACCAACGGTGAGCGTGGCTGCTATCACGGCAGCCGTGTTCGCTTCTGGGGGGCTTGGTTGCCTGTGCCTCACAACGGGGGCATGTTACTAATGCTTACTCATGACCCTTGCTCGATAGTCGGATTTCGTAATCGGCGGTCATGTGCGCCCACAAGGGGGATCTTGCATGACCAACGGTGGGCGTGGCTGCTATCATGTTGACTGTGTTCGCTGGTAGGGGGCTTGGTTGCTTGTGTCTCTCAACCGGGTCATATGGCCGACGACCACTTAGGCAGGCCTCTTGGCTAACCTTGATGGTCGATTTTCGTGATCGGTGGCCATATGACCAATGGTGGGCGTGGCTGCTATCGTGGCGGTCGTGTTCACTTGCGGGGGGCTTGGTTTGCTTGTGCCTCTCAACAGGTACATATGGCCGACGACCGCTTAGGCTGGCCGTCTTGGTGAGTGTCACTTGTGGCCCTTGCTGCCTATGCTTTGATGATCGCGCTGAGCTTTCTTAGCTTGATTGTGGTGTTATTGTAACACCCAGTACTTTCGGCCAGGTATTTATCCCGTGAATAATTTTGGGGTGGTTTGTGGAATAAGAAGATTACGAGGATCTAAAACGACGGGTATTACTTGTTTTGGGAGAAAATTAGGTTGAATGGAAAAATTGTAATTAAGGTGGATTTTAATTGAGATATATATGGATAAGGAAACCTAAAACCCTCATAAAAACCTCTCCCTCCGCGAGAACTTCTATATTCAGCCAACTCCCTTTCCCTCTAAGCTATTTTCTCTCTCGCAACAGCCAACGATTTCTTCCTTCATTTCTTCAAACTCTAGGTAAGGCTCTAGCATCCTTTGAGTTTAGTTTGGTCAGAATTTGATTACGGGAAAGGTTCATTCAATCTAGGACTTACGAGATTTTCGGGTATAATGGAAACTTGATAGTTTTATTGCGTCAATAGCTAATAAGGAAATATTAACGAATGTTGGTGGTAGTAGATTGAGAAATAAGGAATGTGGGATGAAACTCTGGTAGTTGAAGGAATGGATGTCATTAATGTTATTGGAAACAAAGTTACGCACACAAGGTACTCGACGAAATGTCTATGAGGTTTATACTAAAATCTAGGAGGTTACTTTAGTTAGGAACTTAACTAGTCTTGAAATTAGGTTATTCAGGATTGTTTTCTTTTCTTAACATTTGAATGTGAAATGTCTTAGGTGGAAAAGAGGAGAGGTGCACTGCTTGCTAAGGAGTCCAAGTAAGTGAGTGTGTTAGAGATCTGGCCATTAGGGCCCTACATCACAAGGGTACTAGGAATATGGTTTTGAAGATTTGTTTGATGTCTGTGACCCGTTGAGTGTTATCCTGTGATAAATAGAGTAGTTTTTACGATATATTACATGATGATGGTTCGTTTTCTACAGTGTAATGTTCTTTCATGCATTCATGTATATGCATTATATTTTTCCCTTCGACGTATGAAATGTTTGCATGCATGATTTATGTGAAGGAAATGTAACAAGAAGAACATGAGAATGAAAGATACAAAAATGATTGAGGGTTGGGGTAGTATAGCCATGTCAACAAAATTGTCCATCTCGGGGGACCATGAATCACTGTCCATGCAATGGACCATGACTACGTGTCCGAGAGGACCATGTACACGCAATTTGCCTACTTCCCAGCACGATCCCCTCCTTAATCCATGTCAAGTGCGAAATGATACAAGAACATGAACATGATTTGCATGATATGAAACAAGAACACGAGCATGATTTTCACGAATCATGCATTCATGAGCATTTATGTATATGTTGCACTCCTTACTAAGCATTAGGCTTATAGTTTAAACCTTATGATGTAGGTGACAAATTGGAAAGTGAGGATTGCAAACCAAATGACTATGTTTAAGTCGGGTTGCGGAGGGTGCTCATGGCGATGATTTGTGGCTTGGTGGCGAATTTGACCCGTGGGATGATGCTCTTAGTATCTCTTAATATGTTTATGATATTGAAGTGAAAGTAAGATAAAGATTTCTATGAATGGTGAATACTGTGATAGTTGAGTACTGATATGATTTAAGAGGATTTTAATATTAAAGGTTTTCAACTATTTGTTTTTAAGTCTTCCGCTACGTATTCAAGTTGAGGTTTATGATGTTTATGTGCATGATGATTCTGGAGGTGGAATTTGAGTTTATGGAAATAGAGAGTTAGTCGATCGATCGGTCAGAGTGGTGATCGATCGGCATATAAATGTCTGGTGAAATGAGGGAAAACAGAAAGTCGAAGTTGAGTGTAGTTGCCAAGAGTTGTTGTTAATTGGCTAAAGAAGTCTGGACGATGTAATCTGGACGATGTAGTTTGGACGATGTGTCTGGACGATAATGTTGTCTGACTCTGTGGACGATAACGTCTGTGAATGACAGCGTCGTCTGACTCTGTGGACGACGACAATGTGAATGATAATGTTGTCTGACTCTGTGGAAGATAACATCTGTGGATGACAGCGTCGTCTGACTCTGTGGACGACAGCGTCGTTCGATTTAGTGAACGAATAAGTTGCAACCCGAGAGGAAATTAATTCTCCGCCTGTCTTCATTGTTTTAGGAAATTTATTCTTTTCTTTGAAAAAAAAATATATATACATGGATTTCTAGAGGCCCTCTATTCGTAAATGAATAAGTCGGGTTATGAGGTTAAGATTATGCCGCGACCAGCTGGTGACAGTTATATACACGGCGAACATTAAAGCTGCTAATGCACCCCTCTAGGCAAATCTCTTGCATCAGTTGTTGCTGCTGCTCTTGATTTTGTTTGGTGGTGTGCATTTGTTTGTTGCTTGTTGCCTCGGAGGTAGAAAATAAATGCGATTGTTCTTGGCCTCTTAATTTGGGAGTGTTGAGAACGACGATCCACGTTGCCTCAGAACGACTGCGATTGCGTTTTGCCTTGTATGATGAGGTCGCCTTGGGCGGCTTTGAGGTATTGTAAGTGGCAGAGTGGCCTTACTGCGACGATCCACTGAGATTCAGCCTCACGTCAGTTCGATTCATCCCTCCCTACCCCGAGGCCCCCCCAGAGGCTTCGCCCAACCTTTCCTCTCATTCGCCAAAGGCAAAGGCATGGTGGGCAAGCCAAGGCTGCATTATTGCATTGGCGTGCAAAGGCACGTTGGGCGTCGAAGGCACGGCACAGCGGGTCTCCAAGGCACGGCTGCCTGTGGCACGGCACGGTGGTCTAAGGCACGGTGGCGAGCCAAGGCCACCATGACCTGCGTGCGTGCGCGCCTATTACCCACCAAAGGAGGCTTTCTGCTCCTCGCATGCTTTGATTTAGCCAAGGAACTGGGGCATGGTCTAAGGTTACGAGCGACTGCCTTGTTGGGTTGCGATGTGGCAAAAGGCATGCCTTGGCATTCCTACCCACTCACTTACCTTGATTTAGCCAAGGCACGGTGGTCTAAGGTTACGAGAGGCTACCTTGTTAGGTTTCGCTGTGCCACATCGCTTGCCTTGGCCTGCACGTGCCACCTCACCTCGCTGCCCACACCATGCCCCTCAACCCCTGCCAAGCCACGCAGGCAAAAGAGGTAATGCTTCTTGAGTCGCAAGGGAAGGAAGGGAGATTGCTTCGCATGGTGCCCAATGGCAAGTCTATTAGGTAGATTTATTTCCTTTTTAAGTAATTCAGTTGTATTTATTTTCCTTTTATATCTCAAGAGTGACTCCTCGCTACTATAGCATGTATACTACTGCTGTAGTGAAGATGGTCCAGATTGCTCTTTAGGGGGAGAGGCATGACTGCACGTAGACCCCCCTACCCACTAATGTAATTTGCTGCCAATCAATGAACAAGTTTTTTACATACACCGTCTTTATGCACATTATACTCAATGATGTTCGTTTCGATTAATCTCGCTCGCTCGCTGCTTACTCGTTAGACACAAGCTAGCTCTAACGAAGTGGGCATTCGGTGTCGTTGGCACGCTCATTGGCTGACCAAGTACAGATGTGATATTGGGTGCCGCACGGTCTTGTAAATCCCTCGAAAGTAGGATCGTGACACGCAGCATGGGTGCGCACCACTCCCAGCATGTGCGCGCTTGTCACCCAGCATGGGCGCGCGCGCATGCATGATGGGCGAGGCGTGCTTATCATGCATGCGCGCCTCGCCCATCATGCATGCGCGCGCGCCTCGACAAGCATGTATGCGCGCACGCCTAGTGTCAAGGTCCGGGCTTGTCCAAAGCATGTTGCCTATGGCCGCCTTTGCTGTTAGCTAAATTTATTTCCTTTTTAAGTAATTCTGTTGTACTCTTTTTCTTTCTATTTTTAGCAAGAGTGACTCCTCGCCACTATAGCATGTATACTACTGCCGTAGTGGAGATGGTCCAGATTGCTCTTTAGGGGGAGAGGCATGACTGCACGTAGACCCCCCTATCCACCGATGTAATTTGCTGCCCCATCAATGAACAAGCTTTTTACACACACTCTCTTTATACATAGTATACTCAATGACGCTCTTTTCGGCTAATCTCGCTCCCTCGTTGCTTACTCGTTAGACACAAGCTCGCTCTAACGAAGTGGGCACTCGGTTTTTTTTGCACGCTCGTTGACTGACCCAGTACAAGTGTGATATTGGGTGCCGCACGGTCTTGACACGCCCCTTGAAAGTAGGACCGTGACAGTTGGTATCAGAGCCTAGTTGGCTTAAAATCGTGAGAAATTATGCCGAAGAAAAGTTCGATGGAAAGGTTGAGCGCACCATCAGATCAACTCGAGCGCCTCATCGAGTTGGAAGAAGAAATACGGTATCTGCAAGACATACCGGATAACATTCGATTCATAGAAGAACGAATGAAGGAAATGTCTGAATTTCCTACTGAGATAGCGGCTATTCACAATAGAATAGTCGTCATACCAATTCCAGAGCTGCTGAATCAGGTGGAGACTCTCGAATCCCAACAAGAAAAGGGAAAGGGAGTTGACACGGGAGAAAGTTCCACAAGTACAATAATCTGGGTCCTGGAGCGCGTCGATGAGATCGATCTAGCTCATACCCGATTGTCTGAAACTGTGTCTCAAGTGACCGAAGATTTCAGGACAATGTTTGATTCTCTCAGGGCCGAGATTGCCGAGATCAACATTAAGCTGAACCTGACTATGAGAGCCATGGGGAGTCAAACCCAGGCTACTGCTGCTACTGAATTCAGTCAGTGAAGATCCTTGAGCCAAAACCCTTTGGGGGAGCCCGGGATGCAAAATAAATAGAGAATTTCATCTTCGACATGGAACAGTATTTCAAGGCCACTAAAACGGATGATGATTCGAAAGTGACCTTGGCCACAATGCATCTTACTGGTGATACAAAACTATGGTGGAGATCAAAATATCATGAGATCAGTAATGGCGAATGCGTGATCGATACTTGGGAAGATCTAAAAGTGCAATTAAAGGATCAATTCTTTCCAGAAAATGTTGAGTTCAACGCCCGTAGACTACTCCGAGAACTGAAACAGACTGCAAGCATCTGTGAATATGTCAAGCAGTTTTCAGGACTCATGCTGAATATAAAAGATATGTCAGAGAAAGACAAGATTTTCACTTTCATCGAAGGTCTTAAACCGTGGGCCAGAACAAAATTGTATGCACAAAGAGTGCAAAGCCTTTCAAGCGCACTTGCTGTAGCAGAACGGTTGTTCGATTATAACTCCGAGAACCTTGGGCCAAAGAAGACTGCTCCCAGTAGCTCAAACTCGACCAATCCCTAGAAACCGAACACTGGAACTGTTGAAAGAAAGCCATTTATCCCAAGAGAAGGGTACGAGGCACCCAGAAATGCTAATAATCAACGGCAAACAAATAGGCCTATGTCCTGTTTTCTATGCAAGGGACCTCATCGAGTAGCCGAGTGTCCGCATAGAACAGCCTTAACTGCCTTACAAGCTTCGATTCGGGATGACAACTCAGTGAAAAAAGTGGTTGAAGAAGAAGCCACTGAGCTTGCTGAAGTTGGGACTATGACTTTCTTAGCGGCTGTACAACAACAAATGGAAGAATTGAGGAAGATTCCAGACAAAGGTCTCATGTATGTGGAGTCACTCATCAATGATAGACCTACTAAGAGTACGATGATAGACTCGGGAGCTACTCATAACTTCATTACAGAGAAGGAAGCTCGCTGGCTTGGTTTGAAACCAGAAAAGAATAGTGGCAGGATGAAAACAGTGAATGACAAAGCGATGCCAGTACTTGGGATTATAAGAAGAACCCAGTTAAAATTCAGCTCATGGACAGGCCTCATTGACTTCGTCGTAGCATAGATGAATGACTTTGACACTATCTTGGAGATGGAGTTCCTGATGGAACATAAAGTCATCCCAATGCCCTCAGCGAAATGTTTAATAATCACCAGTAATAACCCAACCGTTGTTCCTACAATTCTTAAACAACCAAATGTCACCAACACAAAGATGCTCTCTGCTATGCAATTCAAGAAAGGGCTGAAACATGATGATCCAACTTACATGGTCGTTCCATTGGAGGTAAGCACAAAAAAGGAGAAAGTAATACATCCTGAAATCTCAAAAATCCTAGAGGACTTCAAGAATACCATGCCTGAGTGTTTACCCAACTACCCCCAAGAAGGGACATCGACCATCAAATTGAACTGAATCCTGGATCTAAACCTCCTGCAAAAGCCCCGTATAGAATGGCTCCGCCAGAACTAGCAGAACTAAGAAAACAATTAGATGAGCTACTTGAGACCGGATTCATCAGACCCGCTAAAGCACCTTTTGGAGCACTAGTGTTGTTTCAAAAGAAAAAAGATGGAAGTCTACGAATGTGCATAGATTATCGGGCACTCAACAAAGTCACAGTGCACAACAAGTATCTCATTCCGCTCATCACTGACCTTTATGATCAATTATATAAGGTCAAGTACTTCACCAAACTTGATTTGCGATCAGGTTATTATCAAGTAAGAATTGCAGAAGGAGACGAACCGAATACAACGTGTGTAACCAGGTATGGAGCCTTCAAGTTCTTGGTAATGCCCTTATAACTCACAAATGCCCCCGCAACATTCTGCACCCTCATGAATCAAGTATTTCATGAATACCTTGATAAGTTTGTGGTGGTGTACCTTGATGACATTGTGGTATACAGCGAGACGATAGAAGAGCACAAGGCGCATCTCCGTTTGGTTTTCGAACAGCTAAGGGAAAACCAATCTGTATGTGAAGAAGAAAAAATGCTCTTTTGCTCAGGAGAGCATCGAATTCCTCGGCCACATTGTTGAACAAGGTCATCTTCGCATGGATCCTGATAAGATAAGTGCCATTGAAAGTTGGAAGACCCCGACACCTGTCACCGAATTGCGTTCCTTCCTCGGGCTTGCAAATTATTACAGACGCTTTGTGGAAGGATTTTCGAAGAGAGCCGCTTCCCTAACGGAACTCTTAAAGAAAGGAGTTCCTTGGGAGTGGAACTCCGACTGCCAGAAGTCCTTCGCCAATCTGAAAGAAGCCATGATACAGGAGCCCGTGCTCGCACTAGCTGATGTTACTCAGCCATTTGAAGTAGAGACGGATGCCTCAGATTTTGCTCTAGGGGGAGTCCTGATGCAAAATGGTCATCCTATTGCCTTCGAAAGTCGCAAGTTAAAAGAAGCAGAGAGAAAATACATTGCTTCCGAAAAAGAAATGTTGGCTATAGTACATTGCCTGCGCGTGTGGAGACAGTATCTGCTTGGATCGAAGTTCATCGTAAAGATAGATAACAGTTCAATTTGTCATTTCTTTGAACAACCAAAACTTTCAGTGAAGGAGGCACGGTGGCACGAATTGATTTCAGAATTTGATTTTCACTTCGAACACAAATCAAGCCCGAGCAATCGAGTAGCTGATGCATTAAGTCTGAAGGCAGAGTGCGCTAGTCTATGTTATCTGTCTCAACTTCAAGCAAGTAAGGTTAATGGATCCTTAAAAGATCGCATCCGGGACAGTTTACAAGACGACCCCGAAGCTCGGGCTGTAATCCAACTTGTGAAAGAAGGAAAGACTCGGCAATTCTAGATTGAAAATAACTTGCTCTTCACCAAAGGAAGCCGTTTGTATGTTCCTCGAAACAACAACTTACGGCGTACTCTTCTGCGAGAATGCCACGATACTTTGTGGGCGGGTCATGCGGGGTGGCAGTGAACTTATGCCCTGTTGAAAAGAGGATACTACTGGCCCCAAATAAAGGGGGATGTTATGCAGTACACCAAAACATGTTTGGTGTGCCAACAAGACAAGGTAGAAAGCAACAAGATTGCGGGCCTACTGGAACCTCTACCGGTACCAGAAAGACCTTGGGAGAGTGTTTCCTTGGATTTCATCACCAATTTGCCGTTAGCCAACGACTTTGAGACGATACTGGTGATCATCGATAGATTTTCTAAGTATGCCACATTTATTGCGGCCCCGAAGCACTGCCCCGCCGAGACGACTGCTCAACTCTTTTTCAAACATATCGTGAAGTTATGGGGAATTCCTCAAAGCATTGTCAGTGACCGAGATCCTCGATTCACAAGGTCTTTTTGGGTCGAACTGTTCCAGTTGCTCGGATCAAGTCTCAATATATCTTCCAGTTACCATCCTCAAATAGACGGCCAGACGGAACGCTTCAACAGCTTACTTGAGGAATATTTGCGCCACATCATCAATACTAATCAAAAGAATTGGCCCAGTTTACTCGACGCAGCACAATTCTGTTTCAATTGTCAGAAGAGTTCTTCGACGGGAATGAGTCCATTCGAAATAGTCTGCGGGAGACAACCCATCATGCCCCAAACATTGGAGCACCCATATTCGGTGAAGAGTTCAAAAGCGTACAACTTCTCCAAAGAATGGAAGCAAAATACGGAAATAGCTCGCGCCTACTTAGAACGTGCCTCCAAACGTATGAAGAAGTGGGCGGATAAGAAGCGGCGACCAATGGAGTTCAAGGCTGGAGATTTTGTGCTAGTTAAGTTGTTATCCGAACAACTTCGTTTTAGGGGAAAGAAGGACAAGCGACTCGTCAGAAAATACGAAGGCTCTATTGAAGTTATGGAGAAAGTCGGAAAAGCCTCTTACAGAGTTAATCTTCCAGCATGGCTCAAAATTCACCCTGTCATCCATGTCAACAATTTAAAGCCCTATCATGCAGACGACGAAGACGGAGAGAGGAACGACATCACCAGGCCAAATATCTCCACCAGCAACAAGAAGAAGAAAGAAGTTGAAGAAATCCTTGCAGAGCGAAAGGTCATAATAGGTCGACGACAGTATCAGGAGTATCTGATCAGATGGAAGGGACTTGGAGACGACGAGGTATCTTGGGAGAAGCAAGAAGATTTGGAAGACTCCGCAAATATGATCAACAAATTCAAGCAGTAACAGAGTTGACGAGGACGTCAGCAATTCAAATAGGGGAGAATGTCAAGGTCCGGGCTTGTCCAAGGCATGTTGCCTATGGCCGCCTTTGCTGTTAGCTAGATTTATTTCCTTTTTAAGTAATTCTGTTGTACTCTTTTTCTTTCTATTTTTAGCAAGAGTGACTCATCGCCACTATAGCATGTATACTACTGCCGTAGTGGAGATGGTCCAGATTGCTCTTTAGGGGGAGAGGCATGACTACACGTAGACCCACCGATGTAATTTGCTGCCCCATCAATGAACAAGCTTTTTACACACACTCTCTTTATACATAGTATACTCAATGACGCTCTTTTCAGCTAATCTCGCTCGCTCGTTGCTTACTCGTTAGACACAAGCTCGCTGAGCCGTTGGCACGCTCGTTGGCTGACCCAGTACAAGTGTGATATTGGGTGCCGCACGGTCTTGACACGCCCCCTAAAAGTAGGACCGTGACACCTAGCATGTGCGCGCACCTGGGCTAGCAAGAGAGCGCACCTCGCCAAGCATGGGCACGCGCCACGCCCAGTGGCAAGGTTCGGGCTTTTCCAAGGCATGTTGTCTACGCCCGCCCATGCTGTTAGGTAAACTTATTTCTTTTTTAAGTTATTTAGTTGTATTTATCTTTCTTTTATATCTCAAGAGTGACTCCTCGCAACTATAGCATGTCTACTTGTGGTGTAGTGGAGATGGTCCAGATTGCTCTTTGGGGGGAGAGGCATGACTGCATATAGACCCCCCTACCCACTGATGTAATTTGCTGTTAATCATTGAACAAGCTTTTTACACACTCTCTTTATGCATACTATGCTCAATGATTCTCTTTTCAGTCAATCTCGCTCGCTCGTTGCTTACTCGTTAGACACAAGCTCGCTCTAATGATGTGGGCACTTAGTGCCATTGGCACACGCTCGTTGACTGACTCAGTACAAGTGTGATATTGGGTGCCGAACGGTCTCGTTACGCCCTTGAAAGTAGAACCGTGACAGTTAGTATCAGAGCCAAATTGGCTCAAAATTGTGAGAAATTATGCCGAAGAGTTCGATGGAAAGGTCGAGTGCACCATCGGATCAACTCGAGCGCCTCGTCGAGTTGGAGGAAGAACTATGATATCTACAAGACATACCAGACAACATTCGATTCATAGAGGAACGAATGAAGGAAATGTCTGAAGTTCCTGCTGAAATAGCGGCTATTCAGACCCTCGAATCCCGACAAGAAAAGGGAAAAGGAGTTCACACGGGGGAAGTTCCACAAGTGCAATGACTTCAGAACAATGTTCGATTCTCTCAAGGCTGAGATTGCCGAGATCAACATTAAACTGAACCTCACTATGAGAGCCATGGGGAGTCAAACCCACGCTACTACTGCTGCTGAATGTAGTCGAGTGAAAATCCCAGAGCCAAAACCCTTTGGGGGAGCCCGGGATGCAAAAGAAATAGAGAATTTCATCTTCGACATGGAGCAATATTTCAAGGCCCACTAAAACGGATAATGATTCGAAAGTGACCTTGGCTACAATGCATCTTACTGGTGACGCAAAACTTTGGTGGAGATCAAAAATATCATGATATCAGTATTAGCGAATGTGTGATTGATAATTGGAAAGAACTAAAAAGACAACTGAAGGATGAATTTTTCCCAGAGAATGTTGAGTTCAATGCCCGCAGACTACTTCGAGAACTAAAGCAGGCTGCAAAGCATCCGTGAATATGTCAAACAGTTTTCGGGACTCATGCTGAACATTAGAGATATGTCAAAAAAAGATAAGATCTTCACTTTCATCGAAGGTCTTAAATCGTGGGCCATAGCTAAATTATATGAACAAAGGGTGCAAAATCTTTCAAGCGCATTTGCCGCGGCAGAGCTGTTGTTTGACTACAACACCGAGAGCCAAAGAAGAACACTCCCAGTTAGCTCTAACACCACTAAGTTCCAGAAGCCGAACATAGGAACGGTTGAAAAGAAGGCAACGAAGCACCAAGGAATGGCAACAACCAACGAAATACAAATAGGCCTATGTCATGTTTTCTGTGCAAGGGACCCCATCGAATAGCTGTCCGCATAGATAGGCCTTAGCTGCCTTACAAGCTTTAATTCGGGATGAGAACCCAGTTCAAGAAGTTGTTGAAGAAGAATCCACTGAACTTGCCGAAGTTGGGACTATGACTTTCTTATCAGCTGTACAACAATAGATGGAGGAATTGAAGAAGATCCCATATAAGGGTCTCATGTATGTGGAGTCCTTCATCAATGGCAGATCTTACTAAAAGTACAATGATAGACTCGAGAGCTACTCACAACTTCATTACAGAAAAGGAAGCTCGCTGTCTTGGTTTGAAGCTAGAAAAGAATGATGGGAGGATGAAAACAGTGAATGGAAAAGCGATGCTGGTACTCGGGATTGTAAGGAGAACCCAATTGAAACTCAGCTCATGGACAGGACCCATTGACTTCGTTGTAGCACAGTTGGATGACTTTGATGCTATCTTGGGGATGGAGATCTTGATCGAACATAAAGTTATCTCAATGCCCTCAGCGAAATATTTAATAATCACTAGTAACAATCCAACCGCTGTTCCTGCGATTCTGAAACAACCAAATGCATCAACACAAAGATGCTCTCTGCTATGCAATTCAAGGGCTGAAACGCGACAATCCAACTTACATGGTCGTTCCATTGGAGTTAAGTACAAAAAAGGAGGAAGTAATACGTCTTGAAATCTCAAAAGTTCTAGAAGAGTTCAGGAGTATTATGCCTGAGAGCTTACCCAAAACGTTACCTCCAAAAAGGGACATCGATCATCAGATTGAACTGAACCCTGGATCTAAACCTCCTGCGAAGGCCCCATATAGAATGGCTCCGCCAGAACTAGCAGAATTAAGGAAGCAATTGGACGAGGTACTGGAGGCCAGATTCATCAGACTTGCTAAAGCACCTTTAGGAGCACCAGGGTTGTTTCAAAAGAAAAAAGATAGAAGTCTGCGAATGTGTATAGACTACCGGGCACTCAACAAAGTCACAGTGCGCAACAAGTATCCCATTCCGCTCATCGCTGACCTTTTTGATCAATTGTATAAGACCAAATACTTCACCAAGCTTGATCTACGATCAAGTTATTATCAAATAAGGATTGCAGAAGGAGACGAACCCAAGACAACGTGTGTAACAAGGTATGGAGCCTTTGAATTCTTGGTGATGGCCTTCGGACTCACAAATGCTCCTGAAACATTCTGCACCCTCATGAATTGAGTATTTCATAAATACCTTGATAAGTTTGTGGTGGTGTACCTTGATGACATTGTGGTATATAGCGAGACGCTGAAAGAGCACATGTCACATCTCCGTTTGGTTTTCGAAAAGCTATGAGAAAACCAACTATATGTGAAGAAGAAAAAATGCTCTTTTGCTCAGGAGAGCATCAAATTCCTCGGCCACATTGTTGAACAAGGTCGTCTTCGCATGGACTCTGGTAAGATAAGTGCTGTCAAAAGTTGAAAGACACCGACATCTGTCACTGAACTGTGTTTCTTCCTCGGGCTTTCCAATTATTACAGACGCTTTGTGGAAGGATTTTCAAAGAGAGCCGTACCCCTAATGGAAATCTTAAAGAAAGGAGTTCCTTGGAAGTGGAGATCTGAATGTCAAAAATTCTTTGCTGACTTGAAAGCAGTTATGATACAAGAGCCTGTCCTTGCACTAGCTGATGTCACTCAGCCATTCGAAGTAGAGACTTATGCCTCAGATGTTGCTCTAGGAGGAGGCCTGATGCAAAACGGCCATCCTATCGCCTTCGAAAGTCGTAAGTTGAAAGAAACAGAAAGAAAATACATTGCTTCATAGAAGAAAATGTTTGTTGTAGTACATTGTGTGCGCGTGTGGAGATAGTATCTGCTTGGATCGAAGTTCATCGTTAAGATAGATAATATTTCAATTTGTCAGTTCTTTAAACAACCAAAGCTCTCAGCAAAGCAAGCACGGTGGCACGAATTAATTTCAGAGTTTGATGTTAACTTCAAAGACAAGTCAGGCCAGAGCAACCGAGTAGCTGATGCATTAAGCCGGAAGGCTGAATGCGCGAGTCTATGTTATCTATCTCAACTTCAAGCAAGCAAAGTTAATGGATCATTGAACGATCGCATCCAAAATAATTTGCAAAATGACCCTGGGGTTCAAGCTTTCATACAACATGTGAAGGAAGGAAAGACTCGGCAATTCTGGATTGAAGATGACTTACTCTCACCAAGGGAAACCGTTTGTATGTGCCTCGAAGCAATAATCTGCGGCGTACTCTTCTGTGAGAATGCCACGATACCATGTGAGCTGATCATGTCGGGTGGCAGCGGACTTATGCTCTTTTGAAGAAAGGATATTACTAGCCGCAAATGAAAGTTGATGTTATGCAATACACTAAAACTTGTCTCGTGTGCCAATAAGATAAGGTCGAAAAAAACAAGGTGGCCGGCCTACTAGAACCACTGCCTGTACCGAAAGTGCCTTGGGAGAGTGTTTCCTTGGATTTCATCACCAATTTGCCGTCTGCCAACGACTTTGAAGGGATACTGGTGATCATTGATAGGTTTTCTAAATATGCCACATTCATTGCAGCCCCGAAGCATTGCCTCGCAGAAACGACTGCGCAGCTCTTCTTCAAACATATTGTGAAGTTGTGGGGAATTCCTCAAAGCATTGTGAGTGATCGAGACCCGCGATTCACTAGATCTTTTTTGGTCGAACTGTTCCATTTGCTCGGATCAAGTCTCAATATATCTTCCAGTTACCGTCCTTAAACAGATGGCCAGACGGAACACTTCAACAGCTTACTTGAGGAATATATGCGCCACTTCATCAATACCCATCAAAAGAACTGGCATCTGCTCGGCGTAGCACAATTCCGTTTCAACTATCAGAAGAGTTCTTCGACAAGGATGAGTCCGTTCGAAATAGTTTGCGGGAGACAACCCAACATGCCCTCACACGTTGGAGCAACCATATTTGGGGAAGAGTCCAAAAGCGTACAACTTCTCCAAAGAATGGAAGCAAAATACGGAGATATCTCGTGTCTACTTAGAACGTGCCTCTAAACATATGAAGAAATGGGCGGATAAAGAAGCGGCGACCAATGGAGTTCAAGGCTGGAGACCTTGTGCTAGTTAAGTTGTTACCTGAACAACTTTGCTTTCGGGGAAAGAAGGACAATCGGCACGTCAAAAAATACGAAGGCCCTATTGAAGTCATGGAGAAATTTGGAAGAGCCTTCTACAGACTTAATCTTCCAGCGTGGCTCAGAATTCATCCTGTCATCCATGTCATTAATTTAAAGCCCTACATGCAGACGACGAAGACGAAGAGAGGAACGACATCACCAAGCCAAATATCTCTACCAACAACAAAAAGAAGAAAGACGTTGAAGAAGTCCTTGCAGAGCGGAACGTCAGCATAGGTCGACAATAGTACCAGGAGTATCTGATCAGATGGAAGGGAATTGGAGATGACGAGGTATCTTGGGAGAAGCAAGAAGTCTTGGAAGACTCAGCTATTTGAGTTGTTGACGTCCTCGTCAACTCTGCTTCTGCTTGAAATTTCTGATCATCTTTGCTGAGTCTTCCAAATCTTCTTGCTTCTCCCAAGATACCTCGTCGTCTCCAAGTCCCTTCCATCTGATTAGATACTCCTGGTACTGTCGTCGACCTATTCCGACGTTCCGTTCTGCAAGGACTTCTTCAACTTCTTTCTTCTTTTTGTTGTTGGTAGAGATACTTGGTCTGGTGATGTCGTTCCTCTCTTCGTCTCCCTCATCTGCATGATAGAACTTTAAATTGTTGACATAGATGACGAGGTGAATTCTGAGCCATGCTGGAAGATTAACTTTATAGGAGGCTCTTCTGACTTTCTCCATGACTTCAATAGAGCCTTGGTATTTTCTAACGAGTCGCCTATCCTTCTTTCCTCTAAAACGAAGTTGTTCATGTAACAACTTAACTAGCACCAAGTCTCCAGCCTTGAACTCCATTAGTCGCCAATCCGCCCACTTCTTCATATGTTTAGAGGCCCGTTTTAAGTAGGCGCGAGCTATTTTCATATTTTGCTTCCATTCTTTAGAGAAGTTGTACGCTTTTGTGCTGCGTCGAGTAAACTGGGCCAATTCCTTTGATTGGTATTTGATGAAGTGGCATAAGTATTCCTCAAGTAAGCTGTTGAAGCGTCTGTCTGGCCGTCTGTTTGAGGATGGTAACTGGAAGATATATTGAGACTTGATCTAAGCAGCTGAAACAGTTCAACCCAAAAAAACCTTGTGAATCAAGAATCTCGGTCACTGACAATGCTTTGAGGAATTCCCCACAACTTCACAATATGTTTGAAGAAGAGTTGGGTCGTCGTCTCTGCGGGGCAATGCTTTGGGGTCGCAATGAATTTGGCATTAGAAAACCTGTCGCCTGATCACCAATATCGCCTCAAAGTCATTGGCAGACGGCAAATTGGTGATGAAATCCAAGGAAACACTCTCCCAAGGCATTTTTTGTACGAGCAGTGGTTCTAGTAGGCCAACAACCTTGTTTCTTTCGACTTTATCTTGTTGGCACACAAGACAAGTTTTAGTGTACTGCATAACATCAATCTTCATTTGCGGCCAGTAATATCCTTTTTTCAAGAGAGCATAGGTATGCTGCCACCCGGCATGACCGGCCCACGAGGTATCGTGGCATTCTCATAGAAGAGTATGCCGCAAGTTATTACTTCGGAGCACATACAAACGATTTCCCCTGGTGAATAGTAAGCCATCTTCAATCCAGAATTGCCGAGCCTTTCCTTCTTTCACAAGTTGCATGACAGCTCGAACTCCGGGGTCATTTTGTAGATTATCTCGGATGCAATCTTTCAATGATCCGTTAACTTTACTTGCTTGAAGTTGAGATAGATAACGTAAACTCGCGCATTCGGCCTTCCGACTTAATGCATCAGCTACTCGATTGCTCTAGCTTAACTTGTGTTCGAAGTTAAAATCAAACTCTGAAATCAATTTGTGCCAACGCGCTTGCTTGGCCGAGATTTTTGGTTGCTTAAAGAAGTGATAGATTGAGCTGTTGTCTGTTTTCACGACGAATTTTGACCCAAGTAGATACTGTCTCCACATGCGTAGACAATGTACTACGGCCAATATTTCTTTCTCAGAAACAATGTATTTTTTCTCTGCCTCCTTTAACTTGCGACTTTCGAAAGCAATAGGATGGTCATTCTGCATAAGGACTCCTCCTAAAGCAAAATCTGAGGCATCGATTTCCACTTCAAATGGCTGAGTGACATCTGCTAGTGCAAGTACAAGCTCTTGTATCATAGCTGCTTTCAAGTCAGCAAAGGATTTCTGACACTCAGAGTTCCACTCCCAAGGAACTCCTTTCTTTAAGAGTTTCGTTATGGGTGTGGCTTTCTTTGAAAATCCTTCCACAAAGCATCTGTAATAATTGGCAAGCCTGATGAAGGAATGCAGTTCGATAACAGATGTCGGGGTTTTCCAACTTTTGACGGCACTTATCTTATCTGGGTCCATGCGAAGACGACCTTGTTCAACAATGTGGCCAAGGAATTCGATGCTCTCCGGAGCAAAAGAGCATTTTTCCTTCTTCACATATAGTTGGTTTTCTCTTAGCTTTTCGAAAACCAAACAGAGATACGTCTTGTGTTCTTCTAGCGTCTCGCTGTATACCACAATGTCATCAAGGTACACCACAACAAACTTGTCGAGGTATTCATGAAATACTCGATTTATAAGGGTGCAGAATGTTGCAAGAGCGTTTGTGAGTCCGAAGGGCATCACCAAGAATTCGAAGGCTCCATACCTTTTACGCATGTTGTCTTGGATTCATCTCCTTCTGCAATCCTTACTTGATAATAACCTGATTGCAGATCAAGCTTGGTGAAGTACTTGGCCTTATACAATTGATCAAAAAGGTCAGTGATGAGCGGAATGGGATACTTGTAGTGCATTGTGACTTTGTTGAGTGCCTAGTAATCTATACACATTCGCAGACTTCCATCTTTTTTCTTTTGAAACAACAGTGGTGCTCCAAAAGGTGCTTTGGCAGGTCTGATGAATCCGGCCTCGAGTAGCTCGTCTAATTGCTTTCTTAGTTCTGCTAGTTCTAGCGGAGCCATTCTATACGGGGCCTTCGCAGGAGGTCTAGATACGAGGTTCAGTTCAATTTGATGATCACTGTCCCTTCTTGGAGGTAGCGTCTTGGGTAAACACTCAGGCATGGTACTCCTGAACTCTTCTAGGACTTTTGAGATTTCAGGATGTATTACTTCTTCCTTTGTTGTACTTAAACCCCAATGGAACGACCATGTAAGTTGGATCATCGTGTTTCAGCCTTTTCTTGAATTGCATAGCAGAGAGCATTTTTGTGTTGATGACATTTTGTTGTTTCAGAATCGCAGAAACAACGGTTAGATTGTTACTGGTGATTATTAAACATTTCACTAAGGGCATTGGGATGACTTTATGTTCCATCAAGAACTCCATCCCCAAGATTGTATCAAAGTCATTCATCCGTGCTACGACGAAGTCAATAGGTCCTATCCATGAACTGAGTTTTAACTGAACTTTCCTTACAATCCCGAGTACCGTCATCGCTTTTGCATTATTTGTTTTCATTTTACCATCATTCCTTTCTAGCTTCAAACTGAGATGGTGAGCTTCCTTCTCTGTAATGAAGTTGTGAGTAGCTCCTGAGTCTATCATCGTACTTATAGTAGATCTATTATTGATGAATGATTCCACATACATGAGACCTTTATCTGGGATCTTCCTCAGTTCCTCCATCTGTTGTTGTACGACTAACAGGAAAGTTATGGTCCCAACTTCAGCAAGCTCAATGGATTTTTCTTCAACAACTTCCTTAACTGAGTTGTCGTCATGAATCGAAGTTTGTAATGCAGTTAAGGCTGATCTATGCGGACACTCAACTACTCGATGGGGTCCCTTGCACAGAAAAACATGCCAAAGGCCTATTTGTCAGGCGTTGGTTGTTAGCACTTCTTGATGCTATGTAGCCTTCTCTTGGGAAAAATGGTTTCTTTTCAGCAGTTCCTATGTTCGATTTCTGGGACTTGATGGTGTTTGAGTTACTGGGAGTGTTCTTCTTTGGCCCAGGGTTTCTCGATATTAATAATCGAACAGTCGCTCTACAGCTGCAAGTGCACTTGAAAGGCTTTGCACTCTTTATTCATACAGTTTTGTTCTGACCCATAGTTTAAAACCTTCGATGAAAGTGAAGATCTTATCTTTTTCTAACAAATCTCTAACATTCAGCATGAGTCCTGAAAACTGTTTGATATATTCACGAATGCTTGTAGTCTGCTTTAGTTCTCGAAGTAGTCAACGAGCGTTGAACTCAACATTTTCTAGAAAAAATTGATCCTTCAGTTGCCTTTTTAGTTCTTCCCAAGTAATAATCAAACATTCGCCAATACTAATATCATAATATTTTGATCTCCATCAAAATTTTCCATCACCAGTAAGATGCACTGTGGCCAAGGTCACTTTCGAATCATCATCCGTTTTAGTGGCCTTAAAATACTATTCCATGTCGAAGATGAAATTCTCTATTTCTTTTGCATCTTGGGCACCCCCAAAGGGCTTTGGCTCAGGGATTTTCACTCGACTTAATTCAGCAGCAGTACTAGCCTGGATTTGACTCCCCATGGCTCTCATAGTAAGGTTTAATTTAATGTTGATCTCGACAATCTCAGCTCTAAGAGAATCAAACATTGTTCTGAAGTCCATGGTCACTTGAGACACAATTTCTGACAACCGGGTATGAGCTAAGCTCGATCTCATCGACACGCTCCAGGACCCCGATTATTGCACCTGTGGAACTTTCTCCTGTGTCGACTCCCTTTCCCTTTTCTTGTCGGGATTCGGGAGTCTCCACCCGATCCAACAGCTCTAGAATCGGTATGGCGTCTATTGAGTTGTGAATAGCCCCTCTCGGTCTTTTGTCCATTTGGCAAACTAGACAAGTCTTGACGTATAGTTCTACGTCCTCCCCTATTTTAGGCCAAGTGTAGTTTCGGCCCAATAGTGCCATCATGCGCTCCACGCCCAGATGGCCGCCCATTTGGTGTCGTGAGTTTCTTTCATGATTCGTTGGCGCAAGCCGCCCCAACTCGGCACAACAACTCGATTGCCTCGGCCTCTCAACAGGCCATCTTCAAGCCAATACCTTCGGACTAAGCCCACCTCCACATGTTTCAAAATCCGAATGTAATCCATGTCTTCCTTTGCAGCCACCTTAATTTCCCCAAGAAAGGATGTCCATCTTCAGTGAGCAGTCCACCAATTGCTCGATCTGACGCATCCGTTTGCACCTCAAATGGCGCCGCGAAGTTAGGCAATCTCAACACCGATTCGGAAGTCACGACTTCCTTCAATCGATCGAACGCTCCTTGACATGAGTCCGTCCATATCCAAGTGTGCTCTTTCCTTAGTAAATCCGTCAATGGACTTACTATCCTCGAATATTCCATAATGAACCTCCAATAATAATTATCTAGGCCAAGGAATGACCTAAGCTCGGCTATTTTTGTGGGCGCCACCCATCTGTTGATGTCCTCCACCTTCTTTCCATCCATGCGAATCGAGCCCCTCTTGATGAAATGGCCTAGGAAGTTTGTCTCCTCCACGCCGAACTCGCATTTTTCTCTTTTGACATAGAGTGAGTGCCTCGCAATCTCTCGAATACTTCCTTCAAGTGGATGACATGCTCCTCGAGCGATTCACTATAGACAACTATGTCATCCAAGTAGACAACAACATGGCGATCTAGTAAATCATATAACACCTCAGTCATAAGATTGCAAAACATAGCCGGTGCATTGGTTAGACCAAATGACATAACTAAGAATTCATACGAACCATATCGAGATACCATAGCCGTCTTCGCCTCATCTCCTTTTGCAATACGTTCTTGCCAGTACCCCGACCGAAGATCTAGTTTGGTGAAGTATGACGCCTTTGCCAATCAGTCAAATAGATCACTATCATTTGGAATAGGGTATTTGTTCTTGATGGTTACCTTGATTTCCTCAAAGAAAGTCGATGTTACTTCGGTTAGAGAAGCCACGATCTCATCACATGTTTTTCGGCTCAAGGGGTCGGCCACCCTATTCTCGGTGCCCGGTATGTGTAGCCATGAAAAATCGAACTCGGCCAAAAATTCTTGCCACCTTGCTTGCTTGGGCGACAATTTCTTGTGTCCGAAAATAGGTGTTAGCAACGTTGTCCGTCACTACCACAAATGGAGTCCCCAAAAGATACTGCCTCCAAGTCATAAGGCAATGAATTACCGCCACCATCTCCTTCTCGTGGGCCGAATACCTCCCTTTGAGCTTTCGACTCTCATAAAGACAGGATGTCCATCTTGAGTGAGCACTCCACCAATTGCTCGATCTGACGCATCCGTGTGCACCTCAAATGGTGCCGCAAAGCTAGGCAATCTCAACACCGATTCGGAAGCCACGACTTCCTTCAATCAATCGAACGCTCCTTGACATGAGTCCGTCAATATCCAAGTGTGCTCTTCCCTTAGTAAATCCGTTAATGGACTTACTATCTTCGAATAGTCCATAATGAACCTCCGATAATAATTAAGCATCTATCATATGTGTCTGGAGAATTCATGAGACCATCTTGGACACTCCTTCTTTGGGCCCTTGGCCCGTGTCTTTATGCATCATGAGAAATGGGGCGTAACAATCCACCCCCACTAGATGAAGTCGACGGCCCCGTCAACACCCAAGATAGGTATTCTTCGATTTGCCTCTCAAATTGCCATAGGTCAACATCTTTCTCCCATGTGGCCTCTTCTCCATTCTCCCATTGCACAAGGAACTCTCGTCGTTTGTCCCTTTTGCTCCCCTTTGGGGTTCGGTGGTCAAGGATCTTGGCCATCTTTTTAGTGAACTTCATGCGCACCCCGGGTGGTACTCTTAGCACTTGCCTTTGATCCCCTTCGTAAAAAGGCTTAAGAAAGCTTACATGGAATGTAGGATGTAGTTTGAGCCTTTCGGGTAAAACTCCAATCGATAAGCCACCGCTCCAATCCTTTTGAGTACCACAAATGGACCATCATAACTCGAAATAAGCCTATTGTGGAATCGCCGATGCTTGACTTTCTTCCAAAGTTGTGGAGTAAAAGTTTCAAGAGAACCTTGTCCCCTTCTTGGAACTCCACCATCCTTCTTTTCTCGTCCACATATTTCTTCATCCGTCATTGGGCTTTTGCAAGACTATCCCGAGCTTGCTCATACAACTCAACCCGATCTTTTGCCATATTGATATGCCATCGGGCAAGCCCCTTGCCCACCAATCCTTTGTGACATCTCCAATGGCGTTGATGGTTGATAACCGAGAGTGAGTTCGGCCGGACTCATCTCGGTTGATAAAAGACTTGTGTAGATTGTAGGAGAATTGGGCCGAGTCTAGCAACTCAGTCTAAAAATCTTCACAACTCCCTTTAAAAAATACTCCGCCGCATTATAAGCCGAGCATTCCTATGGTACTCCCATAACTATCGTATATTTGGAGAACCGATCCACCACGACTAAGATAGCACCCATCCGTCCAATGAGTGGTAATCTCATGATAAAGTCCATAGACACCGATTCCCACGGTCTCTCCGGAATAGGTAGAGGTTGAAGTAGCCCTGCTTCCTTCTTCCTCTCGGTCTTTGTCCATTTGGCAAAACTAGAAAGGTCTTGACGTATACCTCTACGTCCTCCCTCATTTTAGGCCAAGTGTAGTTTCAGCCCAATAGTGTCATCATGCGCTCCACACCCGGATGGCCCGCCCATTTAGTGTTGTGAGTTTCTTTCATGATTCGTTGGCACAAGCCGCCCCAACTTGGCACAACAACTCGATTGTCTCGGCCTCTCAACAGGCCATCTTCAAGCCACCTTCGGACTAAGCCAACCTCCACATGTTTCAAAGTCCGAATGTAATCCATGTCTTCCTTTGCGACCGCCCACTCCACCAATTGCTCGATCCGACGCATCTGTTTGCACCTCAAATTGTGCCGCAAAGTTAGGCAATCTCAAACACAGATTCGGAAGTCACGGCTTCCTTCAATCGATCGAACGCTCCTTGACATGAGTCCGTCCATATCCAAGTGTGCTCTTTCCTTAGTAAATCCGTCAATGGACTTACTATCCTCGAATAGTCAATAATGAACCTCCGATAATAATTATCTAGGCCAAGGAATGACCTAAGCTCGGCTACTCTTGTGGGCGCCACCCATCCGTTGATGGCCTCCACCTTCTTTTCATCCATGCAAATCGAGCCCCTCTTGATGAAATGGCCTAGGAAGTTTGTCTCATCCACGCCGAACTCGCATTTTTCTCTTTTGACATAGAAAGAGTGCCTCCGCAACCTCTCAAATATTTCTTTCAAGTGGATGACATGCTCGTCGAGCGATTCACTATAGACCACTATGTCATCCAAGTAGACAACAACATAGCGATCTAGTAAATCATATAGTACCTCGGTCATAAGATTGCAAAATGTGGCCGGTGCATTGGTTAGGTCAAATGACATGACTAAAAACTCATACGAACCATAGCGCGATACCATAGTCGTCTTCGCCTCATCCCCTTTTGCAATACGTACTTACCAATATCCTGACCGAAGATCTAGCTTGGTGAAGTATGATAACTTCGCCAACCGGTCAAATAGATCACTTGAATTTGGAACAGGGTATTTGTTCTTGATGGTTACCCGCTTTCAATTGAAGGGAAGATAGCATGTTGCACTTACCACGTGTTTTGCTCTTTGACAACACATGGTGCAGATTTATCTTGGATCATCATAACACTAAGATGCGGCAAGATCATCACCTTTGCTTGCCGAAAAAACTCAAGTCCTAGGATGAGTTCGAAATCATCGAGTGGGACCACCATAAGTCGACATTCGCATTTCCACTCCCCTACACGGATTAAAGATTGTATCGTACCTTTGACTGGCTGTGCACCCAAATTGAAAACCTTAATCATACTCTCACTTCTTGGTCATCTCCAAACCAAGTTCTCTCGCCTTTGAGCTTGAGATAAAATTGTTGGTTGCTCCTGTATCCAACATGGCACGCACCTTCCTCCCATGGATGGTGACTTCAACATACATGAGGCCCTTTTGTGGAGACCCGCCTTCACATTTGTAAAAGCATTCACAAGTTGTATAAGATTCACACGAGGCTTGTCCTCTCCTCCTTGATGTGCATCGTGGATAGTGACCCTTTGTTAGGACACTCTCGGGTAAAAGTGAGAACCGCCACAAATGAAACAACCGGACCCCTTCTTCTTGTGGGAGTGATCAAATCCCTCAGGTTTAGAGGTACATTGTGGTGCCTTTCCTTTGTCTTTTCCACCGCCACTTGCCTTGCCTCCACGCTTATCCTCCTTGCCTTTTCTCTTCTCAACTGAGGGTGTGGTCTTGTGGTCCACAAGGGCCTCGGCAATGGAGATAGCCATTTGCACATCTTTCACTCCATGATGCCTCAATTTTGCTTGGGTACAAGGTTGAAGTCCCGTCATGAAGTTAAATAACTTTGTCATCTTCATGCAAGTAGTAGTGAGCTATAGTCACGAACATAGTCACGTATTGTGTCAGTTTGCCTAATACTCCTCAATGACTCCTTCGCGAAATATTCTAAATTTTGAGGAAGAAATCGGTCTTTGAGCTCACTTTCTAGCACTTCGAAAGTGTCTATAATCGGCTCCCTACTTTGGTTTTGTCTCCACCAAAGTTTAGCATCTCCTTCCAAGTACATGCTTGCAATCATTACTTTGCTCCATTCGTCGATACTTGTGGCCATGAAGTATTGCTTCATGTCCCAAAGGAAATTCTCCAATTCCTTTGCGTTGTGGTTGCCACTATAAGTCTTAGGTTCGGGAACCTTATAGTGCGTAGCCTAAGTACCTCGAACTTGGCTAAATGCTTCCCACCGTCTTGGCTAGTTCTTTATCCACCTTAAGCATTGCCTCCAAAGCTTGTTGTTGAACAGCCATGATATCTATCTCAATCGAGGCTTGGAACTCTGCGAGCTCCTTCTTTACCGATCGAAGTTCAACAATCAATGGTGTGTCCTCCGACGTAGTCATTGATATTCCCACCAAGCTTTGCAACCTCATGAGTCTAGACATGATCGCCTCCATGGATCTTGCTTCAAAAGTCTTTGATGTAGTGTTCGAAAGTTCTCAACGACTGAGCTCTGACACCAAGTTGTCACACCGTTAAATTCTTGCTCAAATTTTATCCAAGTGTGATGGCGTCGAGTCCTCGACTAGGCCAGCCCCTCCCCTATTAGTGCGGATAATAAGAGACACAAGTGTTTACGGGAGAACCCCTCCCAACCATCCTTATATTTCGAATACAAGAACTATGAACAATTTTCTCTCCAAAGCACCACAATGCTCAAGAAAGCTCTCCAACTCGGATTGCTCTTGACTTGGTTGCTCATGGCCTATTTATACAAAAATGGCCTCAGCCATGTACATGAACAAACATAATGCAAGCACTAAAATAAATGTCCTCGGTCCATGCAAAGTGGCTAGGTGCATGCTGCCTGGTGCGAGCCCCAATGAGCTTGCATGTGTCGGGCGGGCACATCTGATGCACTGCCCCCTCGCATACGCCCCTCCAGCTTCGGGTGCGTCTTTCCAACTTCGGGTGCGCTTGATGCATGCGCCCAGTGCATTCGTTGCACCCCTTCATGTGCGGGTTACCCCGCTGACCCATAGGTCTTTACAGACTGTGCCCCGACGCAGCCATACGCCTGGCCTAGCGCCCTACGCCTAGCCTAGCGCTCTGCGCCTGGTCCAGCGCCCTGCGCCTTGTGCCTGGCCAAGCGCCTAATGTGGACTGTGCCTTAATGCAACCATGCGCCCTGGCCCAGCACCCATCGCCTGGTCAAGTGCCTAGCGCTCAGCGCTCAGCGCCCAGCTCAACGTCCAGCTCAACGCCCTACACCTTGCGCCTAGCCCAGCGCCTAGCTCAGGGCCCAACGCCAAATGTGGGTTGCGCCACTCCAAGTGATCCAGCCCGCGTGCCTCAAGTGCCCACCAACACTTAAGAATATTTTAGCACACCTAAGGAGGTTGCTGCGCCCCTCCTTCTTTAGGCCCGTGGCCCATGTCTTTATGGATCATGAAAAATAGGGTGTAACATGGGGAATGGGTGATCTTGCGTGACAAACGGTGGGCAGTGGCTGCTATCACGGTGGCCGTGTTCGCTTGTGGGGGGCTTGGTTGCCTGTGCCTCACAATGGGGGCATGTGGTTGATGCTCACCCATGACCATTGCTCGATAGTCGGATTTCGTGATCGGCTGCCATGTTCGCCCACAAGAGGACATGGGTGATCTTGCGTGACCAACGATGGGCAATGGCCCAAGCGCATGATGATGGGCACTGGGCGCTGTCCAAAAGAGCGTTGGGCTGACGAGGCATTTATGTATCTGGTGCACTTAAAGTCAGAAGGGCGCACCCGAAGTTGGAAGGGCGCACGTGCGGCTCACTCAGGCGCGCGCGCTAGGCGCCTGCAAGCTATCAAGCGCGCGATCGCGGCTCACTCTGGCGCACACCAGGAGCCAGCAGACTGGCAGGGGCGCGCACCAAGCAGAATGCACCTAGTCACTTTGCATGGACCGAGGACATTTATGTTAGTGCGCTTGCATTTATGTTTGTTCATGTACATGGCTAAGGCCATTTGTGTATAAATAGGCCATGAGCAACCAAGCCAAGAACAATCCGAGTTGGAGAGAGTTCTTGAGCATTGTGGTGTGCCTTGGAGAGGAAATTGTTCCTAGTTCTTACACTCGAATATAAGGAGGGTTAGGAGGGGTGCTCCCGTAAACACTTGTCTCTTATTATCTGCATTAATGGGGGAGGGGCTGGCCTAGTCGAGGACTCGGCGCCATCACACTTGGAGAAAATTCGGGCAAGAATTTAACGGTGTGACAACTTGGTATCAGAGCTCGGTCGTTGAAAACTTCCGAACACTACATCAAGACTCTTAAAGCAACATCCATGGAAGCGATAATGTCTAGACTCGTGAGGTTGGAAAGCTTGGTGGGAATATCAATGGCTACGTAAGAGGACACACCATTGGTGTCATTGAACTTCGATCGGTAAAGAAAGAGCTCGCGGAGTTCCAAGCCTCGATTGGGATAAATATCGCGGCTGTTCATCAACAAGCTTTGGAGGCAATGCTAAAGGTGGATAAAGAGCTTGCCAAGACGATTGGAGGTACTAGCCAAGTTCGAGGTACGTTGGCTACTCACTATAAGGTTCCCGAACCTAAGACTTATAGTGGCAACCGCAACGCAAAGGAATTGGAGAATTTCCTTTGGGACATGAAGCAATACTTCATGGCCGCTAGCATCAACGAACGGAGCCAAGTAATGATTGCAAGCACGTACTTGGGAGGAGATGCAAAACTTTGGTGGAGACAAAACCAAAGTAGGGAGACGATAATTAGACACTTTCGAGGCGCTAGAAAGTGAACTTAAAGACCGATTTCTTCCTCAAAATTTAGAATGGACCGCGAAGGAATCATCGAGGAGACTTAGGCAAACCGGCTCAATACATGACTATGTTCGTGACTATAGCTCACTACTACTCGACATTATTTCTATGCATGAGGATGACAAGTTATTTAACTTTATGGCGGGCCTTCAACCATGGGCCCAAGAGGAATTGAGACGCCATGGAGTAAAGGATGTGCAAACGGCTATCTCCATTGCCGAGGCGCTTGTGGAGTACAAAGCCACACCCTCGGTTGAGAAGAGGAAAGGCAAGGGGGATAAGGGTGGAGGCAAAGGCAAGTGGTGGAGGGAAAGACAAAGGAAAGGCACCACAAGGTACCTCTAAATCCAAGGGATTTGATCACTCCCAAAAGAAGAAGGGGTCCAGTTGTTTTATTTGTGGCGGTTCTCACTTTGCCCGAGAATGTCCTAACAAAGGGTCACTATCCACGATGCGCATCAAGGAGGAAGGGTCTGACAGGGAGGATAAGCCTTGTGTGAATCCTATACAACTTGTGAATGCTCTTACAAATGTGAAGGCAGGGTCTCAACAAAAGGGCCTTATATATGTCGAAGTCACCATCCATGGGAGAAGGGTGCGTGCCATGGATACGGGAGCTACCAACAACTTTATCTTAAGCACAAAGGCGAGAGAACTTGGTTTGGAGATAACCAAGAGCGAGAGTATGATTAAGGCTGTCAATTCGGGTGCACAGCCAGTCAAAGGTACAACACAACCTTTGATCCGTGTGGGGGAATGACAATGCGAATGTCCACTTATGGTGGTCCCACTCGACGATTTCGAACTCATCCTTGGACTTAAGTTCTTCCGACAAGCAAAGGCAATGATCTTGCCGCATCTTGGTGTTATGATGTTCCAAGACGAATCCGCACCATGTGTTGTCATGAGCGAAACACGTGGTAAGTGCAACATGTTATCTTCTCTTCAATTGAAAGAGGGCCTTAAAAAAGGTGAGACCACTTTCTTGGCAACGTTGAGAGAAGTCAAAAGCGACAGTATGGGTGAGGTGCCGAAGGATGTTCTAAAGGTGCTCGAGGAGTACCAAGATGTGATGCCACCAGAGTAACCAAAAACGCTACCACCAAGGCTAGGGGTGGATCATAGGGGTAGGCACGGTCCGGTCCGGGCCGGTTCTGGCCTGGAACCGGACTGGACCGTTGGTTTTGGGAACCGGTACCGAACCTGAACCGGACCGATTTTTTCGGTCCGATTCCGGTTCGGTACCGGTTCCCTCCCATTCATTAAAAATTTTTTTTAACTTTTATTAATTAATTAAAAAGAAAAGAAAAAAGGAAGGAGAATAAGAGATGACCATTTCGGGCATTTCCATTTCTTCTTCTCTCTCTCTCTCTCTCTCTCTCTCTCTCTCTCTCTCTCTCTTCCTCCTCCTCTCCTCGCAACCCTAGCTCACAAATTGCAGAAGCCATTCGCCGCCCCAACGCCTCCTCCATCGCTAGGGTTTACCGATCTCAACGTTGTTCGTCCTCATCTGTATAGTCTAGGGTTTGAGGAGTGTAGTGCGAGCAGAGGCGCAGGCAAGCGCGATAACAGAGTCGAAAGTCCAAATCGCAGGGCAGTCCCTCCTCAGCACTAGAGTCTGACTCTGATTCAGACTTCGGCTCTGGTTCGCGCTTTGCGGGAGTCGGAGTCGCCAGTCGAGTCTCCAGTCTCGCAGTCGGGAAAGGAAAATTGCCAAATTGAACTTCTAATTTCTATTAGAAACAGGGATTTCAATCTTTCATTCAGGGAAGGGGATTTACTCGGTAGTCCCACGGTTCCCGGTTCTGTGAGCAACAGAACCGGGACCGTGGACCGCAGTTCCGGTCCTCATGGATATGGGAACCGGAACCGCGACCACAACCCAAAAACCGCCCAAATACCCGGACCGAACCGACGGTCCAGTCTGGTCCACCGGTTCCGGTCTGGTTCTGCCCACCCCTAGTGGATCATAAAATTGAACTTGAACCGGGAGCGGTTCCACCCGCACAAGCACCATACCGTATGTCACCACCGGAACTAGTGGAGCTTAGAAAGCAATTGGACAAGTTGTTGGATGCGGGCTATACATCCAACCGTCCAAAGCACCTTATGCAGCGCCGGTATTATTTCAACGCAAGAAGGACAAAACATTGTGTATGTGTGTCGATTACCGGGCGCTAAACAAGGTAATCATCAAAGAACAAATACCCTATTCCAAATGCAAGTGATCTATTTGACTGATTGGCGAAGGCGTCATACTTCACCAAACTAGATCTTCGGTCGGGGTACTGGCAAGTACGTATTGCAAAAGGAGATGAGGCGAAGACGGCAATGGTATCTCGATATGGTTCGTATGAATTCTTAGTCATGTCATTTGGTCTAACCAATGCACCGACCACGTTTTGCAATCTTATGACTGAGGTGCTATATGATTTACTAGATCGCTATGTTGTTGTCTACTTGGATGACATAGTTGTCTATATTGAATCGCTCGAGAAGCATGTCATCCACTTGAAGGAAGTATTCGAGAGGTTACGAGACACTCTCTCTATATCAAAAGAGAAAAATGAGAGTTCGGCATGGAGGAGACAAACTTCCTAGGCCATTTCATCAAGAGGGGCTCGATTTGCATGGATGAAAAGAAAGTGGAGGCCATCAACAGATGGGTGGCGCCCACAAAAATAGCCGAGCTTAGGTCATTCCTTGGCCTAGCTAATTATTATCGGAGGTTCATTATGGACTATTCGAGGATAGTAAGTCCATTGACGGATTTACTAAGGAAAGAGCACACTTGGATATGGACGGACTCATGTCAAGGAGCGTTCGATCGATTGAAGGAAGCTGTGGCTTCTGAATCGGTGTTGAGATTGCCTAACTTTGCGGCACCATTTGAGGTGCACACAGATGCGTCGGATCGAGCAATTGGTGGAGTGCTCACTCAAGATGGACATCTTGTGTTTTATGAGAGTCGAAAGCTCAACGGGGCAAAAGAGAGGTATTCGACCCACGAGAAGGAGATGGTGGCAGTAATTCATTGTCTTATGACTTGGAGGCACTATCTTTTGGGGACTCCATTTGTGGTAGTGACGGACGACGTTGCTAACACCTATTTTTGGACACAAAAGAAATTGTTAGCCAAGCAAGCAAGGTGGCAGGAATTTTTTGCCGAGTTCGACTTTTCATGGCTACACAAACCGGGCACCGAGAATAGGGTGGCCGACGCCTTGAGCCGAAAAACATGTGATGAGATCGTGGCTTCTCTAACCGAAGTAACATCGACTTTCTTGGAGGAAATCAAGGCAGCCGCAAAGGAAGACATGGATATCGGACTTCGAAACATGTGGAGGTGGGCTTAGTCCGAAGGTGGCTTGAAGATGGCCTGTTGAGAGGCCGAGGCAATCGAGTTGCTGTGCCGAGTTTGGGTGGCTTGCGCCAACGAATCATGAAAGAAACTCACGACACCAAATGGGCAAGTCATTCGGGCGTGGAGCGCATGAATGGCACTATTGGGCTAAAACTACACTTGGCCTAAAATGAGGGAGAACGTAGAGGTATACGTCAAGACCTGTCTAGTTTGCCAAATGGACAAGACCGAGAGGAAGAAGGAAGCGGGGCTACTTCAACCTCTACCTATTCCGGAGAGACCGTGGGAATCGGTGTCTATGGACTTTATCACGGGGTTACCACTCATTGGACGAATGGGTGCTATCTTAGTCGTGGTGGATCGGTTCTCTAAATATGCGATATTTATGGGAGTACCAAAGGAATGCTCGGCTTATGATGCGGCGGAGTATTTTCTAAAGGGAGTTGTGAAGATTTTTAGACTCCCCCGTGAAATCATTAGCGATCGGGATCCTAGATTCACGAGAAATTTTTGGACAACTTTGTTCAAATTATTGGGGACGGAGCTCAAATTTTCAACGGCGAATCACCCTCAAACCGATGGTCAAACGGAGCGCACCAATGCTATTCTTGAAGACTATTTGAGGCACATAGTGACGGCCACACAAAGGAATTGGATAGAGTTGCTAGACTCGACCCAATTCTCCTACAATCTACACAAGTCTTTTATCAACCGAGAAGAGTCCAGCCGAACTCACTCTTAGTTATCAACCATCAACGCCATTGGAGATGTCACAAAAGATTGGTGGGCAAGGGGCTTGCCCGATGGCATATCAATATGGCAAAGATCGGGTTGAGTTGTATGAGCAAACTTGGGATAGTCTTGCAAAAGACCAACGACGGATGAAGAAACATGTGGACGGGAAAAGAAGAATGGTGGAGTTCCAAGAAGGGGACAAGGTTCTCTTGAAACTTACTCCACAACTTTGGAAGAAAGTCAAGGATCGGCGATTCCACAAGGGGCTTATTCCGAGTTATGATGGTCCATTTGTGGTACTCAAAAGGATTGGAGCGGTGGTTTATCGATTGGAGTTACCCGAAAGGCTCAAACTACATCTTACATTCCATGTAAGCTTTCTTAAGCCTTTTTACGAAGGGGATCAAAGGCAAGTGCTAAGAGTACCACCCGTGCGCATGGAGTTCACTAAAAAGATGGCCAAGATCCTTGACCACCGAACCCCAAGGGGGAGCAAAAGGGACAAACGATGGAAGTTCCTTGTGCAATGGGAGAATGGAGAAGATGCCACATGGGAGAAAGATGTTGACCTATGGCAATTTGAGAGGCAAATCGAAGACTACCTAGCTTGGGTGTCGACGAGGTTGTCGACTTCATCTAGTGGGGGTGGATTGTTACGCCCATTTCTCATGATGCATAAAGACACAGGCCAAGGGCCCAAAGAAGGAGTGTCCAAGATGGTCTCATGAATTCTCCAGACATATATATGTGTGTGTGTGTGTGTGTAATACACAGATGATAGATGCTGACTTTGAGGTAAAGGGATTATAGTCTATAACCTGGGATGTATGAGCGATTGTCAGAGTTGTGGTTGCAGTCAAAATGACAATGTCCACCGAAAGGAATGTGACAATACCAGGATGCTCAGCCATTGTTCGACGTAACCAAGGTTCGCCACTTTGTACAGTGGGTGATGTCCAAATCCCTAGTACAATACAGAGGATTGTTAATCAACCTCTAATAGCAAAACATGGAGGCCTATAATTTAATGCTGTGATGAGATGGATGATCGAGTTTGAAATCTCCTACTTCGTAAAACAATGTTAAATTACCGCTTATATCAAAGGATCAGATTAAAAATGTCATTACGATGAAATAAAAGAAATTAAATGGCAATATAGAATGACAAAAGAAAATTTGATTATATGAAGGCACGGGTGTAAATTTGTTGGAATCTACTTACTTTGAACTGTGACAGCGGCACTGAGGAATGCTGTAATAGTTCCCATGCAGATGAGAACAAAGAAGTCCCTTTTATTTCTCTGCAAGATGCATAACGGTGAAACCCAATGCTCGATCATTGTAGCAAGGCACAAAGAATTTATGGACAATTACTGCAGCAGATTTAACTAACGCAACAGCAGCTGCAGTCTTCATAAATGACTCACTATAAGCTATCACTGAAATCAGTACCCCATTCTTCAATGGTAAAATAAATAGCTGGTCATGTGTTTCTTGGAGGATTTTATTTTATTTCGTTTGCAACTTTCGAACTTTGATAAAGTTTGTTTTCTCATGACCTTTACTTTTATGCGGGTAGGCAAAATTTATAGGAATAGAAAATACTAAAAAAGTATCAGACCCATTCCTATTTAGCAATCATAATTCTCTCACCTTCCCAACACAATTAGATATCCATGGACAGTGATGGTCAAACTGTTCTACACATCTTTTGCAAGTTGCACAGTTCTTTGAGCGAACAGGTCTACTGATCTGAACATATATTACAGGCAAGTATCTTTATCCTCCCATAAATCAAAATAGAAAAAATATAATTCTTGTTAGTTAATGAGCAAAACCTTGCAGGTTGGGCAGAGTTGAGACCAATTTCCTATCCATACAGAGAAAGTATTCAAGTCAATTTTTAATGGAGGATCCTGCAAAATGTCAAAATATTAACTGCAAATACTCCCGAACTATATTCTATGCAAAGTGATAAAGTATGATACTTCAGTTGGAATAATATACTCATAGAATGAACTAGATTAAATTTTTTAACTTGTTGTTTGGGGTAGGCGGAGGGCAGAAATAGATTCAACTAATTTAAACTATGCACATGAAAACACCACATTTGGGACAAGCAACTTGTTCACTTGTTTTATAAACAAGCGTTTAACATACAGAAAGCTGTGTAGTGTAAGGAAATTGAACTAGCAGCACAAACCACAACAAATAGACATGCATACCTCTGAATCAGTATGATTGCCAAGCTCTCCTGGTCTTTTTATGTAACCAGGATTTTTACTGCACATAGTAGATGATCACCATTAATGCGATGCCAACAATTGAAATTAATAAGGAAAATACATTTTCAAAGCAAATTGAAATCTTTCTTTTCTTTGGCAAAATTGCAGACCTTACATTTTTGTAAATTTCTGTTTTTTAAAATAAAAACTTGGTTTCCAACATAAAAAGGAAAATGTAGAAACTAATAGAAAAGTATATGTTAGGAAGGAGATAATTCCACTTTCTTTGTTTTATGAGAGATGTAAGGGAGGAAAATAATGAAGTGTGTTAAGGATAATTTAGATAACATATTATAGGTAAATTTTAGTTTGAATTAAAGAAAAAATGGTGGATGGGGGAAAGGAATTCTTACGATTATTATCTAAGAATTCAAGTTGAGATTGGGAGGGAGAGTGGACCATTGAATTTCTCCTCAATCAATCCGTAATTTTTGTTTATGAATGAGAAGTGTGAATGATGTACAAATTGTGTGCTATGTTTTGTGATTTTGTAGACAAATTGTGGTAATTCCTAACAATTTGGTGTAAAGCCACACCTGTGATGGCGAGCAAGATGGTAGATGGACTTTTAGAATATGTAGAAGAAAAATTAGATGTTGTGAGGGAGATGGAAATTTTAAAAAGTGGAATTTCAAAAATTCTACTGTTGAAGACAAATATTACTCGTCCACAGGGTGGAGCAAATGGGAGAATCACCTTCGTTTCAGCAAACAAAAGGAAACGATTGATGAATTTTAAGCTACAAATTTGGAGGATAGATTCGTTGGCATCAACAATGAAGATTTCTTGCAAAATAGAGAAGGGTCCAAGAATGGAGTTACACACGAGAAGACTTGAGATGCCATTTTTGACCAAGGAGCCATAGGAGACTGGATTTACATAATGAAACGATTTTTTTCCTTGAATTATTTGACGGAGAGAGAGAAGTTGGACGTCGAAGAGCGTATAGAAGAGGAGGCGCTTGCATGGTTTTAGTATGGAGAGAGGAAAACTATTCTAGAGTTGAGTCAAAAGAATTAAATGTGTTTGTTTATAAAATAAGAAATTATTAAAAACAGTTTTTTACGGTTTTGTTGTAAAGGCAATTTGGGAGGTTTATATCTGAGCAGTAGGGGTGTGATAACGCATATGCATGTTAGTGTCACACATAATAAAATTTGAGCTTTTAACATACCAATGAAGAGGGCTTCTTATCTGGAGCATCAAAATCAGCATGAAACTGGGCAACAATGTGATTCAAGATAGCTGTTTGTACATACTGAGCAGCAACATGAGTTGCCTGCAGTCGGCCTATGCAATAACAGTCGTTATCCACAATATTCTTCCCATAAAAGTATGAAATACATCTCAACCAGCAGTCAAGCAATATTGTTAAAGGGTGAAGAATGAAGCCACGTTGTCATCAAGAGAACCTTGACCGTTCCCAAATAAGTCTAGGGAAAAAAAAGATAAATCTAACCAATAAGTTAAGATGGGGCGGATGAATGAATCCATAGCTATCAAACAAACCTTGACCGTTCTCAAGTTTCTAACTTGAATAAGCTGGAAAAAAAAAAAAATCAATTGGAAACCATTTTATAAATTTTCATCTTTCATATTTGGGATTTTGTGGACCAGTAAATATGCTAATGTTAACACGATTTAAAAAGGATGTAAATTTACTACATAACATCCTTGATCCCTGCAAATAATTTTCATTGAAGCAAAAAACTAACTCCATATTCACACTTGCACAAGCATTTGCCCCAGAAATTCTTAATTCTCCCTTTTGTGAGCACCTGAGTCTAAATCAATTTATATGAGAGTTACCCGATATCCATTGACATCAAATGGGAGAATCACCTTCGTTTTGGCAAACAAAAGGAAACGATAGATGAATTTGAAGCTACAAATTCGGAGGCTAGATTCGTTGGCGTCAGAGATGAAGATTTCTTGCAAAATAGAGAAGGGGTCCAAGAATGGAGTTACACACGAGAAGACTTGAGATGCCATTTTTGACAGAGGAGCCCTAGGAGACTGGATTTACACAGTGGAACGATTCTTTTCCTTGAATTATTTGACGGAGAGAGAGAGAAGTTGAACGTCGCTGAGTGTCTAGAAGAGGAGGCGCATGCATGGTTTTAGTGTGGAGAGAGGAAAACTTTTCTAGGTTGAGTCGAAAGCATTAAATGTGTTTGTTGGTAAATTACCTATTTCAATATTAATGTATAGGTTTTTTTTTTTTTTTTGTTTAAACCTTAAACTTTCAATTTTAATGCTCCAAACTTCAAAGTAGGAAAAGCATAATAAATCCAACCCTGACGTGTGTCTATTCACCAATCACCGTAGAGGTGATCGTAATCTGGTTCGGTTTGGTTTTTAAAAAATTTAGAACCGAACCACTAATTCGGTTTTTAATTTTTTACAACAATAAGCATAAAAATTTTCTCAGAACCGGACCAAAATTCTATTCCGGTTCTGGTCCTCTTTTTTTTTTTTTTTTTTTTGGCTACACTATAAAGAATGCATCTAAATAACTGGAACACAAAAAAAAATTGTCAATAACAGAAGTAAAGACAATTATAAATAAATTAATCACTGCAAAGCATTTGAATCTATTTGTCATATAATTTATCAGTGAGTTAATAAACCAGAACTAGAATGAAAGAATTCGTAATAAACCTTAACAAAAAGAAGGCTTCACAAACATTAAACCGTAATCTAGACTTGCTTCTAATTTCCATACAATTCATTATTCATATTTAACAGTAAATAAGATCAAAAAATTGGTAATAAACCATGGCTCGAACTGAAAGATGCCTTCACGAAAATTTTCTCTCAAGTTACAAAAGTCATATCATTGCAAGGCATATTGAAGGACAGCAGAAGATATCATAACAAATTTCCATAATTTTCAATGATTACCAACACAAACATAAACTTAAAAAGAAAACTTTATCTTAGACTGGGAAAATAAATTGCGTAACTGAATAATTAGTCTCTTGTTTGCAAAAAAATAAATAAGAACAACATGTGGAAGTTCATGGATAAAAAAAGAAAAACGCTGGCCCTAGCTTCTTATTTGCAAATTTGATCAATAATCGAAAACATTTATTGGTGCACAAACTAATACCATCTCGAGAATAGCAGTAGAATAAAGATCTATCTAAATACAACGCTTAACATATAAACAAAGATCCATTTGAATAAGTCTAGAAATTCTAAATGATTAGGGGAGTTACCATTCCAAGAGTTGAAAGCTCCACTTCATTGTGCTTGCTGCATATACCTCTGCGTTCACAAACAAACAAATATTTCATAACAAAAATAGATAGAACTGGGAAAGCCCAAGATGAAACCAAAAAGAAAAACTAGTGACGAATCTTACAATTCCTTAGGTAAAGAACAGACTACAGAGAGCTGAGAGCTTACCTTCGTGGCTTCGTCGGTTCGTCCTTCACAAACTGACAAAAGAAAGGGAGGTCGAAGAGAGAGTCGAGAGGTGTCTGTACCCTGCCGACTGTCGAGGAGCTCCAGCGACGACGATGGCGAGAGAGAAACGAGATTTGTCGAGTGTTGTCTATCGAGAAAGACTAATAGAGGGTTACTGGGTAGGCTTGGTGGGTTAGTAAAGGGCGACGGCGAGAGAGTAGAGAAGAGGCGTCTGTGGTCTGTCGAAGTCGAGAGAGAAGAGAAACAAAAGAGAAGTGGCGTCTGTCTTTGTAGGAGAAGAGAAAGCCCTAACTTTAATTTCATTCGCGGTCTGGGTCGATTCTACATGTAATTACTCATTATGACCGAGGACCGAGAACCGAACCAAAATTTCAATTTTGAAAAAAACAGAACCGAAATGTATTTTTTTCATCAAAATTGATCAGAACCGGACCAAATGTGTCAGTTCTTGGTTCTGATCGGTTCTTGCTCACCCCTAGTTCACCGTCTGTTCTCAAATTTTTTCCGTTGAACGAACGCACCCTTAAAAACAGAGTCCGTCCGTTGTTGAAACGGACGGACCCTTTCAAAACATAGTCTATCTGTTTATAGTTTTTGTCGCAGACTATCTACACTATTGAAAAACACTGCCCGTCTGTTCTTCTCTGGCGACGTGGCTAACAGAGCATAATATCGAACGCACTCTGGGGGGTGCTGTGACGACCCCAACCCGGTCAGGGCCACCACAGCCTAACCATGACGTAATCTTAACTTTAAACCCTCGAATAGTTCACGTAAAAAAAAATTTTCTTTTTCTTCTTTCATTGTATTTTTCATTCGTTCACAGTTTCATTCATCATTTGTCCATTCATTTTCTTCCGTTTCGCTCGTTAGAGAACGGACTCGGGCATTACAATCCATATCTATCGACATTTTTGGCTCTAACTTAAACGTACCCAAAATGACTCGTCTAAGGTTTCAATCCTTTACCCTCATTTGTTTAGAGACAATTAACCTCATTCGGCGGAAGACTACTGTGCGTGGAAGACTCGTTACCAGATAAAATTAACTAAAATCTCAAGTTTAACACTATAAAAAGCACTCTGGTTGACCCCCAGAGCTTTCGGTCGACACTTCATAATAGTGGTCGACCCCCAAAAAGGTTCTGGTTTTTGGTTGTACTGAAATCGGTCGACACCTTGCAATAGCGGTCGACCCCTAGTCTAAGTGGTTGACCCTTAAAAAAAACAGTTTTGCTCTCGGGTTGCATTCCTTTGTAAGTTCGGTCGACACCTTTCAATAGCGGTCGACCCCTAGTCTAAGTGGTCGACCCTTCAAAAACAGTTTTGCTCTTGGGTTGCATTCCTTTGTAAGTTCGGTCGACCCCTTGCAATAGCGGTCGACCCCTTGCCTGGCAAGGTGTCTACCCCTACAGGCACAAGTCTACCCCTGCAAAGACAATTTTTACATTTTGTACATAATCAACACCTCCAATCGCTTCCAAACTTAACCAACTCTACCTATTTGATATCATTTCCATCACCATCCATAAACCGAACATTCAAGCTGTAACGATCCTAATACTGTACCCAATTTCCGTACTATATATATATATATTTTTTATCCCAACAATTACTTATCTCTATACTTTAAATAAACTCTAAGCTGAAATTAAACCGAAATCGAAACCAGAATCGAAATCGGAATTGAATTATAACTTTTAAAACAATTAAAACTTTAAAAGCATTTAATTGAAACTTAATTTAATTAAATTAAAAACAATTTAACTAATAAGTAAAAAAAAATAGAGAGGCGATTATTCGCTGGGGCGAATAATCGCCCCTAAGGCGATTGCAACAGGCGAGTAATCGCCTATTGCATCGCCTGTGGCGATTGCTCGCCACAGTTTGTGGGAGCAATCGCCACTCCCTCTGGATTTTTCCAGAGGGAGGCGATTCAATCGCCAGGGTTGGCAACTATTCGCCAACCCCTCTGCCCCTGCTTCCTATCATTCGTTCCTTTTCTTCAATTTCTCCAACACATAACTACAATAATATCAAATAAAACTCACTATAATTTTCATTCTTTCCACACTTAACCATTCACCTAATAAACAACTCAAAATACATTTTAAAACTAAGAACATTTTCATGAAAACGAACTGCATGGGTACGTTTAAAACCTAAACAAATCCTCCTGTTTCAAATCACCACGCAGTTCCAAAATACATTCAATGAAAGACTTTTCCAAACCATTATAAAACAGTTTCCAAACATCAACCTATACATCAATACCTATCAACTATCCAGAATCCAACAACCTAAAGTATTTCTATACAAACATTAGCCCAAAATGTCCTAAACCCTAAAAATCTATACATACTGTCCCCACGGGTCAGGTAAGCCTCGACTGCGCCAGCACACCACCGCAGCCATCCTCCGTCAACTGGATTCAAACCTCAGGAGGAGGAATCTCGTCCTCAATTGTATCCTCGAAGTCACCTACACCATACAATACACTATGAGATAAAAATCTCAGCAATACTCGTAAATGCAACTATATGCTATGCGTGTGAGTTCAGAAATCATGCAGCATTTTCTTTACTTTATTCTGTGGGTGTCACCGAGATCTCAGCCTCCTAACCGGAGAGAGCACATCCAGCGGGCGGACTACTCTTTCCAGCTAGAAGAGGGGGGTACACGCTTACAACACGTACAGCTGTGCCTGAGCCCCATCTCGCATGACCATACAAATGAGTGCAATAGATGTGGTATTGTGACAAGCCCCTGCGTGCCTCCACAATAGGTCAAGCCCCTCTCCAGGCCACATTACGAGTACATAATAGATGTGGTATTGTGACAAGCCCCTACGTGCCTCCACAATAGGTCAAGCCCCTCTCCAGGCCACATCGCCATTTTCAAAACATTGTGCGGAAATTCATTTTCATGCTCTTTCTTTAAAACACGTGATGCATGAACAGTTCATAACAGAATTTAAACACTCAACATACATACCATCAAGACTGTAAAACATAATCTACAAAACAATTAAACCTAACTACCCAACCAAAGCAATATAAACTAGTGCTTCACCAAACTCCTCGAAACGACTTCGATGTACGGTGTAGGCCAATCAGCCAGAAAAGAATCACGAGAACTTACCTCGTGTCCAAAGCAGCTCAAGCTCCGTCCACGAGCGTTGTTTGTCTGAAGCAAAACACAATATCGACGTTAAAACGAGTTTAAGCTATCGACCGTCCAAATTTACAAAACCTTAACTAAGGAATTTCCTAACGTTCCAACTTAACTTATCGAGGCATTAAATCCATTAATCTACGCTTGATACCCCGAAATCCAATTTACGAGTTTTCCGAAAACCCAAAATTTACAAATTTAACCTTTCTCCTAAATCGTCCTAACTTCTTCCAATAACCCTTAATACGTGCAATACGTTCGTAAACTATAACAATCTATCAACTCCAAGCCCTAAATCTCGACTTTTAAACGAAACCTAACGAAACCCTAATTGTTCAAACTTCGTAAACATTGAAATAAAAGCTCTAAGATTGTAGGTTCATACCTAAAACGTCGATTGAAGGAGAAAGCACGAAGAAAACGGAACGATCGGAGGTCGAATCGTCGCCGTAAATGGAATCGCCGTCGACGGCCAAAGAGGAAAATCGCCTCTGGTTCGTGAACGCCAGGGAAGAAGAGAGAAAGTGAGGGGAGAAAAGAAATTTGTTTATTTTATATAATTTGGTTTGAAAATTACTAAAATGCCCTTAAAACTTATTTCTATTTTGTTTCGTCCTTCGGTTCATTAATCGTCCAACTATTTGGGTTCACCAAATCTCCTTATTTCACCAACAAGTCCGACTTATTATTTGGGATTTATTAAAACTGTCCGTTCGCAAATCGGACCCCGTTTGTTATTTTTACTAAAACATTATTTATATTACGAATAACTTAATTACTCGGAATATAGCGTCATTACTCCGAAAATTCTCGTAAATTCCTCAAAGTTCCTATTAATCGTTAGGATCGAAATAAAGCTTACCGTTTGCGAAACTAATTTGATTTGACATATTTACCAAAAATGCCACATATATATTAAAATATGAAATTCCGTACAGGCCGGATATTACATTCTACCCACCTTATTTAGAATTTTGTCCACAAAATTTAACTATACAAATAACTCAGGATATCTAGTCATTATATCCTGCTGTCGCTCCCACGTAGCCTCTTCAACCTCGTGGTTCCGCCACAAAACTTTGACCAGCGGAATCTCTTTGTTGCGCAATACCTTGATGGAAGTCTCCAAAATACGCACCGGCCTCACCTCATAGCTCAAGGTAGGCTGTACCTCGATCTCTGTAGCCTCCACGATATGCGACGGATTGCGCAAGCACTTCCGAAGCATAGATACATGAAATACGTCGTGGATACCCTCCATAGAAGCCGGAAGCTGCAATCTGTACGCCAACTTCCCGATCCTCTTCAGAATAGGAAAGGGTCCCACATAACGAGGGTTCAACTTACCCCTCCTTCCAAATCTCGCAACGCCTTTGAACAGAGAAACTTTAAGATAAACTTCATCACCTTCTTCGAACTCTAGCTCTCTCCGTCTCGTGTCAGCATAGCTCTTCTGTCTGCTCTGAGCTACCTCTATACGCTGTCGGATAATGGCAATCTTCTCTGCCGTCTGCTGTAGGATCTCAGGACCAACGATGCTGGCCTCACCAACCTCGTCCCAATATAGTGGAGATCTACACTTTCGACCATATAAGGCTTCATACGGAGCCATGCCAATGGTAGCCTGGAAGCTGTTGTTATAGGAGAACTCAATCAGTGGCAAATACCTGCTCCACGATCCCTGAAACTCCAGCACACATGCTCTAAGCATATCCTCCAAAATCTGATTCGTCCTCTTTGTCTGACCATCAGTCTGAGGATGAAATGCTGTGCTGAAATTAAGCTGAGTCCCCATAGCTTTGTGCAAACTCTTCCAGAACTTCGACGTGAATCTCAGATCTCTGTCTGAGACAATAGAAACTGGCACACCGTGCAGTCTGACAATCTCCTACACATAAAGCTCGGCGAGCTGATCCATAGAAGATGCCATCCTCACAGATAAGAAGTTGGCCGACTTTGTCAATCGGTCCACAATAACCCATATGCCGTCATGGCCCTTCATCGTCCTCGGGAGCCCTACAATGAAATCCATGGAGATCTGCTCCCACTTCTACTCCGGAATCGGCAGTGGCAATAACGTTCCGGCCAGTCTCTGGTGCTCTGCCTTCACCTGTTGACACACTAAACAGGTCTCAACGTACTTGGCAACCTCTCTCTTCATGTTCGGCCACCAGAAGTGTTGTTTCAAATCCCGGTACATCTTAGTACTTCCCGGGTGCACAGAATACGCCGAAGAATGTGCCTCGGCCAATATATCCTTCTTCAGATCCTCATCGTTAGGCACGTACCACCTATGCCTGAACTTCAGAATACCATCCTCTGATAAATGGAAATCTGATGAGTCTCGCAATGTCATGCTCGATCGAAGCTCCTCACACTCCGTATCATTCTGCTGAGCCTCACGTATACGATCTAGAACAGTTGGCCTGAGAGAAATGTTGGTGAGCATACTGGACAACTCTGCCACTATCTCAACGTCAAACCTCTCAATCTCAGACCGCAGCGTAACTGACATCGCTGCTAATAAAGGTTGACTCGCAGAAGGCACTCTACTCAAGGCATCAGCAACCTTGTTCTCCTTTCCTGGATGGTACTTGATATCAAAATCGTAGTCCTTAACGAACTCAAGCCACCTTCTCTGACGCATATTCAGCTCCTTCTGCGTAAATAAATACTTCAAACTTTTGTGGTCAGAAAATATCTCGCACTGCTGCCCATATAAATAATGTCTCCATATCTTCAGTGCGAAGACCACAGCTGCTAACTCAAGGTCGTGCGTAGGGTAATTATGCTCATACGGCTTCAACTGCCGAGAAGCATATGCAATAACTCTCCACTCCTGCATCAATACACACCGAGTCCCACTCCAGACGCGTCACAATATATACTGAACTTGTCACCTTCAACAGGTAATGCCAATACTGGAGCGGTGGTCAATCTCTGCTTTAAATCCATAAAACTATCATCACAAGCAGACGACCATATAAATCTCTCATTCTTCCGAGTCAATCTTGAAAGAGGAAGTGCGATCTTCGAAAATCCCTCTATGAATTTCCGATAATAGCCAGCTAATCCGAGAAATCCACGTACCTCTCGTACGTTCTTCGGCTGTGGCCAATCTCTGACCGCTTGAATTTTGCTCGGATCCACAGAAATCCCTTCTTCTGATATAATGTGGCCAAGAAAACTCACTCGATCCAGCCAGAACTCGCACTTAGAGAACTTTGGATATAACTGGTGCTAGCATAAAATCCTCAACACTATTCTCAAGTGCTCCTCGTGTTCTTCCTTCGTCTTAGAGTAGATCAGAATGTCGTCGATGAAAACCACCACGAACTTGTCCAGATATTCCTTGAAGACACGGTTCATCAAATCCATAAACGCTGCAGGGGCATTAGTAAGTCCAAAAGACATGACAAGGAACTCATAATGCCCATACCTCGTTCGGAATGTCGTCTTCAGTATATCATCCTTCCGGACCTTCAGCTGATTGTAACCCGAGCAGTAGATCAATCCTCGAAAATACTCGGGCACCTTGCAGCTGATCAAATAAATCATCGATCCGAGGCAACAGATATTTATTCTTCACCGTCAATTTATTTAACTCTCTGTAATCAATGCACATCCTTAGGGTCCCGTCTTTCTTCTTGACGAACAGAACAGGCGCACCCTAGGGTGAAACACTGGGTCTGATAAACCCCTTCTCTAATAACTCGTCAAGCTGAGTCCTTAACTCTCTCAACTCAGCTGGTGCCAACCGATACGGGTTTTTAAACCTCGGCTCAGAGTTTGGATAGACATCGATAGTGAATTCGATCTCCCGGTCTGGTGGTAACCCGAGAAGATCATCAAGAAAGATCCCAGAGAATTCTCTGACGATAGGAATGTCGCTCGGCTTCAATCCGCTGAGCAACTGACAATCAAATACAGAGGCCAAATAAATAGAGCACGCACCTTTAAACTGCTCGTTGACCTTCATGGAATAAGAAATAGGCGAGCTACTCAATGTGCTCATCGCCTGATAAGAAAACTCAGCTTTACCCGGGGGTCGGAAGGTCACAATCCCGGATCGACAGTCGATGGCGGCGTAGTGCTGCGCAAGCCAGTCCATCCCTAAGATAAGATCATAATGCTCGATGCCCATAACAATAAGGCGAGCATAGAGGGTGCGATCCCCAATCGAGATAATATTGCCCTGAACAATACGACCTGACTGCATACGCTCACCCGAAGGTAGCATCACACTGTATTCGCACTTTGCTAACTCAGGCGCAAGCTTTAGTCTAGACACACAAGCGGTGGAAACAAAGGAATGCGTAGCCCCCGTGTCTAATAAAGAAAATCCAAGAACACCAGAAACCAATATAGTACCTGCTATCACGGCAGGCTGATCCTCGTTATCAACATCACCAGGTTCGATAAATGCGAAGATCCTCGGCATAATCCTCCTCTGATCACTGCCTGACTGATCTCGGCCGGGCTTAGGACAATCTTTGACAAAATGGCCCGCATCACCACAACGATAACACACACCCATGCCCAATCTGCACTGGCCACTGTGCTCCTTCTGACACTTAGGGCAAATAGGTATCTGAGAAGCCTCTTGTACTTGCTTCCCCTTCCCTCGGTCGTTGCCTCCCTCAAGAGGCCTTTTAACTCCCCTCTGTTGTTGTTGCTGAGGCTGTGCCCTAGGTTGCCAGCCCTTGCCCCTGATCTGAGGGTGAATCTCTCAAAAGAAGCCCTTAGCTGGCTCCCTCGGCTTGACAGAACTCTGATCAACGGCCTCAATATCAAGAGCTCTAGCCACAATATCGTCATAGGATACATTACGTACCCCAGATATAGTAAGGCGCATCCGGAACTTCTGGCTAAGTCCCTGTAAGAATCGGCGTACCTTGTCCTCGTTTACCCTGACCCGTCGTGGCGCGAATCGAGAAAGGGCTTCGAACTTCCTCACATACTCGGCAATAGAACTGACCTGCCGCAACTCCATAAACTCAACCATCTTGGCCTCTCGCACCGTATGGCTGAAGTACTTGTCGTAAAACAACTCTCTGAATCGCTCCCATCCCATAACCGTCACATCGGTGGTCGTCTTGATGGAATCCCACCAAAACCGGGTGTCAAGTGCCAAATGATAGGTCACTAGTGCAACCTTCTCTCCATTCTCTATGCTAGCATACGCCAGCATGTCCTCCATAGTGCGAACTCACTCCTCGGCTGAAGAGGGATCCGTAGACTGTCCGTTAAAGATAGGGGGCTGGAGTTTCTGAAATCTCTCCATTCCACGGTTACCAGAAGCTGCTGTCTCACGAGCTCTAATGCCCTCTCGGTCTATAAGAGTACCCAGCTGTTGAGACTGTCTTTCCATCTGCTGAGCCTGTCTCTCCATATGCTGAGACTGCTGGGCGATAAAATCCTTGAGAGTGTCAATTGTGTCATCTCGGTCGTCTCGGTCGTTTCGTGGGCGCACCATATTTATAAAATTCCTATACCAAAGTTAAAACACAATACTCTAAGAAACTAGAAATCAAATAAAACTATAAAGGTACTTACAGTTGATGAAGAATGTCCGCGTAATGGCTGTGCAGTCGAGCAATCTACAGAACCGATTTTAAAACCCGGGGGCTCTGATACCATAAATGTAACGATCCTAATACTGTACCCAATTTCTGTACTATATATATATATATTTATCCCAACAATTACTTATCTCTATACTTTAAATAAACTCTAAGCTGAAACTAAACCGAAATCGAAAACAGAATCGAAATCGGAATTGAATTATAACTTTTAAAACAATTAAAACTTTAAAAACATTTAATTGAAACTTAATTTAATTAAATTAAAAACAATTTAACTAATAAGTAAAAAAAATAGAGAGGCGATTATTCGCTGGGGCGAATAATCGCCCCTAAGGCGATTGCAACAGGCGAGTAATCGCCTGTTGCATCGCCTGTGGCAATTGCTCGCCACAGTTTGTGGCGAGCAATCGCCACCCCCTCTGGATTTTTCCAGAGGGAGGCGATTCAATCGCTAGGGTTGGTGACTATTCGCCAACCCCTCTGCCCCTGCTTCCTATCCTTCGTTCCTTTTCTTCAATTTCTCCAACACATAACTACAAAAATATCAAATAAAACTCACTATAATTTTCATTCTTTCCACACTTAACCATTCACCTAATAAACAACTCGAAATACATTTTAAAACTAAGAACATTTTCATGAAAACGAACTGCATGGGTACGTTTAAAACCTAAACAAATTCTCTTGTTTCAAATCACCACGCAGTACTATATATATATATATATTTTTATCCTCTTATTTTTATCCCAACAATTACTTATCTCTATACTTTAAATAAACTCTAAGCTGAAACTAAACCGAAATCGAAACCAGAATCGAAATCGGAATTGAATTATAACTTTTAAAACAATTAAAACTTTAAAAGCATTTAATTGAAACTTAATTTAATTAAATTAAAAACAATTTAACTAATAAGTAAAAAAAATAGAGAGGCGATTATTCGCTGGGGCGAATAATCGCCCCTAAGGCGACTGCAACAGGCGAGTAATCGCCTGTTGCATCGCCTGTGGCAATTGCTCGCCACAGTTTGTGGCGAGCAATCGCCACTCCCTCTGGATTTTTCCAGAGGGAGGCGATTCAATCGCTAGGGTTGGTGACTATTCGCCAACCCCTCTGCCCCTGCTTCCTATCCTTCGTTCCTTTTCTTCAATTTCTCCAACACATAACTACAATAATATCAAATAAAACTCACTATAATTTTCATTCTTTCCACACTTAACCATTCACCTAATAAACAACTCGAAATACATTTTAAAACTAAGAACATTTTCATGAAAACGAACTGCATGGATACGTTTAAAACCTAAACAAATTCTCTTGTTTCAAATCACCACGCAGTACTATATATATATATATATTTTTATCCTCTTATTTTTATCCCAACAATTACTTATCTCTATACTTTAAATAAACTCTAAGCTGAAACTAAACCGAAATCGAAACCAGAATCGAAATCGGAATTGAATTATAACTTTTAAAACAATTAAAACTTTAAAAGCATTTAATTGAAACTTAATTTAATTAAATTAAAAACAATTTAACTAATAAGTAAAAAAAATAGAGAGGCGATTATTCGCTGGGGCGAATAATCGCCCCTAAGGCGACTGCAACAGGCGAGTAATCGCCTGTTGCATCGCCTGTGGCAATTGCTCGCCACAGTTTGTGGCGAGCAATCGCCACTCCCTCTGGATTTTTCCAGAGAGAGGCGATTCAATCGCTAGGGTTGGTGACTATTCGCCAACCCCTCTGCCCCTGCTTCCTATCCTTCGTTCCTTTTCTTCAATTTCTCCAACACATAACTACAATAATATCAAATAAAACTCACTATAATTTTCATTCTTTCCACACTTAACCATTTACCTAATAAACAACTCGAAATACATTTTAAAACTAAGAACATTTTCATGAAAACGAACTGCATGGATACGTTTAAAACCTAAACAAATCCTCTTGTTTCAAATCACCACGCAGTTCCCAAATACATTCAATGAAAGACTTTTCCAAACCATTATAAAACAGTTTCCAAAACATCAACCTATACATCAATACCTATCAACTATCCAGAATCTAACAACCTAAAGTATTTCTATACAAACATTAGACCAAAATGTCCTAAACCCTCAAAATCTATACATACTGTCCCCACGGGTCAGGTAAGCCTCGACTGCGCCAGCACACCACCGCAGTCATCCTCCGTCAACTGGATTCAAGCCTCAGGAGGAGGAATCTCGTCCTCACCTGTATCCTCGAAGTCACCTACACCATACAATACACTATGAGATAAAAATTTCAGCAAGACTCGTAAATGCAACTATATGCTATGCGTGTGAGTTCAGAAATCATGCAGCATTTTCTTTACTTTATTCTATGGGTGTCACCGAGATCTCAGCCTCCTAACCGGAGAGAGGACATCCAGCAGGCGGACTACTCTTTCCAGCTAGAAGAGGGGGGTACACGCTTACGACACGTACAGCCGTGCCTGAGCCCCATCTCGCATGACCATACATATGAGTGCAATAGATGTGGTATTGTGACAAGCCCCTGCGTGCCTCCACAATAGGTCAAGCCCCTCTCCAGGCCACATTACGAGTACATAATAGATGTGGTATTGTGACAAGCCCCTACGTGCCTCCACAATAGGTCAAGCCCCTCTCCAGGCCACATCGCCATTTTCAAAACATTGTGCGAAAATTCATTTTCATGCTCTTTCTTTAAAACACGTGATGCATGAACAGTTCATAACAGAATTTAAACACTCAACATACATACCATCAAGACTGTAAAACATAATCTACAAAACAATTAAACCTAACTACCCAACCAAAGCAATATAAACTAGTGCTTCACCAAACTCCTCGAAACGACTTCGATGTACGGTGTAGGCCAATCGGCCAGAAAAGAATCACGAGAACTTACCTTGTGTCCAAAGCAGCTCAAGCTCCGTCCACGAGCGTTGTTTGTCTGAAGCAAAACACAATATCGACGTTAAAACGAGTTTAAGCTATCGACCGTCCAAATTTACAAAACCTTAACTAAGGAATTTCCTAACGTTCCAACTTAACTTATCGAGGCATTAAATCCATTAATCTACGCTTGATACCCCGAAATCCAATTTACGAGTTTTCTGAAAACCTAAAATTTACAAATTTAACCTTTCTCCTAAATCGTCCTAACTTCTTCCAATAACGCTTAATACGTGCAATACGTTCGTAAACTATAACAATCTATCAACTCCAAGCCCTAAATCTCGACTTTTAAACGAAACCTAACGAAACCCTAATTGTTCAAACTCCGTAAACATTGAAATAAAAGCTCTAAGATTGTAGGTTCATACCTAAAACGTCGATTGGAGGAGAAAGCACGAAGAAAACGGAACTGATCGGAGGTCGAATAGTCGCCGTAAATGGAATCGCCGTCGACGGCCAAAGTGGAAAATCGCCTCTGGTTCGTGAACGCCAGGGAAGAAGAGAGAAAGTGAGGGAGAGAAAAGAAATTTGTTTATTTTATATAATTTGGTTTGAAAATTACTAAAATGCCCTTAACACTTATTTCTATTTTGTTTCGTCCTTCGGTTCATTAATCGTCCAACTATTCGGGTTCACCAAATCTCCTTATTTCACCAACAAGTCCGACTTATTATTTGGGATTTATTAAAACTGTCCGTTCGCAAAATCGGACCCCGTTTGTTATTTTTACTAAAACGTTATTTATATTATGAATAACTTAATTACTCGGAATATAGCGTCATTACTCCGAAAATTCTCGTAAATTCCTCAAAGTTCCTATTAATCGTTAGGATCGAAATAAAGCTTACCGTTTGCGAAACTAATTTGATTTGACATATTTACCAAAAATGCCACATATATATTAAAATATGAAATTCCGTACAGGCCGAATATTACACAAGCTCATCAAATCTCGACACAAAACACCCACTTCGATTTAAAATCGCAAACCTACTTCCAAATCACCAAAACTCATCCAAAACTCTATTCTATTTCATCAAAATATTAACAAACATCAACATTCATCAAAATGCACATCAAACATCTTCCAAATCACCAAAACTCATCCAAAACTCTATTCTATTTCATCAAAATATTAACAAACATCAACATTCATCAAAATGCACATCAAACATCAATATCCTATCTATTTCATCAACAGTCGTCCATACATAGCGGAAGCTATCAAAATCATCAAAACATTGGTTTGTAATCTATCCAAAATACATAACTTCAAACCAATATTCAATACGAAATTTCCAACATATTAAACTTCTACTTACACCCTAAAATCCTTCAAACACCAAATGTTCATCTAACTTACATCTAATTACCACAAAATGACTCGGAGCACACCCACAGATCATCACGCCTAGCCAAAACACCTCCCGTCGCCACGAGCTCCGTCCATTGACCAACTATGCCTGATCATCAGGAGTAAGTTCCTCACCTTCGTCATCGTCACCTACATCATACAATAAACACATTAAGCCTAATGCTTAGTAAAGAGGTGCACTAAAACATGAGTATACATAACGCATGGTTTTTCAAAATATGTATGTTTTTCGTTTATTCACTTTACATAACATATACATAAATATATCTTTAGGCATGAGTAGGCACAGGAACCACCCCGTCTACCCTGTAGACCAACCACTTGCCCTGAGTTGCCATTACATATTATCGTGCCCTGAGTTGCCATTAACGTGCCCTGTGCCCTACTCATCCTCCAACTTCACTTAACATTATATACTTTACTTCATTTACTTGAAAACATGCATATAAGAACATTTCATTAAATCTTAAAAGAAAAGACATGATGCATGAAGAAAGGGCTCCAACAATCATCCAAACATTCATAACGTACATAAACGAGCCCAACCGACCACTAATAGGAACGTCCTAGTTTACCCGACTCCTTAGAACCCCGAAATCATGAAAACATCATTAAGACTTTAATTCCTAACAACGATATGATGTAGGGCCATAAGGGCCGGAAACCTAACACCACTTACCTGGAGTCCTAGCTATGCCGAGCACTGTCCTTTGAGAGCTTGGGTTACCTAAGGCATTTTCATAACATATCATTAGTATCAACTCTAAATTGCGTCAATTTCAAAACTAAACAAAAACCCGAGCTAAGACAATTTTTCCTAAAACTCATATTCACTTCTTTCGGACATTTCATCGAGCATTACACGCTCATGAGTTTCAAAACTCCATTAATGGCTTCCAACAACCTTCCAATAACTAAAATCAACCCAAACCATCAACCTAACACTATAAATTCATCTAATCTACCAAAATAACTACCAATGTATCATTAATGGGCATAAAATCATTATCCTATCGATTTCTCATAAATCCGGAGATTTTACTCAAAACCCTAAACCAAAAATCCACTTTAAACAACTATTAAACACACACAATGCATAGAGCTTACATAGAGTATCGATGTAGGGAAGAAAACTCGAAGTAAAATCACCGAAAAATGAGGAGAAAGCTTGGAGGAAGAGAAGTGTAGAGGAGATGGAGAGAAATCGCCAAGGAGGGCTTCACGTTGGAGAGGAGGGAAATGAGAAGAAATGGAACTGTTTTAGGTTTAATAACAATTTTGACTTCAAAATTACCTAAATACCCTTTTGTAAATTTCTTTGTTTAACTTCCTTATTTTGTCTATCAATTTGGTTTCTCCAAAATTTTCTTATTTCTCTAAATATTCCAATTTATTCCTAGGGTTCTAACAAAACTTCACATTCGCCAATCGGGCTTAATTTACTATTTCTACGAATTAAAACACTATAAGGCTTAAAATTTAAGACTTGGAAACCTATAACTCGAAACCCATAAACTGTATTTTCTGGGCGTTACAGTGTTCACCCTTCGTTCCACATCATCCATCTGTTCTGTTTTACGTGCATTAATAAACGGACGCACGTTGGATCAACAAGATATACAACAGACGAACTCTCTCTTGGCGAGTCCATCTGTTGTATTCATCGGACGCATTCTTAAATATAGGGTGCATCCGTTGTTTAAAATTAGGGCCAGAGCAGACGGTCACCACCCTCTCAGAGTGCGGCCGATCTCGCGATTATATCAGAACAGAGAGCTTCTTGAAGCTCATTCCCACGTTCTCCTCTCTATTAACGACGATTTTCTCTTGATACTTGTGATTTTTTTGCAGAGAATCGACTGATGGTTGCTCCAGGTTTTTACTTTTTTGATTTCGAATTGTTTGTTTTGATTTTTATCCGAAAAATATGTGAAATTTGATTTTTTTTGAATCCAGTCGACGATTTTGTTGAAAGTCAATCTGAAGTGCTGTTGACTTTTTTAAAAACATATTAAGGGTATGAAATTCGATTTTTTTTGCATCCAATCGATTTGCTGTTGACTTTTTGATGTAGTCAAAGGAGCAACTAAGGACAATCAATAAGCAATAGCGAGCCAAGATTCATTGATGAACATAGAAGGACCAATGTCGAGATCCGATAAAAAAAATAAACAAAAGACTACAAATTTTAATCAAAGACATCCAAGAAAAGGAATCATCACAAGATGTGCAACGGGCCATAATATTATTAAGTGTTGATGCAGAAGCAATGATTGGAAAAGAAGCCCAGAAGGAAGCCCAAAACATAAGAGATGTCTAAAAAATAAAGGCTTCCCACATGGTCACCCAATATGGCACTACTCTAGCCCAAGAGTTTTTAACTTCAAAGTTCTTACAAGTACCACACCATTGGGCTAGGCCCACAAGTTGAATTAAACTTGGGACTCACACTACTTAAACCTAATTTCCGCTACCACCATCCACTTGCACCACTATCCAAATCACAATTTTCCTTTTTCTTGTTTTTAGAAACTTTTCTATTGTCTAATTAGAATATTTTGATTATTTCTAATTATGTTATTACCTTATTAGATTTATCTCTTTGCCTATTTAAGGGAGGCTTGTAATATATTTTAGGAACTTTTTGAATGAATTGATTTTTAATGAAGCTTTTACTTTGAGGTGAGATCCTTATAATTCTCTTCTTAAGTTCTTGGATTATAACTTGATCTTCTTCAAGTGTATTCTTGAAAAGATCGAACTTGATAGCTTAGGTTCAACCAACGAGTTTGGTTTGGGTCTAACTACTTTTTTGATAACTTCGGTTCCATCGCTAACTTTCGATTGGGGTCAAGTTCCTTCTTCTTGTTCTTTCAAATCAATAAAGGCATTATTCCCTTTGAATTCCGCATTGCGTGTTGGGTCTAAGATCTCTAATATCTTAGGTTTGCATCACTTTTTTTACCTGATTTGTTTGGTTCGATTGTTCGATTTGTTTGGTTCAAGTAGATTGTTCGATTTATTCGATTATGAATTGTTCGATTTGTTTCGTTCGATTAGTTTGGTTTGATTGTTCGATTTGTTTGGTTCGACCAGATTGTTTGATTTTTTCAATTACGAATTGTTCGATTTGTTTGATTTGTTTTATTCGATTTGTTTGGTTCAATTTGTTTGGTTTCATTTGTTTGATTCGATTTGTTTGGTTTGATTTGTTTGGTTCGATTATGAATTGTTCGATGTTTTTTGCGTCTTTTAAAGATCTTTGAGAATTAGTAATCAAATTGGCTAACCGGTTATCTTTTTTATTTGTAGGAGTTATTCAATTCAGTATATAATTATCAAAACTTATAAGGAAATGGCTTGTTAGGTGAAAGGGTGGACCTCTAAAACGTCGGGCACCTTCAATGTCTTCTCAAGCTGGACCATCAAACCGGCCAATGAGGCCAGTCACGATCGAACCAGCCAGAGTTTTGGTCTACTGAATTTCGTAGCGTGGCTTGTGAAGAGCAATTCCAACTGGATTCATTACACCGATCAGTTATACTTTTGAAGACCGTTGATTTTACAGGCTGGGAATCCTTACAAATACAAGAGATGTTCGACAGAATCGGCCTCCAAAGGGTGTACAGTGTGAGAGGTGATAGCTGCGAATGAATTGTTCGCATATTCTATGTGAACATGAGCTTTTTCGGGAGGTCGGGAGTTATCAAGACGTACATATTAGGTAGGGAGATTGTCATTACCCTGGAGACGGTCAATGAATTGATCGAGTTTGCTGGAGAAGGGGCAGATAGAAACTACCACACCTCCCGGAACTGTCCTTTTTTCATAACAGCTGAGGGAATAGAGTTCATCGGAACTTTGACATTGTGTGGTCCCCTAAGCCAAGAGCTAGAGAAATGAACTTAAAATCTCGCGTGATCCACAACATGGTGACACACATCATTCTACAGCGGCACGGACATAGAGATCTAGTTAACTTCATGGATCTCTATATGATGGAGAGACTGTACAGCGGTAGGATGTTCAACCCTGGCTTTGTGATTGTAAGTCACATGTGTGAGATCGGGCGGACATGAAACAAGAACCTATCTTACGATGTATTGATTCTGAAGATTGTCCAGCATTTTTAGATTGAAATACTAGCTAAGGAGCAGATGAGATCTCAGCGGGCCATTGACATATTTGGCAAGATGCATTTTGTTCGGATGGGCCTCATTCAAACAGATGGGATCTGGACGTGCAGGGGAGATGAGGGGGCCTCCCAAGATGACGTTCATGTACAGTCTCCCACGACCTCAGCGTTCCCGGCACACCACGGGGCGAGTACTAATAGAGCGGATATAGACTCTCTGGCAGACAGAGTCCATCAGCTTGAAATGAGGCAGGTGGAGTCTCATCGAGAGGTGATAAACTACCTTAGAGGGATAATGAACTATCAAAAAAGATATGATGGACTACCAGAGAGGTACGAGACAGATCATCCTAGATTGGATGGGGGGTGATGACGAAGATGGCCAATAGATGTCGAGCGATAAGGAAGACGCCCAACCAATGGTGGCCGATGATAAGGAAGTCCAAATGATAGCGGGAAATGATGACGATGTCCGATCGTACGTACATTTCAACCATATTTCCTCATTTTTATTTTCATTATAATTATTATTTTCTAATATAACTTTCATTACGTGCAGATAGTGGATGATGGACTACTAGGCTATGAAGCTATGAAGAAAAAGTTCAACCGTAGTTTATTTTGTAATTCAATTTGATGTACATTAGTTCGAAATACTTTAATTTGATGTATTTGAGTTTATGATGTAAAGTTTTAAAACTGATGTACTTTAGTTTGATGCACTTTACTTTAATGTACTTTAGTTTGATTTAGGGTAAAGTGCAATTTAGGGTGAATTAGGTTTTCGCATCCTATAATTCTTAATAATTATGATCACTATCAAATTAACTGTTTGCTCTTAAATGTATAAACTGAATGATTTCAAATTGAGTTTTTGAGATGAATTTAATCTAAAGCAAGTAAGGAGTTAATTTGCCCACATCCGCGCTTCAAGGTCTTTCCCTTGAAGAGAATTTTGATTTGTTGGTTCCCTTGGTTCGTTCTTTCCAAAGTCTTCATTCTTCAATTTATAGTCCTTTTGAATTCTGTCTTCGATCGGTTGACACTTTGTTACCGTTGTGCGTAGATAGAAGTGTAGCACCGACAATTCTGCCATGTAAATATTTCTTGAATTATTAAACGGGATTAATGGGAATATTTATACAATGCGTGTTTTTACGAATTTTCCAATGTTTTTAATTTAATATGTGTGATTCGTAAAACCGGTTTGTGGAACTAAATAGTAATTTAGTTAAAAAACCAATAGAAGGGCAATATAGGGAGCCAATTAAAGTTGGTGGGAGGAAGCCAATGGTTGAGTGACACCTGGCAACTTGTTGAAGAAGCCATATTCTTTTTCTCTTCCCTCCTACGTGAAACCCTCATTTCTCATATGCTTCTTTCCACTCCTCTCTGTTTTCTCTCCTCCAGGCGACTGCAACCTTTCCAAAAGACTTCCATTCTCCTATTTTCTCCAGTGAAGGTAATCATCTGCTAAAGTTAGCGAGTTTGGATAAGTTAAAATGTGAGTTTTGTGGAAGTTTAAGGTTACGATATTTTGAGAAAACTCACAGTTTTTGGATGAAAACACGTTAGTTTGTTTTCTAAAGGTTTGAATGGAGTTTGCTGCATATTCTACTAAGTTATTAGTTAGCATTTGCAGCTCTGTTTATTTTCACTACGTGCATGTTTTAGGTCCGTGCATAACCGAGATGTTCAAGACTTTCAACTCTATAGCAACAGGTAAGTTCATACATATATGTTTGGCCCTTAAGGCCCTACAATACGGAGGTACTAGGTTTTATGTTGTCGGGATTTCTGTTGGGTAGTTAAACCATAGGTTATGTTTTAAGTTAAGTGTGTTCTGTTTTATATCCTACTTATTATTCTGTTGCCTGTCTATGAATGTTCATGCATACACGTTTTCTCTGAAAGTCATGAAAATAGTTTTCTGCACATGGTTTGAAGTTAAGTAAGATAAAACCTGTAATGAAATGTATGGTTAAGTGTGGACGAGGACTGACATCCTGTCATGTACTCCTGTTATGTCCTGTTGTGACATGTACTCCTGTTGCGCTAGCTCTTCCTCCCACTTACACTTTCCTAGTCCAGTGAAATGTAATGTAATGTGATGTAATGTTCATGTATTTGAAAATGTTCATGCATAGCACGTGCATCACTTTGCATTGTATGTTCTTACTGAGCTCTAGGCTCATAGTTGAACTCCCTGTTATAGGTATGGATCCTCCAGAAGAGGACATTGTGCCTCATGATGATGAGTTGATGTAGTTGACGGGATGAGCTCATGGGTGGTTGCTGCAGTCAGACAAACGTATTTCCTGTGAGAATATTATTCCTGTATAGCTTTTGAAATTTTAAAACCGATGTGTAGACTTTGTGTTGGTGTTTTAAAATTTCTGTTCTGATGGATTCTCGAAATGTATGTCAAGTTTTGTGCAGTTTCTGAGATTCCAAAATGATGTACAGACTTAGTTTGATGTATTTGAAACCTCTGTTTAACATTTGAGTGTATGTTTTGAAATATTCTGGAACTGCCTTGAGCTCTCTCTCTATTGGTCTGTGCATGGATGGTCTCTAGTTTTAAAGTTATCCATGCAGTTTGATTTCTTAAACTCCTGTCATGTTTTCTGTTATGTCTGAAAATCATGTTCTGAATCGTTCTTTTTAGAATTTGAAACGTTTATGTCATCTGTTTTTATGCTCACTGTTCGTATGTCTTCCTGTTAAAAGTTGTCAAATTTCTGTTTGTAGTTCACATCCACCGGTGAACTCATCTCTGTCTGTAGTTCACGTCCACCGGTAAACAGTGCATTTCTGCCTGCATCCACCGCTGCCTTTAAAAATCACATCTTCCGCCTGACGTCATCTGTTTTGTCTTATTCACATCCACCACTAGTCTATATCGCCCACCCTGTTTTATTTCCTTCTTTTGTCCTACATCACCCGACCCTGCCATTCACTGTAGCCTTTCTTCCAGCATGACTTCCAGTTTTGTTTTCCATTTTTTATTAGGTTTTTCACTGCATGTCAAGTCGTTCATTTCTGTCTATTTATTTTCATCATTCAAATTCTGTTGTTCCAATCCTCTCGTTGTCTACCAGAACCCTGTTTAAGTCGAAGTCAAGTCTTAGTGAGAATTCCAGAACTGTTTTCATTTCTCCCTGGTTTCAGCCTTCCTGCTTTTCTTCTGTCATTCATTCTGCATTCTGATTTTTACTGTTTTCCGTTTTACTTTTAAATCCAGAGAATGTTTTCTTTCTCTGTAAAGTTATCAAGGGTTTGTTTTAAAAGTCCAGTCTGTTTTCTGTTTGGTTCAAAAAAAATAATATGTCCCGTTTTTTGTTAAATGTTACGGAGTGATGGCTCCTCGGACCCCGATCGGGTCGGGGGCTGTCACAAGAAGACCGTTGTAAGAAGTGTCGGTCGACCTCTTTGAGAATCGGTCGACACTTTGTCTATAGTATGATCGACACTTTAATCTTCTCTGTATCCATCGGTCGACATCTGTATATCTCGGTCGACACTTGAGTTGTTTCTGTTTGCACAGGTCGATCCTCGTGGTCGACACTTCAATCTTGTTTGCATTCATCGGTCAACACTTGTCCATTCTGGTCGACACTTAAATTGGCTCTGTTTGCACAGGTCGATCTCGTGGTTGACACTTACCAAGTTCGATCGACACTTTACGATTTAGGTCAATACTTGTTTCTTCTCTGTTTAAACGGGTCGACCTATGTTGCAATCGGTCGACACTTGAGGTACTCGGAAATTGTTTTTCTTCATTTTGACTATCGCACACTTAATAAAACTTATTAGAACTAAATACCCTTCTTCAAGGGCATTTTCAATTAAGGTACTTGCAAAATCATTCATTTCGTAAGTTAATCAATTTATCAAACATCATTATCAAAACCATATTCACGTTAAACACATTTTAATTAAACATCATCCAAAAACACATTAATCTTAAACTTATTTTGTAACACCTGACAATTTCGACCAGGTGATTTTCTTAACCATTTTGATTATCACCCTTTTATTAACCTTTATGATTTTAAATTTAATGTCAAGACATATTTATTACAAGTTGAGTGAAACTAGGTTGGGTGGCAGGGTTGTAATTAAGGATGGATGGATCAAGTATAAATAGGAAATGAAAACCTTAAACCCAATTTATACCTCACTGTAGCCGACGCATTCACTCTCGGCGATTTCTCTCTTCCCCAGAGCTCTCTCCCTCGGCCAACTACAGCTCCTTTCGGTGACCGATTTTTAGTCTCCGCCCCAACAATCCACACCCTAGGTAAGACTCTGTAATGTAGTCACTGATTGGCTATTTAGAACTCTATTTTCCCTGCTAAGACCCGTAGCTTCGGATTCTTCTTTGGCAGTGAAATATTAGTGGCATTCGTAATCTGTGACTAATTATTAGGTTAAAACTGATTATTTCTGGGATGACTTTTGGTTAGAACTTTAAAATTTTTTATTTAATACTGTAATGTGAAATGTTTTAGGTAAAGAAGTCATAAGTGAAGTGCTCGAGTATTGCTAAGGAAACCAGGTAAGTGAATGTATTAAGACTTCCAGCCAATAAGGCCCTACATCACAAGGATATTAAGTTAGTTTCAGTTGTATGATGTTTGTTCTGTGTTAGTAAGATTTCTCGTACTTGGATGATTTATGGATGTTGAAAGTTTTGTTATGTGACGTTCTGGTAGAGTCTATGAAGACGACTGTTCTGGTATGATACTTTCTATAGTCTGATGATTTAAGAGCATCAGTGTCATGCATCATGATTTACTTCTCAAGCATATGAAAATGTTTTATGAGCATGTTTTTCCCATGAACAAGATATGACAATGAATATGAAACTCATGCAACCGGATTAAGTGAGGGTTGGGGGCGGTTTGGTGTATGTCATTGTCCAAAGAAAAGGACCATGAATACGGCCCGAAAGGGACTATGTACACTTGCACTATCATCTTCCTTTTACGGCACAAATCCTCCCTTAATCCATATGATGAAAGTGATGAACAAGAATACGAATAAGAACAAGAAAAGAGTATGAAACGAACATGATCATGATTTTCTTGCAACTATGCATTCACGTATACATATTAGTATTGCAATCCTTACTAAGCATTAGGCTTATAGTTTGAACCTTATGATGTAGGTGACGAAGTATCAGGTGAGGATTCCAAAGTTAATGAAGACGTCTAACTTTGGTTGCTGGAAGTTGTTCAGGGAGCAATTCTGTGGCTGGATGGCGAACAAGACCCCCTGGTTAATGCTCTTATAATTTTAGTGATGATTATGAATATGGAAGTCTAAGTAGGATGAGATTATTTTAAGACATCGAGCTTTTGAAATTGTCTGGTTTAATTACTGAGTCTGAAAATGTTTATAAGGATATAGAACGAGTTGTTTTAACTAAGTCTTCCGCTACATGTATTCAAGATGAGTCCATGATTTACTACCTACGTTTATGTCTACGAAGTATGAGATCTGTGAAGGTCAGGTTATCTTTCTGTCGGTATGAGTTGCTTGAAGGTTTTCGGGTTTTACTGCCGTGTGATAGAAGCTGGATGAATGAATCATCCGGCTGACGTCACCGGTAGATGTTGAACGTTTGTCGATTACCGGATGATGTCTCTTACAAGATGATGTAAGTATTGTTTGTCGTCTAGCGATCGAGCGATGTAGTGTATTTCAAATACCGGATGTTGTAAGTATTGTTTGTCGTCTAGCGATCGGGCGATGTAGTGTATTTCAAATACCGGATGATGTAAGTATTGTTTGTCGTCTAGCGATTGGGCGATGTAGTGTATTAAGAATTAAATGATTAATAAAGTCATGAATTATGTCTCGGCCCTACTGGGGTCGTTACAATTATGGTGTCAAAGCAAAACCAGCTTCTAAAATCGATTCTGCAGACTGCCTCCCAGCACAGATTGCCACCTAAGTACACTCCAACAATTGTAAGTGTTTATGATTTTAGTAATGTCATTAAGTTAAGATATGTTATGATTATTTTCTTAGGAATCCAAAAATGGTGAGGGGTCAACAGAGAGAAGACAATGTGGATAGTACCACTATTGCTCAGCTAACGGAGTTGGTTATACGCCAATCACGCCAAATCGAGCAGCTTATGACCACCAGGGAAGAGCATGGGAAATCTAGCTCTAATGCAAACCATGATCATGGTAGCAAGCGCTTCCATAGACTTAGACCCCCAACATTTAATGGCCAAGTTTCAGATCTTGTTTATGCTAAGGAATGAATTCGGAAAATGGAGGACATGTTCAAGTACGCCAAGGTTGATGAAGGAGATAGGGTCACTTACGCTGTTTTTTATTTGGAACTGAGTGCAAGACATTGGTGGGACTCAATCCAGAGCACCATAAATGCAGGAGCTATGACCTGGGAAATGTTTAAGACTGCTTTCTTTGACAAGTATTTCAATAGGACCGTTCGGGCCAGCAAGAAGAAGGAGTTCATGAATTTGCGTCAAACTGGCTCTGTGGCGGATTACATATGTAGGTTTGAGGCTTTATCACGGTTTGCTCCCCGATTGGTTGAGGATGATGAGGACAAGATTCACCAATTTGTTCAAGGATTGAAGCCGAGTTTGTATATGAGAGTAAAGACTGCTGGAATACATGATATACCATATGGTGAAGTGACGGCTAAGGCATTGGAATTGGAAGAAGCCGAGATAACGACATATGCGCAGCGTGAACAGCCAAGGAAGTTCATTAAGGAGGCTCAGCCGCCACTACATCAGAACAAAGGATGGCAACCACAACAGAACAGGGGACCACAACAACAACAGCAAGGTATAAAGAGACCATTCAATCCAAATGATGATCAAGGAAAAGGAAAACGACCATTAGCCCCTTTATGCTCCAACTGCCAGAAGAACCACCATGGCGAGTGCAAGCTACACTCTGGCCGTTGCTACAGATGTGACAAGGTCGGACATGTAGTCAGAGACTGCCCCATACCACCAGACCCCAATCGACCAAGAATAGCACCCAGAGTCTTTGCTATGATGGAGGATGAAGATGCTGTGCAGCATACGGTCATAACATATATATATATATATATATATATATATATATATATATATATATATATATATATATATATATATATATATATATATATATATATATATATATATATATATATATATATATATATATATATATATATATATATATATATATATATATATATATATATATATATATATATATATATATATATATATATATATATATATATATATATATATATATATATATATATATATATATATATATATATATATATATATATATATATATATATATATATATATATATATATATATATATATATATATATATATATATATATATATATATATATATATATATATATATATATATATATATATATATATATATATATATATATATATATATATATATATATATATATATATATATATATATATATATATATATATATATATATATATATATATATATATATATATATATATATATATATATATATATATATATATATATATATATATATATACAGGGGACCACAACAACAACAGCAAGGTATAAAGAGACCATTCAATCCAAATGATGATCAAGGAAAATGAAAACGACCATTAGCCCCTTTATGCTCCAACTGCCAGAAGAACCACCATGGCGAGTGCAAGCTACACTCTGGCCGTTGCTACAGATGTGACAAGGTCGGACATGTAGTCAGAGACTGCCCCATACCACCAGACCCCAATCGACCAAGAATAGCACCCAGAGTCTTTGCTATGATGGAGGATGAAGATGCTGTGCAGCATACGATCATAACAGGTACAATTATGATTTGTGGTATTTCTGCTTATACACTTATTGACACGGGGGCCACCCACTCATTTATAGCAACCCTGTTTGTCTGTAAGCATAAGTTAGGATACTTACCAGCTGATAGGACATATAGTGTCATGTTACCGTGTGACGACCCTAATACTGTACCCAATTTCCCGTACTATATATATATATTTATAACTTTAAATGACTCTAGGCGGAATTTGAACCAAAGTCGGAATCAAAATCGAAATCGAAACCGGAATTCATTTAGTAAATCGTTTAAAACAAATACTAAAACAATTGAAATTAAAACAATTAAAACAATTAAATTAAAAACATATTAAAACAATCGGCCATAGAACAGGAGGGCAGAAGCGTCAAAAACCAAAGAAACAAAGGGGCGCTCGATCGACTACTCAATAGCCGACCGGGCAGCCCCTGCTGAACCGATCGGGTGCCAAATGTTTGGCGCTCGGTCGGTTCACGTTCTAACTCTCCCTCGTCCAGAGAGTTTTGCACTCGAACACCACTCCTTAGGCGTTCGAACGCCTACCCTTTTTCTTCTTCCTTTCTTTCTTCCATCGACTTCCCTGCACACCACCCTTAATACTTCAACATAACAACACTATCATTACACAATCTCTATACTTCTCACCTTTAAATTTCTAACACTTAAACCTCTCCCATAACAATTTCGCTCAACATATCGTACCAACATATACATTTCAACTCTCATTCAAACCACGACTCGAAACACGTTCAAAACATAGCCTATTTTCATGAAAATAAAACGCGTGGATATGTTTAAACTTAAAACATACTCAAAATGACTCGTCTAAGGTCGGGAATCATCGAAAGAGGCTTCAGATGTCAAAATATGTTAATTGGCATGCATGGGGCGTGCCCACTGTGCACTTTGCGCACACGCTGCGGGCGCACCGCGCGGCCACGGTGCGCGCCCCTTGCGCCTGTGCCGCACGCGCACCGTGCGGCCATGGTGGGTGCATCTCGCACCCGTGCCGCGTGAAGGCGCATCGTGCCACCATCGCGCACTCACCGCGCGCCACATCACGTACCTACCCGCCAGCGTCCAGCGACAACGCCCAGGGAGGGCGATGGCTAATCGATTGGCTGGAAATATCCTGTAACACCCTAGATTTTTTTCCTGTAGCGTACGTAACCCTAGTTAGAGTTGTTTTGGGAGTTTAAATATTACTCAAGTGTTATGCAATTGTAGAGTGAAAGTTATAAAGGAGATTGTGAGAACCCTAGATTGGAATGGTTATAGAGTGTTAGGAAATAATGTGGAGGTTAAAGTGTAATAAAGGCCAATGAAATAAAGTGAAGTGGGAGTAATTTAGAGGCAATTCATGTTGGAATTTAAGAGAGAAAGAAGAAGTGGCCATTTTATAAAAATAAAAACTTGGGAGGAGAAAAATTAAAGGTGAAAAAATTGGTCTTGGTTAAAAAGCAAAAAGTGCTTCTCCTTCCTTATTTTTCTAACGGTTTTTGGTTCCTCCATAGCCGATCTTAATCCTCCATTTTCTTCAATTTGTGCAAGGTGTTTTGAGTTAAAATTGATTGGGTTTTGATTTTTGTACATTTAGGTGTTGAATTTTTGAGTTTTGGATGGATTTTGGAGGGATTTGGTTAGGGTTTGGAAAACCCTAACCATGAAGTCCCAAAATTTCATGTATTGGTTGGTTTCATTCTAATTTTAGTGTTTTAAAGGTTAGATGGATTAGTTTAGATTGTTTTTGGAGTTAGAATTAGGATTTGGTGAAAGTTATACAAAAAACTTGTTTTGTACACTTAATGCACCGGTTCTGTTTTTGCATTTTTGGATTGACCATGGAGTCTGGTTGGTTAATTTGATGGTTTCAATGGATATCAAATGTGTAGAGGGTTACGAATTGGGGTGGCATGTCGAAATCCGTTGAGAAATGAGTAAGTTATGACCGTTTGAAGTTGGACGCTAAAAATAGTTAGAAAAATCGGGTTTTCGGTATTGAATTGTATAGTTGGTTGAATTTTGGTTAGTTTTGGGTTTAAGAATTCTTTAGAATTTTCTAGAATAATTGCTAAGTTATTTTTCCTATTTGGTAGGTTGTCGAGCGAATAATTTGATTGGACGAAGGGAGCAAACATATTCCGAGCAGACAGGTAAGTAGAGGAATCCTTTTTGTTGCCTTAGGCCTACACCATGGAACGGTAGGGTTAACGGTCGGTTTCTTGTTTCGCATCGTGTTGTGTTGCGTATTCTTTTGGCATGGATCACGTTATTTTAGTTATGAATTGTTTTGAATGGCGAGTGTGAATTGTAATAAGATAAAAATGATTGCAAGAACTGGTCTCGAGTAAATTGGCCTTGTCGGGAACAAGTGCTGGAGTGTAGCACCCCGAAGGGATTTTACGAGAGAGTGGGTTGGCTAAAAGATTTAAGACATCGTGAGTATGAATTCCTAGACAGTCATAGGGTTCTACGATCAATGTGGGTAAGACAAATCGTCCTTGGCCATCCTAGACAGTTATGAGATGTGTGCTAACTGGTTTTTTCTTGGTTTGATCAAGGCGTGGTCGTCTTAGAAAGTTATGAGACGTGTGCATACTTGATCCACCCAGCTTATGTAAAGATTAATGCAACGAACATGTAATGAGCACAACTGAGGGTTAGAAACTGCATGTGATAGGATTGGGTTGCATCGTGTGTTATGTGCATTCGTTATCCTTACTTACTAAGTATTAGACTTACTTTTCGTGTTATATGGTGTAGGTGATGATCTTTATCCAGGTGAGCAAGATGAGGGAGCCCAGAACTAGGTAGCAGTCGATGGCACATGCAGCATGCTGGTGCGAGCACTTGTCAGGACGTCTCGACCACGTTCCTTGGGTAGTTTGGTGGGAATTTTGTATTTTGCCTTGTTGATAGTTTTCTGTTAACTATTTTGGATTGTTGTGACCATTGGATGTTTTATTGGATAATTGGCATGTAAAGGATAGTGTTTTGAGACTTTGGATTTCAAGTTTTGGTTTATAAAATTTTAATCGTTACGCTGCTCGTTTTTTTTTACAACGTTGGGTTCACTTTTCTCTATGTTTTTGCTAACCGTTTTAAGTCGGTTTTCTGAGATTTTTACGGGGCACAGAGTCGGGGATGTCGGGAATGTATGTAACGACCCTCATACTATTCCTAATTTCCCGTACGAAATTCTTCTTTTCTTCTCTCTCTTTTTTTTTTTTATACTTAATGTTTAAGTGGAAAACAATTTAATAAAACGTTTAAAACAATTACAAAACAATTAATCCTAAACCAATACGTACCCAAACACCTACAAAATACAACCTCACCGTTTCACTAACACGATTCTATTTATACCACAATTTCTATCCACATCGCAAATATACATTTCACAATACCATTCGACGTAAAACAGCCCTGTATTCTCACTCGGAACGACTCGAGACATAGTTAAATAAAACACGTTTTCACGAAAACAAACTGCATGGATCCGTTTAAAAACTAAACAATCCCTCCTGTTCAAAATAAAACTCCAAGCAGTTCAGTATGTAAAATAAAAGGTTTCCAAAAGCAGTTTATAAAATAAGTTTCCAAAGCCTCAAAACATAAACCTATCAACTATAAGCTAACTAGAAACAAACATCCTATTATGTTCTACTATACAATTTTCATCTAACCAATCCATCATTCACCCAGAATATCTCAATACCCTCAAAATACATACGTAAATCCCCACGGGTCGGTTAAGCATCGACTGCCCAGCACACTCCCACGCACACTCCCACGGGCCATCTTTCATCAACCGATCATGCCTCGGGTGGAGGGATCCCATCCTCACCTGCGTAGAGGTCACCTACACCACAGATATAAGTCGTGAGCTTAAGGCTCAGTAAGTCTACGTGAATGCAATGCATGCTATGCGTGCCGTTCGTAAAAATATGCTTCCTTTTCATTTCATTTCATTTCATTTCATTTCATTTCATTTCATTTCATTTCATTTCATTTCATTTCATTTCATTTCATTTCATTTCATTTCATTTCATTTCATTTCATTTCATTTCATTTCATTTCATTTCATTTCATTTCATTTCATTTCATTTCATTTCATTTCATTTCATTTCATTTCATTTCATTTCATTTCATTTCATTTCATTTCATTTCATTTCATTTCATTTCATTTCATTTCATTTCATTTCATTTCATTTCATTTCATTTCATTTCATTTCATTTCATTTCATTTCATTTCATTTCATTTCATTTCATTTCATTTCATTTCATTTCATTTCATTTCATTTCATTTCATTTCATTTCATTTCATTTCATTTCATTTCATTTCATTTCATTTCATTTCATTTCATTTCATTTCATTTCATTTCATTTCATTTCATTTCATTTCATTTCATTTCATTTCATTTCATTTCATTTCATTTCATTTCATTTCATTTCATATAAAGGTTTTCCAAAAGCAGTTTATAAATAAGTTTCCAAAGCCTCAAAACATAAACCTATCAACTATCAGCTAACTAGAAACAAACATCCTATTATGTTCTACTATACAATTTTCATCTAACCAATCCATCATTCACCCAGAATATCTCAATACCCTCAAAATACATACGTAAATCCCCACGGGTCGGTTAAGCATCGACTGCCCAGCACACTCCCACGGGCCATCTTTCATCAACCGATCATGCCTCGGGTGGAGGGATCCCATCCTCACCTGCGTAGAGGTCACCTACACCACAGATATAAGTCGTGAGCTTAAGGCTCAGTAAGTCTACGTGAATGCAATGCATGCTATGCGTGCCGTTCGTAAAAATATGCTTCCTTTTCATTTCATTTCATTTCATTACAGATACAGATACAGATATGTTACCGTGGCCTCACTCTCGCTAGATAGGAGCGGCACATCCCACGGTTGGATAGCCCCTCGTATCTAACCGGGGGGAAGACATGCTCCCCAAGCAGCCATGTCTGAACCACCTCCAACGCCGTAACCAGATTACAGACATTTTACCTTTTCATTATACTTTACCTTTTTTATGAAAACATGCATAGAAATTCCTTTTTCGTGCTTTTCAGAAACATGATGCATGAACGTGCAATGCTAAACATAATTACAGCATAAACAAACAATAAATATAAACATACAACACATAACTAAAACTAACTACCCAACTAATTACCCGACTCAACCTACATTCTCCAAGTTCCTCGACCAACATAGAATCATATGGTGTAGGCCAATCGGCCAAACAAGTCACGAGAAACTTACCTGTCTTCTGTAGCTCGCTGGGTTTGGCACCACACGTCACCTATGGCTCGACCTATGACAAACATTCAAACTTCATTAAATCAAACTTACATTCGCCAATTTACTCTCAAACTACTATTTCAAGCCTAATCCAACTAAAACTTAACTAAACGGGCCACTAATTCGGGTTTGGTAAAACCGACCCGAAACTTCAAACGCGCGTAACTTTCGCGTCGGTTATCGGAATCGAACGATTCCAGCGGCCACGTACTCCTCTAATAACCTATTTTAATCTGCTAAAAGGAATTTTAAAACAAATGACCGGAGCTTGGTCAATTTTGCAGAAACCCGAAACTGCCCTTTTTCGGAGAATTCCACTTTTTCGATTTTTCATCAAATTCCATCAATTTCTTCACTAATCTATCCTTTTAACATCCAATTAACATAAACTAACCTAAAATCGAAGTTCCAATTCATAAAACCCGAATTGCCTTAATCGGGCTTCACTGAAATTTCGCCCAAATTGGGCACTCCTCGGCCAAGCAACGATAGCCGGCCCAAGGGTTGGCAAACCCACGCCGGAAGCAACCTATTTTGGTCGGAGATCGGAGCTCAATCGAGCTCGCCACCCACTGCCTTAAACCGAACCAAAACGGAGGAGAAAACCGAGCTTACCGTTCGGTTTTGTGCGCGAGGACGGTCGGAGATCGCACGTCGCCGTCGTCTGGTCGGAGAGGGCCGGAAAACGCCGGCGTTCGTCGGAGGAGAGTCGCCGTCGTCGTCTCCCCTGTTCGCTCGCAGAGCTCGGGCTCGAGCTCGAGCTCGAACAAACAACAGAAATCGTTTCTGTTGTTTGTTTTGTTTTTATTATAATTATAATAATAATAATTATTATTATTATTATTTATTATAATTATAATAAACTACAACTACTTCTTTAATTAGTCTATCAATTCGGTCTCTTTGCAATTTCCTTATTTCTCCAAATATTCCAATTTAATCTTAGAGTTCTAACAAAACTCACCATTTCCAAAACGGACTTATTTTGCTATTTTTACGAATTGACATACTAAAAGGGTAAAACGGGAACTCTAGCATTACTCTTTTCGATTTGGGTTTCTAAAATTTTACTTATTCTTCTACAAATTCCCGTAAATTTCTAGGGTCCTAATAAAACTATCCGCTCGCAAAACGGACCTAATTTACTTATTTACCAAAATAGCCTTGGAGCGGAAATCCTAAAAACTCGGGTGTTACATCCTTCCCTCCTTAATTGGAATTTTGTCCCCAAAATTATTGCTTGGTTAAACCTCTCATTACTCCTATTCACCTTGTCTAAGAAATGATGTTTTAACACCAGCCTTGACACTCCCATGATCTCTCTCACCCTTCGGGTCTTGATAGTTTTCTATATCTCCAAAGCTTTCAATCCATCAAACTTCGCATTTCGTAAGTCGATTTCTCATACATCCATCGACTTCAACTTAACCCTTCGTCGCCTAAACCTTCAAACTTCATTTAACTTAACTTCAATTCCAGTTTATCTCTCGAGCTAGGTTCATTCAGTTTCTAATTCCTCAAATTTCGTGACGACAATTCGTACCTAATCACTTCAAACTCTTAAAGCTTCTGCAATTCTATAACACTAAGAACCTGATACTTAGATCTTCCATCCTAATCCTCTGTTTCGAACTCTTCTTTACACTACTATCTCTTTTCCAAATCATCAACCTCATTTTCTAAACCTACTTACCTTGGGCAATCATAGCATGTTCTTAGCTACTCTAATGTCATTCCTGTTTACAGGGCTGTAATTATTAAATCTATTTCTTTACGCTTTCACGGTATCCACTAGGTTTCTATAATTATTTCCACTATGATCGTTTCATCTAATTCTTACATCGGTCTTTATCGATCAGAAATAAATTTTAAATCTAAACTAATTCGTTAAACTATCCACCCAACACCTAAAAGAAAATGTGCATAAGCACTTCGACGTAACTTACAAGTCAACTTTACTAAACCTCAAAATCTACTCTCACTTCTAAGTTCACTTGCATAGCCTTCATGCAATTCTCCCTTCATTCATCCAACATGCTCCAAATTTCTCTACCTTAACTACTTAACTCGTATTTCGAGTTTCCGTTCGATCTAGTAAAACTTCTTACTTACTCGTACTACACTATTCGAAATCCAAAGATCTACCTAACCGGTCATTTTATCTCACATCACACATTCTCTATTTCCTCTAGTTCTGATCTACTTCACACACTTAAGTTTATCTACCTTAACCTTAGTTATTTACAAAATCTTTGGCGTCGACTTCGGTACATAAGGGTCGAGCCTTTGAGATTTCCTAATTTAATCTTATCTAGATGCACTTGAACATTATTTGTGCAATTCCTCGTCCTCCTCGTCCGGTGACTCATTAATCTATCAATCCGCACAACACTAACATTCGATCAAAATTTCAAACCTAAACCCTTTATTTAATTTAGATAATGTCCTATACTTATTCTTAATATCACACTAAGACTTCCTCGAAAGTTACGAACTAATCTACTACTTGGTCATTTCTTCTAGTCAGGTTCTAAATATTCTACTTGTCTTCTTCACAATAATTTGCCTAACAAGTTTCTTGTTAGCAAACTTGTTGTAGGTGGATCTACAACTTTAATCTAAATCTTCCCAAAATTTTTAAATCTTATCCTTTCTACTTTCCCAAAAATCTTGAAGCATCCATTACCTTTAATGGAACTAAGCATGTCATGGCTCATACCACAAGCCCTATAAATTCTCAAATCTCCGGGCAAATAACGAAGTGATCAAGTTCATTTTCTTACATTCTCACATTTCATTCTACGTCATGTTAAGGAGTTCCTTCATTACGTCCTAACCAAAACGTTCATTCTATCTTCAATGTGCTTATTCGCCTAACTTAACTCTCCGTTAACCTTGAGCACCGTCAAGTTCCTAAGTCTCATCATGAATTTGTTCTAAACTATTCCTTCTAACTTTAGGTCATTTATGTATCCATTGGTCTCAACTTGTCAAATATGAGTCAACCTCCGAAATTGCGAACTTCACAATTCGTACGGCACTAACCACTGAGTTAAACTTCTAATTTTTTAACTCTTCATTGAATCTAACAATCCCCCGCACTTACTCAAATGTCGCACATGGACTTCTCTCAAGTCACCCGATGGTCTACATCCTTTTGTTCCCCTTAGTCAGGTTCTACTTATTCCACTTGGCTTCTGTACAATAACTCATCTAACAGTCTTTTTGTTTGCAAACTTGTTGCAGATAAGTTTACGCCCATGATTCCACTTCTCCTTAAGTCCCCAAATCTTGCCTTTTTATTTCCAACAATTTAGGGTATTCCTCAATAAGTTTATATCTAAACATTCATCTTTCTTGATTAATCTTATTCCAATACTCCAAGGGATTGCCAAATAGATATAACCTACTTAAAAACCATATTTCATAGGGTGTACTCCTGTAAATTTTTTTTTTTTTTTTTTTTTTTTTTAAAACCTTAAGTGCGCAAACTCCGTTGATTAAATCAAACTAATCTTACTAATGTATAACTATATTTCGATTCGGTCTTTATTGTTCCATATGTAGTCTCCTGTTTTCTCCTTGAGGTTCACTTAATAATCCTTCTCACCTACCTTTTATTTTCTTACTTACTAATTTCAGGTCTATATATTTATCTATAACATGTATTACAGGTAAATTAAACAATACCTGAAATTGTAGAAGGCTGTGCCCCATCGTCGGTGTCGCCAGGCTCAATGAATGCAAATACCCTCGGCACAATTTTTCTTTGATCTCTGTCCTGTTGATCTCTGCCCGGTTTATTTCGGTTCAACAATGGACAGTTCATGATATAGTGACCAGCTTCCCCACACCGGTAACACCTATTGGTACGCGTCAGACAATCACCGTAGTGCTGCTTCTGGCACTGCGGACATAAAGGCTTTTGAGTAGCCCCTTGAATCTGCTTTCCTTTTCCTTGGTCGTTCCTACCATCGTAGGGCCTCTTATCGCTCCTCTGTCGTTGTGGCTGTTGTTGCTCACTTTGTTGCCAATCTCGGTCCCATGACTGTGGTTGGATCTCACGAAAGAAACCCTTAGCCGGCTCCCTCGGTCTAATACAAGTAGCTCTGGCAGCCTCTATGTCCAGGGCTCTAGCTGCGATGTCAGAATATGGTACATCAATAATACCTGATACAACAACGTGCATCCGAATCTCTGGATTAAGCCCCTCCATAAACTGGTGCACCTTTTCTTCATTGTCGCTGACCAGACGCGGTGCAAACCGTGATAAAGCTTCGAACTTCCGTATATACTCTGCAACTGACCCGGTCTGTTTCAGCTGCGTAAACTCGTTCCTCTTAGCCACCCTCACAGCGCGGCTGAAATACTTGTCAAAGAATACGATCTTGAATCGTTCCCAGGTCATAACTGAGACATCCGTCGTTGACTTAATCGAGTCCCACCAGAAACGGGCATCTAACGCCAAATGAAAAGTGACGTAAGCCACCTTGCTCCCATTCCCTACCTCTGCATAACCTAGCATATCCTCCATCACCCGGATCCATTCCTCAGCACGTGTCGGATCCGATGATTGCCCGTCGAATACTGGAGGCCGTAGGCTTTGGAACCTCTGCATACCCTGATTATTAGGAACTACCAGATCCTGAGCCCTCCGGTTCCCTCGATTCACTAAGTCCGCAATTTGTTGTGCTTGCCTGTCCATGTGCTGAGACTGACGGTCCAATAAATCTGTAAGTCTATCCAGGGCGTCGTCCCTCGCATCACGGCCTCGAACCATTTTCTAAATCCTATAAAAATTAAGACAAATAATCCTAAGAAATATGAAATCCAACAAAACAGTAAACGTACTTACAGTTGAGGAAGGATGTCCGCGTAGTGGCTGTGCAGTCGAGCAGTCTACAGAACCGATTTTAAAACCCGGGGGCTCTGATACCATAATTGTAACGACCCTCATACTATTCCTAATTTCCCGTACGAAATTCTTCTTTTCTTTCTCTCTTTTTTTTTTTTTTTATACTTAATGTTTAAGTGGAAAACAATTTAATAAAACGTTTAAAACAATTAATCCTAAACCAATACGTACCCAAACACCTACAAAATACAACCTCACCGTTTCACTAACACGATTCTATTTATACCACAATTTCTATCCACATCGCAAATATACATTTCACAATACCATTCGACGTAAAACAGCCCTGTATTCTCACTCGGAACGACTCGAGACATAGTTAAATAAAACACGTTTTCACGAAAACAAACTGCATGGATCCGTTTAAAAACTAAACAATCCCTCCTGTTCAAAATAAAACTCCAAGCAGTTCAGTATGTAAAATAAAAGGTTTTCCAAAAGCAGTTTATAAAATAAGTTTCCAAAGCCTCAAAACATAAACCTATCAACTATCAGCTAACTAGAAACAAACATCCTATTATGTTCTACTATACAATTTTCATCTAACCAATCCATCATTCACCCAGAATATCTCAATACCCTCAAAATACATACGTAAATCCCCACGGGTCGGTTAAGCATCGACTGCCCAGCACACTCCCACGGGCCATCTTTCATCAACCGATCATGCCTCGGGTGGAGGGATCCCATCCTCACCTGCGTAGAGGTCACCTACACCACAGATATAAGTCGTGAGCTTAAGGCTCAGTAAGTCTACGTGAATGCAATGCATGCTATGCGTGCCGTTCGTAAAAATATGCTTCCTTTTCATTTCATTTCATTTCATTACAGATACAGATACAGATATGTTACCGTGGCCTCACTCTCGCTAGATAGGAGCGGCACATCCCACGGTTGGATAGCCCCTCGTATCTAACCGGGGGGAAGACATGCTCCCCAAGCAGCCATGTCTGAACCACCGCCAACGCCGTAACCAGATTACAGACATTTTACCTTTTCATTATACTTTACCTTTTTTATGAAAACATGCATAGAAATTTCTTTTTCGTACTTTTCAGAAACATGATGCATGAACGTGCAATGCTAAACATAATTACAGCATAAACAAACAATAAATATAAACATACAACACATAACTAAAACTAACTACCCAACTAATTACCCGACTCAACCTACATTCTCCAAGTTCCTCGACCAACATAGAATCATATGGTGTAGGCCAATCGGCCAAACAAGTCACGAGAAACTTACCTGTCTTCTGTAGCTCGCTGGGTTTGGCACCACACGTCACCTATGGCTCGACCTATGACAAACATTCAAACTTCATTAAATCAAACTTACATTCGCCAATTTACTCTCAAACTACTATTTCAAGCCTAATCCAAGTAAAACTTAACTAAACGGGCCACTAATTCGGGTTTGGTAAAACCGACCCGAAACTTCAAACGCGCGTAACTTTCGCGTCGGTTATCGGAATCGAACGATTCCAGCGGCCACGTACTCCTCTAATAACCTATTTTAATCTGCTAAAAGGAATTTTAAAACAAATGACCGGAGCTTGGTCAATTTTGTAGAAACCTGAAACTGCCCTTTTTCGGAGAATTCCACTTTTTCGATTTTTCATCAAATTCCATCAATTTCTTCACTAATCTATCCTTTTAACATCCAATTAACATAAACTAACCTAAAATCGAAGTTCCAATTCATAAAACCCGAATTGCCTTAATCGGGCTTCACTGAAATTTCGCCCAAATTGGGCACTCCTCGGCCAAGCAACGATAGCCGGCCCAAGGGTTGGCAAACCCACGCCGGAAGCAACCTATTTTGGCCGGAGATCGGAGCTCAATCGAGCTCGCCACCCACTGCCTTAAACCGAACCAAAACGGAGGAGAAAACCGAGCTTACCGTTCGGTTTTGTGCGCGAGGACGGTCGGAGATCGCACGTCGCCGTCGTCTGGTCGGAGAGGGCCGAAAACGCCGGCGTTCGTCGGAGGAGAGTCGCCGTCGTCGTCTCCCCTGTTCGCTCGCAGAGCTCGGGCTCGAGCTCGAACAAACAACAGAAATCGTTTCTGTTGTTTGTTTTGTTTTTATTATAATTATAATAATAATAATAATAATAATAATAATAATTATAATTATAATAAACTACAACTACTTCTTTAATTAGTCTATCAATTCGGTCTCTTTGCAATTTCCTTATTTCTCCAAATATTCCAATTTAATCTTAGAGTTCTAACAAAACTCACCGTTTCCAAAACGGACTTATTTTGCTATTTTTACGAATTGACATACTAAAAGGGTAAAACGGGAACTCTAGCATTACTCTTTTCGATTTGGGTTTCTAAAATTTTACTTATTCTTCTACAAATTCCTGTAAATTTCTAGGGTCCTAATAAAACTATCCGCTCGCAAAACGGACCTAATTTACTTATTTACCAAAATAGCCTTGGAGCGGAAATCCTAAAAACTCGGGTGTTACAATGTATGGTAAAAATTTTAGGAAATTTGAAAGTGTTTGGCTTGGGGAAAAGTGGAAGAAAAGAGGAGATGGTCGAAGAAGGCGTGCAGGGCGCTGCTGGGCGCGCGTAGCGCCGATCAATTGGCGTTGTGCGCCGATCGATCGGCATGGGCCCTGTAGCAACGATCGCGCACCCGAGAGGGTGCCGACCAGACCGGACTAGACCATTTTTTTTTAAATTTTTTTATTTTCAAATATGTTTTAACCCGACTTTTTTCGACACATTTGGCCTGTATTTCACGCACGTTTTCCAACTGTTTTTTTGGGTTCAAAAAACCCAAAAATTGAGTCGAATTTTTATCATATTTTATTTTAAACATCATTTTAAACGCGGGATTTGTTAGCAAAGTAGCGCACCGAGCCGGGGCAGGTTCGGGGGCATTACATATCCAGAGCGCGCGCACTGTTGGCCGATCAATCGACTATCTCTCGGGTTGCGCCATTTCTTTCCAGCAACACTGCCGATCGATCGGTTGATGAAGGGCAGCGCGCACCTACGTGCCCTGCATGCCCTGCCTGTGCGCGCCAGCTGCGCGCCCTGCATGCCCTGCCTGCGCGCGCCAGCTGCACGCCCTACGCACAACTCCGAGCCCTTTTTCCTCCTTTGCCATTTTTCCTCTATTTTTCACCTAATACACATTTCAACATTCATCTTTAAAATATCCATCAACATTCCAACCAAAATACACATCCATAAACCAAAATCCTCAACCTAAAATCATCAAAACCGACTCAAAACGACATATTTGTCTCAAAACAATAAACCCGACTCTAAATCATCCAAAATCCATTCCAAGCTTCAAAATCAAATCTATTTCATCAAAACATCAATATATACACTATCCAAAACATTAAACACCCATACGTCCACTATCCAGATACCAGGCACCCTAAAATGAATCATCTATACATTTTTCTAACTAATCGCCCATCAGCCCAAATAAACCCACACTTAATCGTTTGCTCCCACGGGTCAAAAGATGCCTCGACTGCTCAGCATACTCCTATGGGCACCCTTCTTCAATCTGTTTGTGCGTCAAGTGGAGGAACGTCATCCTCACCTTGCTCAATATCACCTACACCATAAAGACGCCTATGAGATAAATCTCAGTAAATTCTACGTAAATGCCAATGCATGAACATGTTATGCAATGCTATAAAATAGTCCATCCATGTCATTTCATTTATCAGTATGTGGCAGTCTATGGTTATTGAGGCAGCGCTCGACAGATGGATAGGACACATCCAGCGGTTAGATAGCCCACACCATCTGAAGGGAGGAAAATCCGCTAACCATGAAACGACAGGTCTGAACCTCATCCCTGATAACCCATTTCATGCATTGTTTACATGATACTTTACTTGCATTTTTACCATTTTCATGAAAACTATGCATAAATCCATTTTCATGACATTGTATAAAACAATGGTGCATGAACTATTTAATGCATAACGAAAGCACAGAGAGCATGAATACCATCAAAACATACAAAAGCATAACCTATAACAACAACTAATCCTAAGCTACCCATCCAAAGCATAAAAACATACATTGCACCAACTTTCCTCAACAAAACAACGTATGGTGTAGGCCTATTGGCCACAGTAAGTCACGAGAACTTACCTCGGGTTCTTAGCACACTGAGATCTTTCCATGAGCCTTGTTTACCTAAGCCAATCCACAACATTTTTTATCAAAACTGGGCCTAAACAATCAAACTTCGAAAACTAACGAAATTCCTAGCTAAAGAAAATTTCCTAAAATTCTAATTTACTTCTCTCGGGCATTTTATCGAGCAATTTACGCTCCACATTATTAAAACCTCCATTAATGGAGTTTTCTCAAGCTTCAAACCTCCAAAACTCCAACAATCACCAATAAATCACTTAACTACGTCCAATAATCACAAATACGGTAATACCTAACCGTTTCTAACTTAACCCGACTATTTTGACGAAAACCCTAACCGTTTAAACCATAGAAATCGACAACCGACCATCCAAAAGCATAGAACCTTACCTAAGACGTCGATTGGGGAAGAAAATGTGAACCGAAGTTGATCGGATGTGGAAACATTGAAGCACCGTGGAGAACCGTCGTTGGAAGCCAAGTCGCCAGAGAAGAAATTTTCTCTTTGGAGAAAATTTGTTAAGTGTGGGAGAAGAGAGGGCTTTTGTCATTTTAATATAATTTGACTTATCAAATTACCATATTGCCCCTCCATTTGATTTTTCATTTGTTTCGTTAATTGAATATCAATTCGGTTTCTCCAAATTTTCTTATTTCACCAAAAATTCTCATTTATTACTAGGGCTCTAATAAAACTTTCCGTTCACAAAACAGACTTAGTTTATTATATTTACAAAAATGTCCATATATTACGAGAAATATCTAAAACTCATAAAATTTGCGTTATATCTCTAAAAATTTTCTTATTCCTCCAGATACTCCAATTCACCCATATAGTTCTAATAAGACTTCCCGCTAGCAAAATGGGTTAAATTCACAATATTTACAAAAATGCCACAATATAGCAAAATTCTAAAATCTCGTAAAACCGGGTGATACATGAACGCTCTCATCTTGGCTTTCTAGTAAGCATAGTTGCTTCCATCCAATAATGGAGGGCGCATAGTGGAACCTCCTTCCTTCATAGAGTCTATTGTACCAAGATCAAATCTCGTAGATCTCACTTAAGAAACAGAAGCGAACTGCTCTTGTAGCGACCTTAACATTGTACCCTTAATTTTCCGTATTAATTTTTTTTATCCTTAAATACTTTGTGACATTTGAGCGGAATTTAAATTGTAGGCTAAATCACCAAGCGGCGCTTAATACTTTTGTGAATCAAAATTGGAGGGGCGCTCGATCGCCCCTCGCATTGGCGATCGATCGCCCCTCGATCGATCGCCAAGCGATCGATCACACAATCCTTGAGGGATCGGTCGCCATGCTCTCTGGATTTTCCAGAGAGCGGTGTCCATCGTTGCCGATCGATCCCTTCCTTAGGCGATCGATCGGCAACCTCCCTGGAATCCGATATTCCAGGGAGCTCGCCTCTCTCTTTTTCTTTCATTCACCTTCTTCCCTGCACACATTCCTCACCACATATACACACTAATACTTCAACATAAATCACTCCATAAACACGTAACATACAATCGCTCAAACCTCACCCATTTCACACTTCACCAATCACCCAAAATAAACTACTCAAAACACATTTAAAACATAACCCGATTTCATAAAAACAAACTGCGTGTATCCGTTTAAAAACTTAACATTTCCTCTTGTTCAAAATCACCAAGCGATTTATAAAATAGTTTTCAAAACGTTTAAAAACATCAAAACATAAACCTATCAACTACTATCCAGAACCAATCATCCTAGAATGTTCTATCTGTACAACTAAACTATCATTCTATCAGATTATCATGTTCCCAAAACATACATTCACTTCCCCACGGGTCAAAAGGTGCCTCGACTGACCAGCACACTCCCACGGGCCATCCTCCTTCAACTGCATCACTCCTTGGGTTTCAGTCTCAAAGACTCAAACTCCATAGCTTTTAGCAGTTAAACACGAATGGAAGAGTGGAAGCCATCGAAGAAGGAAACTTCAAGCAGAACCCATTTCAGAAATGATACAAATTACAATCAAAACAATTATTAAAAACTAATAACAGATTTATCAATGGGAGCCTCAAGCAATTAGCATAACTTAGAACAATTTCACAATTTTCAAGCAATTAGCATAACTTAGAACAATTTCACAATTTCAAGCAATTAGCATAACCAAATAAAAGTGATTAATTTCACAATTCACAGACACAAACAAACACTTTAGTCTTTACACCAACAGTTTACAGTGAGCAGTCACTTACAGTGAGTAGGCAGAGGAGCCAGGAGGGTCTGCGAGGTTCTCTAGCAATATGTTTGGAGCTGCTGTCTGCTGAGTCGTGGACTGTGAGGATCGAGGAGTAGGGGTGAGTGCCGAGTGGACACTGGATAGAGGCCCCTGGTTCGCATTTTGCCGGTTTGGGGACACTTGACAGTGGACGCCGACGGAGCAGGGACTTTCAATGGGGGTGAAGAATTCGGCCCTCAGAACAGCCGAACAGGGGGGAGACAGAAACTCTGTGGTCAGAGTTTCGCGCAGGGGAGACCGACGCTTCGCCGTTCGCAATGAAACTTCGCCGTTCGGGGCTCGGTTCGACTTTGCACTTCGCCGTTCTCACCAAAACTTCGACATTAAATCTTCGCCGTTCAGGACTGGTAGTTCTGGACTTCGAGTTCGAGCAGAGAGAGGCAGTCGCAGAGAGCGAGCTCAGCTAGGTCGCGGACTGGGAGAGGGAGACTCGGAGTCGGGGCAGGGAGAAATCAGAATGTTTAATTTTTAATTTAGGGCTTCGGTCTGGTCCGGTTCTTCGGGATTCCAGGCGCTGGACCGAGGACTGGACCGAAGCTCCTCGGTTCCTATTGCTTCGGACCGAGGATCGGACCGCGGTCCAGCACCTATGGACCGAACCCAGACCGAACCCGTCGGTCCAGTTCGGTTCTCGGTCCACGGTCCGGTCCTGCCCACCCCTAATTCGAGTTTGTGATGTGTAATTCAGGATTTTTGATTAGTTTATGCTAATTGAGGGTATTTGTGGTCGATTGGTGATGTATTGGGTGGAATTTGATGAAAAATCGAAATGGGGAAATTTCCCGGGTTAGGGCAGTTTGGGTTTTGCATGATTTGACCTAGCTACGGTCATTTGTTTTAAAATTCCTTTTGGCAGATTAAACTAGGATATTAGAGAAGCGCGTGGCCGCTAGAATCGTTCGATTCCGATAACCGACGCAAAAGTTGCGCGCGTTCGAAGTTTCGGGTCGGTTTTACCGAACTCAAATTAGTGGCCCGTTTAGTTAGGTTTTAGTTGTATTAGGCTTGATATAGTAGTTTGAGAGTAAATTGGTGAATGTAAGCGTGATTTTAATGAAACTTGAATGTTTGTCATAGGTCGAGCCATAGGCGACGTGATGTGCCAAAACCAGCAAGCTACGGACGACAGGTAAGTTCTCGTGATTCTTCTTTGGCCGATTGGCCTACACTGTACGTCGACTGTCGTGTCGAGGAATTTTGGAGACGCACTTGTTTTATATTGCTTCGGTTGGGTAGCTAGGTTTATTTGTTTTATAGATTATGTTTTACAGTCTTTGATGGTATACATTATTGTTTGTTTACTTTAAGATATTGAACTGTTCACGCATCACTTGTTTTAAAGAAAAGCATGAAAATGAACTTCCGCACAGAGTTTTAAAGATAACGTAAAGCATAGCATTGGCCGAAAGGCGTATTGGCCGAAAGGCGTATTGGTCACGCGAGGTGGGGCTCAGGCACGGCTGTACGTGTTGTAAGCGTGCACCCCCCGCTTCTAGCTGGAAAGAGTAGTCCGCCCGCTGGATGAGCTCTCTCCGGTTAGAGGGATAGGATCTCGGTGACACCTATTGAGCATTGCATAGTAAAGAAAATAAAGCATGATTTATCGAACTCATACACACAGCATGCATTGCATTTACGTAGAGCTTACTGGGATTTCATCTCATAGTGTATTGTATGGTGTAGGTGACTTAGACATCGAGGCAGGTGTGGACGATGTCCCTCCTCCTAGAGGCTTGAGTCTAGTTGACGGAGGATGGCTGCGGTGGTGTGCTGGCGCAGTCGACGCTTACCTGACCCGTGGGGAAGTATGGATAGGCTTTGAGGGTTTTGAGATGTTTTGGGCTAATGGTTGTATAGACATTATAGGATGTTTGGTTCTGATAGTTGATAGGTTATATATTGATGGTTGTATAGAACATTTTAGGATGCTTGGTTCTGGATAGTTGATAGGATATATATTTAAATATTTTAAATGTTTTTGAACTGTTTTGTAATTTTAAAATAGGAGGATATGTTAAACTTTCAAACGGAACCACGCAGTTTATTTTCATGAAAACGTACTTTGTTATGGTTGTATTTTGTAGGTGTTCGTGTACGTATTGGTTTAAATAATCGTTTTGAACGTTTTATTAAATTGATTTTAAATTGTTTTCAAATTGTTTCCGCATAAACGCTAAGGATAAAGGAAAATGAAAAATATGGTACGGTAATTTAAGGGTAAATAAGGGTACAGTATTAGGGTCGTGACAAAAGTAGCCTCCTCCTGAGACCGAGCTTTAATGAAAGAAACTGAATTGCACCTGGGACACCATTGATGACACTCATCGTTGTCTACAGTTGCATCAAACCAACACTCTCTGAGGATAATCAGATTAGTTCACAAACAGAGTGCATACAACATCCAATTAATGATTGGCGAATCAGATGATAAATAAAAGAACTGCGCCATCCATAAGAAAACCTGAGATATCAATATTTTTTTCGCGCGTCTTTCTATTAAAAAGATTGTTTTTATACGATTTGCAATTACCTTACATGAGGAGTAATTCAAATGTCATATTTAAAAAGATTCGCATGAAGAAAGAAAACAGAAGTTCTTTTGTTTGCACGTGAGACATCGTGCATACTATTTTAGAAAGGAAACATCCAATCATCCAAGACGAATCCAATCACTTAAGGAATATAGTCTTTGTTTGATGTGATTGCTTATATCACAGAGATCGCATAGTAGGAATCTCGAGAATCAATCTTCATAGATTTAAATCACACAATAGAAAATAATATATAAATTTTCTTAAAATATATTTGGCAAAAATATGCCAACACATAAATATTTACAATATGTATTGAAATATCATAATAATAACTTGTTCGACTACTTTCTGCCCAATTTATTATTTTATGGTTTGTAGTCTTGATAAAGTTGTTGATGTTAGGTTTGTTGATGGGACCCAAGAAAGGGGTAAAAATATCAAAAAAGGTTCTTCCACCTGCCATCTCAATGATAATGAATTAGCTACGATGATCCTTAGGAATGAATCTTCAGATAACAACTTAAATTAATTTTTTCAAATATGTTTCACATTTGCAAAGTTGTTCTGTTCTCCACAAAGAATCTAAACAATATGAATGAGGTAATATCCAAACTCACATCCATAACAAATCTTTAACACTCCCAGTCTATGGAAATGTGATAGAGATGCTCTCTTTTGTCACTGCCGCAATTCCGAGTTCATTGAGTCTTCTTTTCTTTGACAAGATATCTTTAAAAAATTTGATGTAGCTCGGCATTTGCTCCAATACTTCGACCAAATGAATATTAATATGAAGTTTCTTAGGCACATCTAATGCACATGCGTGTACAAAATGATCGACCAATTTAGCTATATTATATGCTTTTATCACTCTCTATCTTGTGCCAAACTATATTTGTCAAACTATTGGAACTCTCTGTCTCTCTCTCTTTCCAGAGTCACAATGGAAATGTGGGCTACATTGCTCCCTCTTATAATGATGAAGGTTATCAGGCAGTAAGATCAAGATGAAGCTCAAAGAATTCCATAAGATGTGACATAGTATCATTTTATATTGAGTCTCTTTTTTCAAAGCACCTAATCATCCATTCTTCCATTTTTCAGTGCACCATCATTCACGGCATTAGATAAGAATTACCTTACTCCAATTTTACAAGTCACAGTGGATATCAAGATGAAGAAGAGAATGGTAAGAATGGTTTGAGGCAAATATTTTCTTTTGTGCTTTAAACTTTTTCGTCTTTTTCTTTAGTTTGGCTTGAAATAGTACTGATATAACTTAAAGGTTGAACCATTGTATAGTCTATTTGATGATTTCACTTTGTCTATTTTTTTTCTTATGACATGTATATATACCCATCTCATTTTATATTTTGCATGTAAATTTGTATAGTTGCATATAGTATCATCCTCTCTTTTGCTTGTTATGTGCGTCCCAACAAATTACAAAGTCAGCTTCGCCACATTTCACTTGGAGAGGATGGTGGAGGGTTTGGTGGAAATCACTAGGGCTAGACTACCCCATTGAGGATATGAGTTCTGTGCAATTTGATGTTGTATTGTAGATAATTCTTGCGATTTCAGACACATGCATAACATGATTAGTGCTATCATAACCTATGGGGAGGTCATAGTCCTAGAGTATCACGAAAAATTTATGGAGCTATCTCATTACATTAAAGATATTGATCTCGTATAATGAAATTAAGGAAAAGTTTTTTTTTTGGAAAGAATAATTAGTTAACTTAATTAAACTTGACTATTTTAATTGATCATGATTAGTTTAATTAATATGTACTAGCTTAAATGTAATTATATAGCAAGAAGCACAAATCGTAATATTTAATAGATAAAGGGTAAAATAGACTTTTGACCTCAATTATTGAGGACAAAATGATAATCTTGCATATAGAAGCTCTACAAACTCCCTCCCTTATTTGAAGAAGGGAGAGTTGTCATGATTCGGTTGCTGAGAAACAAGAGAGGAGGAGGAGAGGGATGGATGGATGGAGGGAGGGAGAGAGAATGAGTTCTAGCAAGAGAGTGAAGAATTGAGAAGAAAGTTGGAATTTGAAGAAGAAACTTGAAGAAAAGCGAAGAGGACCTCAAGAAGATCTTGAACTAAACTAAAAAGTGAAGTTTGAGTGAATTTAAAGCTAAGCTTGAACTAGAGATGACAAACGAGTCGGTCGAGCCGAGGCTGAATAAATCTGATTCACAAAGTCTAACGAGTTAAACGAACTAAGTTTAACGAGCCTAAAGAGCACAATTACCGGAGCTTAAGGAGTTAGACCAAAAAATATTTTAACTCGAGTTGGCTCATGAGCCAATGTTAAACGAGCTGAGTCGAGCTGGCTAAACGAGCCTTAACGAGCCGAGCCTAACGAACTAAACATACACAAATATTTTCAATTAATATAAATGTAATGTATATTTCTAAAACAATTTAATTATTAAAATTATAATAATATTTATCATTATAATGTCAAAATATAATTGTTAATTATTTAGTTAACATAATTGTTTTATTAATATATAAAATGACATGTATTTAGGAAAAAAAATTATTTGAGATAATTTAATAAAAAAATATCACACAAATATTATTATAAATATTTGACAGTTGCATCATTACAAATTATACAAATACTAATTAGTTTGGCACATATTTAATTGTCAATAATTTGCAATTAAGGTGACAAACGAGCCCGAGTCTATTGAGTTAAATGAGTCTAGCGAGCCCAATGTGTCTGTCACAACCTGGAGGTGGGCCTAGACATAAACACTGGGTTGAGCTGTCAGATCCTCAGAGAGAACCTAACAGCCAAGCTTAATGATAGGTTTGACAGTGAAAAACTTTAAACAAGATGAGCCTTGGCTCACGGAAAATGGGTTGGAATCTACGTAGCGATCAAATAAAAACAAGATAGCATATAAACTTAAATAATCTAATAAAAATACTGTGCAAGAAATTAAAGTCAAACACTCGAAGAAATAATACAGACCATGAACTTGGAAAATTAGTTATCCAAAAGAATCCTCACTAGAAAAAGATACACACCCTTAAGGGAGAAGAAACAGAAAACAAAGTCCACTCTACAACGAACATTTGCAACATCAATCTCCACGATTCTAACCTAGAAGATTGAAAAGGGGTCTTTAGGGTGAGTGACTAACTCAGTAGGGAACCATATACTATACTCGCATGCATATGGAAAATCAATTTTATCATTTTTCTTTTGAAACCATGATCAGTTGTAAAAATACAGAGCATGGGTTTAAATTCAAAATATTTTCCTTTCTTTTCAAAACAGGCTCCATGAGCTGAGGATTTCAAATCATCAAATCTTTATTATCATTTTAAAATAAGTCTCAACAAGCCATGGGTGAAGCAATCTCAAAAAGTTTTTACATATATAGGTAAATATACATGAAATAAGCTCTCACCATTTTCGTTAGAAAAACAACCCCTAGTGAAAAAGGAGTGTCACTCATGGACCCCTCCGACACATTATCACAGAAAGGTGACAACCGTAGATCCGATTACACCTCATAAGTCAGAAGAAGCTAAAAAGTGACAGTGATCCGAGGATCCAATCACGTCACCTGAACTACTGGCGAGAGACTCAGTGACAGTACAACCCGTGAATCAAATGATAACAGGCAAGCAAGTTCAAGCACAACACAATCTGTATATGTATCCGCCCATTGATGGCCGGTGAGCGAACTCCTGCACGGCACCAACTCAGTGATAAAAATACTCTACCCAAGTTTAGGAGTTATCGTACCCCCAAGTAGCGCGTCAGCACCGCCACACCCTTCACGCAATAGAAGGTGTATATCAAAAAAATCTGGTTGCTTTGGTTGCTCAACATTGACACAACCCAAAGCAACCGAAGATTGTTGTAACCACAATCAAGTATGAGATCCGACTCTAGTTATTTTGGTTGGTCGGACACTGCAGCCCAGAACAACTAGAGTCTAACATTAGAAGGCTCAAATAGCTCGAACAAATTCAGCCCATTAAGTATGCATTTACATTAGTCTAAAATGAAATACCATGCACGTGTAATTTAAAAATTGACGTGACTGGGGACCAGGCTCTGTTAGGATTTTCATAGGTGTCATTTGCTAAAATAAGTTTCTTTTGAAAACTACGCAATGCAATGCAAGTAAAAACGTATAATATAGAAACTCTTACCTAGATGGCGACTACTGCTTACCGTAAGGACGACACTCACGACCCGAAGAAGGCATCGGAACTAGAACATCATCAAAACTTACAACCAATTTGACGTCAAAATTATAATACATTACGAGGTGACAAGAACAGAATCCTAACCTGAGACTAGAAATCCTAACTGTATCAAATTACAATCTATCGAAGGATCAGTCGATACACACGTGCAACATCGATAAAACTCGAAATTTTGATGTTGTCCGCTCGACCATCAAAATCCAAAAAATTTCCTTTTTAAAATCCCAAATTCATCCAAAAACGATGCTAACTCACCTATTATGAAAGGTTCTAACTGAAACGCCTAACGATAGAGTTTAAGGTTTTACCTCGATTTGCATGTGATATCATTGAAACAGAATTTCAACGACAAAGGCTACCATCGCGTTCAAAATGTTAAAATGAGTCAGAAGACAAGGCCGAGGAAATTTCTTACATCATTTTGAGGTACAAACATGCAGTCAAAGTTCTTGCCAAAATCATTTAAAAACAACAAAATGCCCCCATTAATAGTTGGGAAAAGGAGAGAAGACGAAAGACAAAAAAAGGGGAAAAATTAGACCGTACCAATCCCGACATGTCGAACGCGACAAGAGAAAAATTCAAATCTCACCTGTTTGCCAAATGCAAAACGAGGGGATACCACAAATTAAGAAAAACTCAGAAAATTCAATCGGACACCATCTTTCCTATTAAGAATGATTCGAAAGAGCGACACAGAGACAAACAAAAAGTTTGATACGATGACAATCCACTCGAATGAGATGAAAAAGATCGACTCGGTTAAATAGAAAGGACAATCACTTTCTAGGCACAAAATTTGAAAATACAACCCCGTGGTCAAGTCAAAGTGTAACACCCGAGAATTTCCTATCACGTGCGTAGCTTAGATTAACCGGTTAGGAGAGTTTAGGGTTATTGTTAAGCGATTAAGAGTATGGGAATAATGTAAAGCCAAGAGAAAAGAGAAGAGAAATGATTGACAAGTCAAACCAATTAGAACCAATAGAAGGTTAGTGTTAATGGGAATTAAAGTGGTGATTTATGAGAGCATTTCACGTTGGATGGAATTGTTGGAGTAAAGTGAGGGAGGGAGTTTGACAAGTCAAACTTATTAAGTGATTGGTTGAAAATTGTTCAAAAGTCAAATGCAATAACCAATTAAAACTTAGTAAAAATTTGAATGAAAAAGTGATGAAGAATGGTATATCACGTTGGCTGCCAAGAGGAGGAGAATGTGAGGGTTAAATTGTAATTTTACTTGGAATTAAATGCAATAAAGAGAAAGAAGAAAAAAAATGGTTTGACAATTCAAACCAAAAACGTTTGAAAAGTCAAAGAACCAATAGGAATTAAGTAAAAATATAAATAAGTGAAATAAATGAAGGAAGAATGGAAAGGAAAAGGCTTCATTCACGTTGGAGGAAAAAGAGAGAAAGGGAGGGGGTTAATTGCAATTTTAGAAATTTGTGTGGAGGAAAATTAAAAGAAGGAAGAACTTGTGGATTAAAATGGAAGCTCTCCCTTCTCCATCACCACATTCACGATTTCAGCCATGGCTAGGGTTCTTCAAGCTCTCATCCATTGATTTTGGCAAGGCATCAAGGTAAGAATGAATGGGTTTTAGTTATAAACAAATTAGGTGTTAATTTTTGAAGGTTTAGTGTGTTTTTGGTGGAAATCGGTTAGGGTTTTGGAACCCTAGATGGAGAGCTCCGAATTTTGAGTTCATTGGCTAGTTTTCTCTTTAGATTTAAGGATTTAATTGTTAGATGGATTGGTTTAGGTTGATTTTAGGGTTAGATTGAGGTTTGGAGTTAAGTGTGTGAAAACCGGTTTTGGAGAGAATGTTGGCCGAATCTGTTGAGGAGTTTTCGGATTGGCCATGGTGTTTGGATGGTTGTTGTGAGTGTTTCAATGGATAGTAGACGTGTAGAGGTTTACAGATTGGGGTGGCACGTCGAAATCCGTTGAAAAACGAGGGAGTAACGACTGTTTGAAGTTTGACGGTCAAAATGGTGCATAATTCGGGTTTTGTGTTTTGGGGAAGGAAGTTTGTGATAGTTTTAGTTAGTTTAGGTTAAGAATTTCTTTTGAGTTCATTAGTAAATTTCTAAGTTGAGTTTTTGTTATTTTAGGTAAACGAGCAAGTGATTTGGTTGGAGGATAGAAAATCTAGGAATTTTGGGTTTTGTATGTTAGGTTGAAAAGTTAGTTAAAACCTACGGTTAGTGTATTGCTAAGTGATTTCTCTTTTATTATGTTAGGTTGACGAGTGAATGATTTGGCTAACCGAGCATATAATTGCGAGCACGCACAAGGAATCCAGGTAAGTAGCGGATGTGTGTGGTTTGCCTTCGGGCCTACACCATGGAACGGTAGGGAATTGGTTGTTTGCTTTGTTTGATTGTTTGTTTAGTTTTGTGTTGAGTATTGTAATTGTGTGACATGCATCACGGTTTTCAAACTACGAGAAACGAGTTTTAAGCATGGTTTTGCATGGTGAGCTTGAACCGTAAGGGATGGTGTGAGTTGAATCGTGAGGTGGTTTGTGTCGGAGTCGCCTAGTCGCGTTAGGGTAGCACCTGCAGGAAACTCCATGGGAGTTGTCCAGTCGCGTTAAGGTGGTACCTGCGAGGGACTATTGTTTAGTCGCCTAGTCGAGTTAGGGTAGCACCTGCGGGAAACTCCATGGGAGTTGTCCAGTCGCGTTAAGGTGGTACCGGCGAGGGACTATTGTTGAGTCGCCTAGTCGCGTTAGGGTAGCACCTGCGGGAAACTCCATGGGAGTTGTCCAGTCGCGTTAAGGTGGTACCGGCGAGGGACTATTGTTGAGTCGCCTAGTCGCGTTAGGGTAGCACCTGCGGGAAACTCCATGGGAGTTGTCCAGTCGCGTTAAGGTGGTACCTGCGAGGGACTATTGTTGAGTCGCCCAGTCGCGTTAGAGTGACACCTGCGAGGGACTCCAGTGGAGTTGCCTAGACGCGTTAGGGTGGAACTTGAGGGGGACTTTGTGTGGGTGGGACACCTGCGAGGGACTCCAGTGGAGTCGCCTAGTCGCGTTAAGGTGCGGTGTTAGCATGTGTGATGAGCTCCGGTTACAGTTATGTGAATGAACAACGAAAAGCAAACGAAACAAGAGCAACTGAGCGAGTAGAAAGTTCATGTGTTAGGGGTTGTGTTGCATTGAGTTTGTTGTATGCATGATTCTCTACTTACTAAGCATTAGGCTTATGTTTTGTGTTCCGTGGTGTAGGTGTAGACGGGAGTAAAGGTGAGGGCCTAAGGAAAGCTAGGCTTGGAGCGCAGTTGGTGATGTACAGGGCATGCCGGTGCAGGCAGTTGTCGGGGCGTCTCGATCATGGTCTTCGGAGGGTTGTGAGTGATGATTATTATTTTGGTATTTTTGATGTATCTAGTTGGTGACTGGGAGATTTGATACGTGTTGGCACGTTGTTTTTATAAAGGTTTTCGTAATGAATTTTTAAAGATTTCGAGTCGTTGGGTTGTTAAGAAATGGTGGTGGTATTTTTGGGAGTTTAAACTATATGTTCTCAGGTTTTATATTGCAGGTTTTGGTTTAAAGAATTTAGGCGTTATGCCGTCCACATTGAATTTAAAATAAACGACGTCGGGTTTTAGTTCGCTATTTTTATTAATATTCGGTTGAAGTCGGTTTTCTAAAATTTTTACGGGATTTGATGGTTTGTGTGTCTGGGAGGTATGGCTAATGTTTCGTGATTTTTGGAGGTGTTCGGGGTGGTAAAACATGAGGAAAAGTGGGGAAAGGTCAAAAGGGGTCAAATGGAAGTTTTTTGGTGTTTTGGGTCGAGAAAACCCGAGGGAGCCCGATCGATCGGGCACGGGCCGCGATCGGTCAAGGTGAGGCGTAGTGGGGCGCGGTAGGGCGCGGTGGGGCGCCCCAGCGCGCAGCGCGCATGGCGCGCAGAGCGCAGCGCGCATGGCGTGCGCTGGCGCCCTGCTGGGCGCGCGCGGCGCCTAGGGCGCGCGCCCAGCACTCACACACACACAGAATTGATTTTTTTTTTAAATTTTTCCCGATTTCTAAAATGTTTTGACCCGACATTTTCCAACGTATTTTAAACGTATTTTGAGCCCGTTTTCCAATAAATTTCGAGGGTTCGAAAAACCCGAAAACCAAGTCGAAAAATTTACGAAAATTATTTTAAACGATGTTTTAAACGCGGGGTTGGTTTGCAAACGTAGCGCACCGAGCCGGGGCGGGTTCGGGGCGTTACACAAAGTCACCACTTTGATAGATTTATAAAAGAAAATACGTGTGGAAAATGTCAAGGAATAACAACAATTCGAGTCAAATCGAATGCATTGACTTCGAAAAATGTAAAAAATTTATTCGTAAAATTTTACAGAGCCGAACCTAATGAGCCAGTCCGAAAAAAATTTCAACCCTAATCGGCTTGCGAGCCAAAATTATACAAACCGAACGGACCCGAGCCGAGCCCGCTATAATACAGAGCAGGCTGGCGAGCTAACCAGCTCATTTTCATCTCTAGCTTGAAAGATCAAGCTAAGTGGTAAGTATTTCTAATCTTTAAAGAATTAGAACATCATAAAGTTAGCATGTTATAGGTGGAGAAATTAGTATATACGATTTTGATATATTTCAATGTATATGTATGAAAGAATTGTTGATTTCGAGAGAAAATGCAAAACAAGGTTTTGGTCTGAACTTCTTGGGTTCGGTGCAGAGGCCTGGAGGTGTAAAAGTAAGAAAGCATCTCTGGAATGGTCTTGCGTTGCCAGAGAGGGACATCGACAGGTAGTTAAAAGGGAAAATTGTCTCGAAATTGGGATCATGGGATCAGTGGTGAACATCAAGAAGGGTAAATGAAGAAAAAAGGCTTTTGAGACCGAGCTTCCGGGTCCTAGAGCAGACGCCGCAATAGAACATTAGTAAAGAATTTTGTCTAGAGAAGATGACCGCATTTGAGAAGAGGTCGCCCACAACCTAAAATTTATAAACATTTCATTTACATTTTAACTTAGTTTGATAACCCTTTCATACCTTCTTTAGATATGTTTTGGAATACAAATAAAGAATGTCTAGATCATGCATATGTTAATATGGTTTTTAGACCCTATATCCATTAGTTTTTTGTTATCCTCATTGATGACATATTGATTTGTTTGAAGCAGGATGAACATATGGACATTTGAGGATCATTTTGGGAACATTATGAGAAATTCAATTGTATGACAAGAGAGAAAAGTATAGCTTTTGGAAGACATGGATTTTCAATTTCATCATGGACAAAAATAGCACATCAATCAATAATTGATTATTTAGCCAAGAACATCAACAAACTCTGGTGATCTTAATATTTCCTTGATGATTCTCTAATACAGAAAAACTCTTTAATTAATCTACAATCATTAAATAACCTATTTGAGTTTAATTTAATGACGATATCAACCAACAAGAAAGATGACCAGAGATGAAAACCTCCAGTTGTTTAATTAATTTCATATTCTTCATAGATAAAGTAATCAAAACTTCAACGTAATCATTGTTATCTATTGTCTCAGAACTTGAATCGCCAAAGGTTTGACTTCCCTTTAAACAAAAATAAAGAACTTAGAAACTCACAATGAAGAGTAGAACAATGAATTAATAAGATATGCAAGGTTTCCTCCTTTTTTTGCTCGCTTCTAAGGACTTATTTATAGGGCTTCAAATAGTTGGAAAAAAAATGTGTAATCAGTCCCAATGCCTTCAATCACTATATCTTCAATCACTATATTTTCCATTTGAAATATGTAACTATCCAAAATATACTAAGTACTCCTCATAGGTTAGGACAATGAATATTTTTGAACTATCTTCCTAATCTTAGCAAAACATATTTCCAATATTCTAATTTTCCCTAAATCACAAAATCAATTCAAATTAGATCTTTTAGGCATAAAAATATTTACATAATTAAGTGGGAATAAAATATTAAATATTTTGACACTTTATCAAACTCCCTCACACTTATCTTTTGCTCGTCCTCGTGCAAAACAAAATTTAAACCCATTATTTTCAATGTTAATCTTCCTATAATGGCAGCAAAGAACACATACTATTAATAAGAAAATAATCAAGAAATCAAGAAACATAACAAATCATGAACAAACATTCCTTATCAAACTTGCAAGTCAAGTTAACACAAGAAGTTTACTAGATTGGTACTCTCTAATTACAAAACCAAAGAAACTAAAAACGTGAATGAATAGATAAAAATTTAGATCCAACACACAATTGTTTATTTAGAGCAATCAAGATCCAAAGCACCAAACACTTTGCTTCTTTTATTTGTTTTCTTTCTTCTTCTTTTCTTTTTGTTTTTTTATTTCGCTCAAATAAGACATTAACATTCAAATACAATTTCTGATCACCTCTTACTGTGTTTGACACTTTAAGCACAATTTTCAAAGTTCAACACCCTCACACTTGTTCACTAAAATACACTTTTGAAAATAATTCATCTAATTTCAAATCTTTATTAGCTCTATGGTAGGTGTATATATATATATATATATATACATACATACTTGTTTTCTCAGTGTAAGGCCCATAAAGTTGTTCATCAATAAAATAGGTTCCATAGTCTCAGAGGGCTTACTAAAGACGAACATTAACAATCATGAATAAACAGATGAGCGTCTCGGTTGCCGAAGACATTAGAATGACTAAACAGAAGTATAAATTATGAATGAGAAATGAGAACTAATTAAGTATGATAGATTCATAATATAATTGAATGAGTTGATTTGCAAACTTTAGTTTAATTTGATGTGAATAATTGAATTTGAAAAGTTCGGAAGCTAGATTTGGTAGACTGTTCCTCACGAATGCAATTAGTCAGCGTATGATAAGCGCCTCGGTTGCCAACAACATTAGAGTGGGCATTTTGTCTAACAAATGAAGAACAAGCGAAAGAGATTAATCGAAAAGAACGTCATCAAGAATAGTGATAAAAGAGAGTTTATATGTAAAAAAAATTTCATTCATTGCCAACACATTATGTTAGTTGAGGGGGTCTACGTGCTATCACGACTCTTCTCCTAAAGAGTAATTTGCATTATTTTCACTATTGCAACAATATGCATATTATAATGGCAAGAAATCACTTGTCCAAAATCAAATAAAAAAAATATAACTAAATTATATAAAAATAAATAAATCTACCTTAATAGCATGGGCGGCCATGGAGTCCTCGACAAGCTCAGATTCTTGACACTAGGGCATAATCTAAGAATGACTGGCATTTTCACTGTTTTGTTGATTTTGACTTTTTAATTTTTTTATTTGTTCGACTTTGAGTTCTAAATTTCTATATTCACAACTTTACATTCAACAATGGCTTCTTGCTATTGTTCCTTTCTTTGTCTAAGTACGAGAAAATAATTATAATTGACCAATAAATTTAGCCTTTTACATTAAAAATTAATAAAACATCACATTTATGACTATTTAATAATAGGTAAAACCTATTAAACCTCCAAACTTAATATTTTAGTATTCCTCGAGTAAAAATTAATATGAAACTAAAATGAAACGAACAATAAGATAACAATAATGCCTCATAGTCTCCGACACATCAAGTAGTGCAAAATAAATGATAAACATGTCAACATATAAAAAGTAAGACTTTAGAATTCATACATATCTTACCTTTGAATCTTTGTGTGTGTTATGATAGTTTCTCCCACGATTAACTTATTACTCGAATCCATTTATGCAAATTATGTACAAACTTGTAACTACATGAGTAAGTATACATCACTATGACTCATGCACCTTATCCAAGATCCTAAGGTATTTGTTTTACTTTGGCCTCTTTTTTTATTGTTATTATTATACATATATCAATAATTTATGCTTGCAGCAGAGTTTGTAACACCCGAGATACGACTAGGTAATTTTCCTAACTATATTAACGGTCATGAATATTTAATCTTCGCGGTTTAGAATTTTATGACAAGTTTAATTATTTACATGTGGGTTTTAAACTAGGTTGAGTGGCAATATTGTAATATTGGAAGTTGAGATCAATATATAAAGAAGAAGGAAAAGTTTTAAATTCCACTCAAGCCACTGTAGCCGACACGCTCCCTTCCACGATTTCTTCACTCTCCAGAGCTCTCTCTCAGCCGGCGACTTCTTCACCAACGAACGATTTCTCCAGTATTCACTCCGAAAACCCACGTTCGAGGTAAGGTTCAGACAATGTAGTTGTTGAGTAGTTATTTAGAGTCCTGTTTTCAGCTAGAAACCCGAAGTCCCGATTCTGTATTGACAGAGTAATAATAGGAACATTGTTAATCTTAATTTGATAATAGTATTACCGATTCGAATCTGAACTTTGACAACCGACTGTAAGTAGCTGCTAGGTTGAATCTGAATGTCCGGAGTTTCGGAGCTTAAACCGCGCACACAAGGTGCTTGGCGGAAAGGACTAAGAAATACAGATTTTATGATGACATTTAGTTAGGACCTTACTAGTTTTGAGTTTTAAGTTATTTAGGATTTTATTCTAACTACGAATATGAAATGTCATAGGCGAGGAAAGCTCAAGTGAAGGTGCTGCTCAGCTAAGGAATCCAGGTAAGTGGATGTATTAAGATTTCTGGCCATTAGGGCCCTACACCGCAAGGATACTAGGAAAATTTGTTGAAATGTTTGTCTGATGATTTTGACTAGTAGTTTGCTATGATAAGAAGTATTTGAGTAGGAAAAATGTTAAGTTACATGATGTTTTTACTCGTTCAAACAGTATGACATTCCTCTGTGAAATTTGCGTCCATGCGCTATGAGCTTGTTCATGATTGAGTTAAGAACATGAAGAACCAATGTAAGCATGATTAAGTGCAGAACGGGGGAAATGGCTATGATATGTTCACAAGGCTCATGAATGGCTCGCGAATTCTCCCACTGGTGGAGGCCGAGTTGATGATATGTATGGCTCGCGAATTCTCCCACTGGTGGAGGCCGAGTTGAAGATTAGTATGGCTCGCGAATTCTCCCACTGGAGGAGGCCGAGTTGATGTTAAGTACGGTTCGCGAATTCTTCCGCTGGTGGAGACCGGATTGGCAGGAAAACACACGAATCCTCACCCTGGTGGAGGCCGAGCTAATACTGTATGATAGTTCGCGAATTCTCCTACTGGAGGAGGCCGAGCTAGTCGTTACTATGATTGCCCAATTGGCAATTGATTATGTACCCCTGTCTTTCTCCCTCGTTTCCTGCCTTAATACATGCTATGTAAATGATGAAAATGAGTATGAATGAAGAAAGATTTACGAACTTATGTTTCTTTAATTTGTACACTCATGTATGTTTGTCAGTATGCATTTCTTACTAAGCATTAGGCTTATAGTTAAATCTTATGGTGTAGGTGAAGAATTTACAGGTGAGGATACCAAGTTTAATGAAGAAGTTTAAGATCGGTAGCTGGAGGTTGCTCAGTGTGACAGTGAAGGCTGGATAGGCGACTAAACTCCTTGGTTATGCTCATAGTAAGTTAGAAAAGTTTACCACGAACAGATGATTAAATAGAACAGAATTTCTTATAACAATGAGGTATAGATTTGAAGAGTTTGTCATTAGAGTCTGAATACGATTTTAAGGATTTATGGATGATTTGCTTTGTTTGAGTCTTCCGCTATGCGTATTTTAGATGAGTTTATGATTTTTACTCTTTGGTGAGTTGTGATATGTTCTATCGAATGAAGATATTTAATAGCTATAGTGTTTTACTGCCGTATGATAGAAGCTGGATGAGATAACTATCCGGCTGACGTCATCGGCGGGTATCAATAGAAGAGAGTTAAGAGATTGAGTCTTCCGGATGACGTCACCGGAAGATGTAGTATATTTCCTTCCCCGGATGATGTACGTACTATCTTGTTGTTTAGCGATCGGCAGATGTAGCGTGATATAGTCACCGGATGATCTGAGGAGTCTTTTACCGGATGATATAAACATGGTTTTGTCGTCTAGTGACCGGAGGATGTAGAGTATTTTCCTCGGATGATGAAAAATGTTATTTTGGCATCTAGTGACCGGTGGAGAAAGTGTTGTTATTCACCGGATGATGTAGACGATGTTTGTCGTTTAGTGACCGGGTGAGATTTTAAAGAGTCACGTGTTTGTCTCGTGTCCACCGGTGGATGCCCCCAACTGGGCAATGTTTTAATTGAGCATGTGAAACCCACGTGCCCACCGGAAGATGTCTTCTATTAGGCTATGATAAGTGAGTCACGCGGAGTACATGTGACAAATCGGATGGGCACACCCTGCCAGCCGATGCATGCAAATCCATGCAAACCCGAGTAGAATCACGTCAAATGATTTGAGGACATTTCTCCCTATCCGATTATGTTTTGGAGCTGACAATTGAACTTAATCGACTGACTTTGTCGATGAGTGAATTTTAGAAACATGAAGGAGTCAAGTTTAAGTTTTAAAAAAAAAGTACCAATAATGAATAGGGTGTGGAAATTAAAAGTAAATGATTATGAATGTCATGTTACGTGGTGATCCCATCGGGGTCGTTACAATTATGGTATCAAAGCAAAACCGGGTTCTAAAATTGATTCTGCAGACTGCCTTCCAGCACTGACTGTCACATGAGCACACTTCAGCAACTGTAAGTATTTATGATTCCAGTATATGTCATTAAGTTAAGATATATCTGTAATGATTTGTCTAGGAATCCCAAAATGGTTAGAGGTCAGCAGAGAGAGACCAATGAGGATAGCAATGCTATTGCTCAGTTGACTGAGCTAGTCATGCGTCAATCTCACCAGATAGAACGACTGATGACTGCTAGAGAGGAACAAGGCAACTCCAGTACTAATGCAACTCATGATCATGGGGGTGAGCGTTTTCACCGGCTTCGACCCCCAGTGTTTAATGGATATGTTTCAGATCCTATTCATGCTGAGGAGTGGATTCGAAAGATAGAAGACATGTTTAAGTATGCAAAGGTTGATGAAGGGGATAAGGTCACCTATGCTGTCTTTCATTTGGAGTTAAGTGCGAGGCATTGGTGGGACTCGATCCAGAACACCGCTAATGCCGAAGCTATGACCTGGGAGATGTTCAAGACTGCCTTCTTTGACAAGTACTTCAGTAGGACTGTTCGGGCCAACAAGAAGAAGGAGTTCATGAATCTACGACAAACTGGCTCTGTGATGGATTACATATACAAGTTTGATGCTTTATCACGGTTTGCTCCCCGTATGATTGAGAATGAGGAGGACAAGATTTACCAATTTGTTCAAGGACTGAAGCCAAGTCTGTACATGAAAGTGAAGACTGCTGGGATACACAATGTACCTTATGGTGAAGTGACGGCTAAGGCCTTGGAGCTGGAAGAGGCAGAAATGACAGCATATACACAGCGCGAGCAGCCAAGGAAACCCACGAAGGACACTCAGCCGCCACCACGTCAGAACAAAGGTTGGCAGCCGCAACAGAACAGGAGACCACAGCAACAACAACAAGGAATAAAGAGACCCTTCAATTCAAATGATGACCAGGGAAAAGGAAAGAAACCTCTGGCACCCCTATGCCCCACTTGTCAGAAGAACCATCCTGGTGAGTGCAAGTTGCTTTCTGGCCGCTGTTTCAAGTGTGATAAGGCTGGACACCTAGTCAGAGACTGCCCCATGCCGCCAGACCCGAACCGTGCAAGAGTAGTACCCAGAGTTTATGCCATGTTGGAAGATGAGGATACAGTGCCGCATACAGTCATAACAGGTACCATTATGATCTGTGGTTTTGCTGCTTACACACTTATAGATACAGGAGTCACACACTCGTTTATATCAACCTTGTTTGTATGCAATCATAACATAGGATCTTTACCAGCTGAAAGGTCATTTAGTGTTATGTTACCATCAGGGAAATCACTATATTCCGAACAGATTGTTAAAGGTGATGTTGTGTCCTTAGGAAGTAAGAAACTATATGTAGAACTGATTGTAATTGACATGAAAGGATATGAGGTGATATTAGGAATGGATTGGTTATTCAGGCGTTATGCCACAATTAGTTGTAGATCTGGGATGGTTGATTTTCGACCCCCAAATGGTGATCATTATTTCTTCCAAGCTATTCCTAAGATAAGCAAAATACCGATTATATCCTCACTAGAAATTTACCGATTACTGAAAAATGGTTGTGAGAGTTACTTAGCTAGCATAATGGATGTTCGGGTGAAGAATAAGATAGAGTTACAAGATATCCCCATAGTCAGAGAGTTCCCTGAGGCATTTCTGGATGACTTGCCAGGATTACCACCTAATAGAGAAGTAGAGTTCGTAATTGATACATATCCCGAGGCATTACCGGTATCTAAGAACCCTTACCGTATGGCGCCTGTAGAACTAAAGGAGTTAAAAGTCCAACTACAGGAATTAGTAGACAAAGTGTTTATACGCCCTAGCAGTTCCCCTTGGGGTGCACCTGTCTTATTTGTTAAGAAGAAGGATGGTTCCCTTAGAATGTGCATAGACTACAGGAAACTAAATAAGTTGACAATTAAGAATAAGTACCCCTTACCTCGGATTGATGATTTGTTTGACCAATTGCAAGGAGCTAAGGTGTTTTCAAAAATAGATTTACGTTCGGGTTATTACCAACTGAAGGTTAAGGAAGGAGATATACCAAAGACAGCCTTCAGAACCCGTTATGGACACTATGAATTCTTGGTCATGTCATTTGGACTGACCAATGCATCTGCAGCCTTTATAGACTTAATGAATCGAGTGTTTCGGGAGTACTTGGACAAATTTGTAATTGTGTTTATAAATGATATCCTGATATACTCACGGACTGAAGCTGACCATGCAGAACATTTAAGAGTAGTTTTGACAACATTGAAGGAGCACCAGCTTTATGCCAAATTGTCCAAGTGTGAATTTTGGTTGGACAAGGTTAATTTTCTTGGCCATGTAGTTTCTGCTAATGGCATATCAGTGGACCAGACCAAAATTCAAGCAATTGAGGATTGGCCACAACCGAAGAACGCCAGTGAAGTCCGCAGTTTCCTTGGATTGGCAGGCTATTACAGAAAGTTAATCAAAGGATTTTCTATGATAGCTAAGCCCCTGACGAATTTGACAAAGAAGGACAAGTATTCTTGGACCGAAGCTTGTGAGGATAGCTTCCAGGCATTGAAAGTGAAGTTAAGAACAGCCCCGGTATTGACTCTCCCAACCGATGAAGGAAAGTTTAGTGTCTACTGTGATGCATCTAAAGTTGGTTTAGGTTGTGTTCTGATGCAAGAAGGTAAAGTTGTAGCGTATGCTTCTAGGCAGTTAAAGAGTTATGAACAGAACTACCCCACCCATGATTTAGAATTGGCCGCTGTCGTTTTTGCCTTGAAGATATGGAGACACTACTTATATGAACAGCAATGTGAGGTGTTTTCTGACCATAAAAGTCTGAAGTACCTCTTTACTCAAAAGGAATTGAACATGAGGCAGAGGCGTTGGTTGGAATTTGTTAAGGATTACGATTTTGAGATCAAGTATCACCCGGGTAAGGCTAACTCTGTAGCTGACGCATTGAGCAGGATGTCAACAACAATGCAACCCGTTGTATCAGCTATGTCTTTGCCTTTGAGGACAGAAGTTCAGAAATTTGAATTGGATATAGTTCCGGAATTGTCAACCTTACTTGCAGAGTTGACCATTCAACCAATGATTTTGGAAAAGATCAAAGAAGCGCAACAGGAGGATTCAGAGGAGAATAACAGAATGATGAACCGGTTGAAGGACACCACCTCTGAGTTTAGTCTTTCCAAGAATGGTATTCTAAGATTTAGAAATCGATGGTATATCCCTTGTGATGAGAAACTACGTAAGTTGATCTTGGCCGAGGCACATTCGTCTCCTTTTTCTGTACATCCTGGCAGCACCAAGATGTATCGAGACCTAAAAACATTGTACTGGTGGCCTAACCTTAAGAGGGATGTTGCTAGGTTTGTAGAGTCATGCTTGGTATGCCATCAGGTTAAAGCCGAGCACCAACGCCCAGGAGGTACCCTCCAGCCTTTACCTATTCCCGAATGGAAGTGGGAACACATAGCTATGGATTTCGTTGTAGGATTACCTAAGACAACTAAAGGACATGATAGTATTTGGGTTGTGATTGATAGACTGACGAAATCGGCCCATTTCTTACCAGTAAGGACAACCTACTCGATGGACCAGCTTGCTGATCTTTATGTGCAAGAAGTTATTAGGTTGCGTGGGATTCCTGCATCTATTGTCTCAGATCGTGATCCTAGATTCATGATATAGCCCTAACCTGCAAGAAAACGTTTAGAGCTTAGAGGGGATCGTTAGCTCCTCGGAATGGCAAGTAATGGCAAAGAAAAACACAAACTTGCAAGATGAACTTGAATGACCAAATGTCCTTAGATGAAAACGAAATTTTATATGATGTTAGTGGAGTGAGTGAGGTGTGTGATAGTGGGAGGCGTGGTCCTGATTCGTTGAGAAGAAAAAGATATGCAAAAAACTTCAAGAATCGGCCAATAGGTAATGTTTTGAAGCCTTTGGCAATAGTTGCTTCCAAGGAAGACAACTCGACTCTTGAACACGGTTTGGGGCCACTTCTTGCTGTTTTCCACTCCCAAGGAGATGGAGAAGAAGATGGCTATATAACCCTTGCAAGCTACCAAGCAAGAAGGGAGTGGTGGGGGCGCAACCCCTCGGTTTTGTGCAAACCGAGCAAACCTTGTTGGTTTCTTCAAACTCCTTCAACCATGGAAGGGAAATCCGTGCATGCTCCTTAAAATCAGTCTAAAAAACTTACAATCACCAATTACCATGCTTTTATAGACCTATGGATGGCTTGGATGTGATTCAAAAAGTGGTCTTCAAAATGGTGTAACCGTTGGATCATGAAGATAGCTTGGATGGCCGAGATGAGTTTGGTTTTCTTGATCCAATGGTTGTGTGATAACCATGTCATCAATCCTTGCCCTTGTGTTGATTGGAGAACCTCTAAGAATCCCTCAAGTGGCAGCCCATGGTTTGGATAAAGGGTAGTGGTCCCCTCCACTCAAGGTTGGGCCAAAATGGATATCTTTTCCTTAAGGCCCATTTCTCCTCTTCCATGCACTCCATGCACTTGCTTTGAACCACTTCCATTCCATCATCTAACTTATCATTCATCTAACCCTAAATGCCTAATATGCATGCTTATAATAAAGTTTAACAAGAAGGCCAATGTTTGCCTCAAAATAAGTTTGAAATAAAAGGATTCCTGCATCTATTGTCTCAGATCGTGATCCTAGATTCACCTCGAGGTTTTGGCAAAGTTTACCGGGCACATTAAGTACAAAGTTATCCTTCAGCACTGCTTTTCACCCACAGACAGATGGCCAATCAGAGAGGACTATTCAGATACTTGAGGATATATTGAGAGCATGTGTGTTGGACTTTCAGACGACTTGGAGCAGACATCTACCCTTGGTTGAGTTTTCTTACAACAATAGTTACCAGTCCACCATAGGTATGGCACCTTATGAGGCATTGTATGGTAAGAAATGTAGATCACCTCTGTATTGGGATGAGGTTGGTGAAGAAAAACTTCTTGGACCCGATATTCTACAACAGATGTCGGATAAGATTTCTGTTATCAGGAAAAGGATGATGACGGCGCAAAGTCGACAGAAGAGTTATGATGATCGAAGAAGGAGGGATCTTGAGTTTGCAGTTGGTGATGAGGTGTTCTTAAAGATTTCACCATTTAAAGGAGTCCTAAGATTTGGCAAGAAAGGAAAACTCACTCCACAGGTTTATTGGACCCTTCCCTGTCTTGGCTAGAATTGGTGGTACAGCTTACAGACTGCAATTGCCCCATCATTGGATAAAGTTCATAATGTCTTTGATGTGTCAATGCTAAGGAAATGCATACGAGATCCGACACAAGTAATTCAACCAACAGGCATTGAGTTGGAGCCGACGCTGGCATATGAAGAGAAACCAGTACAAATATTGGATTATGCAGTTAAGACTCTGAGGAATAAAGAAATTCCATTGGTGAAAGTTTTATGGACAAACCACGGTATTGAAGAAGCCACATGGGAGCGACAGCAAGACATGCTAGACAAACATCCGGAGTTATTTGTTTGAGCAATTTTCGAGGACGAAAATTTTGTTTAAGTAGGGGTGGATGTAACACCCGAGATACGACTAGGTAATTTTCCTAACTATATTAACGGTCATGAATATTTAATCTTCGCGGTTTAGAATTTTATGACAAGTTTAATTATTTACATGTGGGTTTTAAACTAGGTTGAGTGGCAATATTGGAAGTTGAGATCAATATATAAAGAAGAAGGAAAAATTTTAAATTCCACTCAAGCCACTGTAGCCGACACACTCCCTTCCACGATTTCTTCAATCTCCAGAGCTCTCTCTCAGCCGGCGACTTCTTCACCAACGAACGATTTCTCCAGTATTCACTCTGAAAACCCACGTTCGAGGTAAGGTTCAGACAATGTAGTTGTTGAGTAGTTATTTAGAGTCCTGTTTTCAGCTAGAAAACCGAAGTCCCGATTCTGTATTGACAGAGTAATAATAGGAACATTGTTAATCTTAATTTGATAATAGTATTACCGATTTGAATCTGAACTTTGACAACCGACTGTAAGTAGCTGCTAGGTTGAATATGAATGTCCGGAGTTTCGGAGCTTAAATCGCGCACACAAGGTGCTTGGCGGAAAGGACTAAGAAATACAGATTTTATGATGACATTTAGTTAGGACCTTACTAGTTTTGAGTTTTAAGTTATTTAGGATTTTATTCTAACTACGAATATGAAATGTCATAGGCGAGGAAAGCTCAAGTGAAGGTGCTGCTCAGCTAAGGAATCCAGGTAAGTGGATGTATTATGATTTCCGGCCATTAGGGCCCTACACCGCAAGGATACTAGGAAAATTTGTTGAAATGTTTGTCTGATGATTTTGACTAGTAGTTTGCTATGATAAGAAGTATTTGAGCAGCAAAAATGTTAAGTTACATGATGTTTTTACTCGTTCAAACAGTATGACATTCCTCTGTGAAATTCGCGTCCATGCGCTATGAGCTTGTTCATGATTGAGTTAAGAACATGAAGAACCAATGTAAGCATGATTAAGTGCAGAACGGGGGAAATGGCTATGATATGTTCACAAGGCTCATGAATGGCTCGCGAATTCTCCCACTGGTGGAGGCCGGGTTGATGATATGTATGGCTCGCGAATTCTTCCACTGGTGGAGGCCGAGTTGAAGATTAGTATGGCTCGGGAATTCTCCCACTGGAGGAGGCCGAGTTGATGTTAAGTACGGTTCGCGAATTCTTCCGCTGGTGGAGACCGGATTGGCAGGAAAACTCGCGAATCCTCACCCTGGTGGAGGCCGAGCTAATACTGTACGATAGTTCGCGAATTCTCCCACTGGAGGAGGCCGAGCTAGTCGTTACTATGATTGCCCGATTGGCAATTGATTATGTACCCCTGTCTTTCTCCCTCGTTTCCTGCCTTAATACATGCTATGTAAATGATGAAAATGAGTATGAATGAAGAAAGATTTACGAACTTATGTTTCTTTAATTTGTACACTCATGTATGTTTGTCAGTATGCATTCCTTACTAAGCATTAGGCTTATAGTTAAATCTTATGGTGTAGGTGAAGAATTTACAGGTGAGGATACCAAGTTTAATGAAGAAGTTTAAGATCGGTAGCTGGAGGTTGCTCAGTGTGACAGTGAAGGCTGGATAGGCGACTAAACTCCCTGGTTATGCTCATAGTAAGTTAGAAAAGTTTACCACGAACAGATGATTAAATAGAAAAGAATTTCTTATAACAATGAGGTATAGATTTGAAGAGTTTGTCTTTAGAGTCTGAATACGATTTTAAGGATTTATGGATGATTTGCTTCGTTTGAGTCTTCCGCTATGCGTATTTTAGATGAGTTTATGATTTTTACTCTTTGGTGAGTTGTGATATGTTCTATCGAATGAAGATATTTAATGGCTATAGTGTTTTACTGCCGTATGATAGAAGCTGGATGAGATAACTATCCGGCTGACGTCATCGGCGGGTATCAATAGAAGAGAGTTAAGAGATTGAGTCTTCCGGATGACGTCTCCGGAAGATGTAGTATATTTCCTTCACCGGATGATGTACGTACTATCTTGTTGTTTAGCAATCGGCAGATGTAGCGTGATATAGTCACCGGATGATCTGAGGAGTCTTTTACCGGATGATATAAACATGGTTTTGTCGTCTAGTGACCGGAGGATGTAGAGTATTTTCCTCGAATGATGAAAAATGTTATTTTGGCATCTAGTGACCGGTGGAGAAAGTGTTGTTATTCACCGGATGATGTAGACGATGTTTGTCGTTTAGTGACCGGGTGAGATTTTAAAGAGTCACGTGTTTGTCTCGTGTCCACCGGTGGATGCCCCTACTGGGCAATGTTTTAATTGAGCATGTGAAACCCACGTGCCCACCGGAAGATGTCTTCTATTAGGCTATGATAAGTGAGTCACGCGGAGTACATGTGACAAATCGGATGGGCACACCCTGCCAGCCGATGCATGCAAATCCATGCAAACCCGAGTAGAATCACGTCAAATGATTTGAGGACATTTCTCCCTATCCGATTATGTTTTGGAGCTGACAATTGAACTTAATCGACTGACTTTGTCGATGAGTGAATTTTAGAAACATGAAGGAGTCAAGTTTAAGTTTTAAAAAAAAAGTACCAATAATGAATAGGGTGTGGAAATTAAGAAGTAAATGATTATGAATGTCATGTTACGTGGCGATCCCATCGGGGTCGTTACAGAGTTCCTCTCCCTTTCCTTCCTTAATATACATTTTTTTCACATATAGATTTATACACACAATTTTAGTAAAAATAAACAAATTTCTAGCTATAGAAAATAATTAATAACAAGCGTACCTCATTCGAATGGATGGTGGAATTATGCAATGGACTCAAAATGAAAAAGAAATAAGAAGTGTTAAATAAAACAATAAAACAAGGCTAGTATAATACTAAATGTACTAAAGGAAAATATAATATAATGGTGAAATGACTAACATACTACATAAAAGATCAAAGGAGCCTGAAACAGTGTGCACCACCCCCAAACTTTCTTTGAATAGTGACGTGCCAAGGCCCATAAACCGATCTCAACCCGAGACCCTTAAAGTAATTAGCATTCTAACTAATTGGAATTATTTTCTTTATTTGCAGGTAGTTGATGATCGTGAAGGAAATTCAACTTGGAGCACTTGGAGGAGGCTACAACTCGGCTCATGGGAATTTGTCTTCCCGGCCCATTTAAATTTGTAATTTTTATTTTTAAACTCATTTGACATACTCTAGCTTTTATTGTATGGATTATATATATTGCATATCATGCATTAGATTGTGTGGTTAGGGTTAGATGTATGTTGGTGGAATATGGGTTGAAGAAAATTCAACAATTTATTCAAAGGAAAAAGCCCTTCACAAGATCGAGCCCAAAGGAAGCCTCGGCCCAAAAAAGAGCCCAAATTTAAAGGTATGATTTTGCAAGTAGAAGAGTTAGTGGCAACATGGATTGAAGACTTGGACAAATTTCAGCCATTGATCAACTTTTGGCTCAGACTTAATCTCCACCGCACAGCTGGAGGCGTGCGGGTAGGCAGCTGGAGGGGCGCGGGCAGGCGCTGGAGCATGGGCAGGCGCGCGCTGGAGCGTCACTGGCGCTGAGGTGGCACGCTCGGGTTGGCCAACGGGTGCGCGAACGGATTGCTGACGGGCGCGCACGCACAGATCACTCCATCTCGGCCATTCTTCAATTTTCTTCAAATCCAATAGTTCAAATTCATCCTTTTCAAACCCTAATCCACCTAGGTTATCTATTTAAGCATGACATTAGTGTTTGTATGGAACTTTTGCCAAATTAATAAAATAACTCTTTTTCTTTCAAAGCTTTGCTTTGGTTTTCCTTGGTTCTTTGAATCAAGTGGAGAAGCCCTCCATTATTGGCTTAGCTTCGGGTTGCTAGGTTAATTCTTAACTATTCCCTTGCCTTTTCCAACGAGATTAGGAGTTGAGTATGAAAACCTAGGCCCTAGGTGGTCGATTTTCCTCTGGGAAAATCGTGTATTCAAAGAGCCTAACGTTAGATAACTCTTTGAATCCGCCGAAGTTATTTTATTTTCTTGCATTTCCATCACATTTTCACACACATTTCCACCTTTAAATTCGGCCATCAAACTCACACACTCCACATTTATTTTCTTGCATTTTATTCTTCATTTTCATCTTGCATTTCTTCACAATTTCACACACCCTTCTCTTCATCTCTTTCTTTATTTTTCTCCACATTTAATACCCTCATCATACACTCTATATTCGGCCACCAACACACACATCACTCACCTCATTTTTCTTTGCATTTATTGACATATTATTCCCTTATTTTCAGCCATATTCACAACCACACAACCGAGAACTTTTCTTGAATATTTTGCAGGTTTGAACACGACCCTTTTCTAAGGGATTTCGTGTCAAGGCTAGTATAATACTAAATGTACTAAAGGAAAATATAATATAATGGTGAAATGACTAACATACTACATAAAAGATCAAAGGAGCCCGAAAGAGTGTGCGCCACCCCAAAACTTTCTTTGAATAGTGTCCCCACTATTTACAAAAGATGTTATGAAAGATATCCCCTAAAAAATATACATCCAAACCCCAACACTCTATCTTCTACATATGCTCGTTGTCTGAATTCTCGGGGTCTACAAAACCAACTAGAGGGTATGTAATTTCCATAGTCTTGTTTTTAGATTTAGAGAGGCGGTTTGGTAAGATATGAAATTTTGAATCAACTAAAGTGGCTCGACTACTTCTCATAGAAGATCTCATTGGTTGTGGCCGAGATGCTCTATCCTCAGCTGCTGAACCATATCTGGAGTGATCCTCCATCCTCTGTGTTGGGTTCCAGTTCACTTGTGGACTCAAATCTATAATGGACAATGACCCATTATGATTAAAATGGTTTTTCTGCTCATGCTGGACCCGTAGTCAATTTAGGGTTTCATGGTTTTTCTTATTTATTGATATTTGAGTTGCAAAACTCAGTTGTACCGATTTTGATTAGTGATCGTTCTCCTCTGTCTGTGTTTTTTTTTTCGTCTAGGGTTTTCCACGTAAATTCGGTGTCCATTATTTTTTCATTTTCTTTTTTGGTTTCTCGTTCAGTTTTTCAACAAATTGCTATCAGAGCGACATTGAAGGTTTCAAAAATCAGGTTTTGATTTATCGGAGGTATTTCGAATGGTTGAAATTTTTGTTTTTGTGGAAAAAGAAATTAGGAAAATAAAAAAAAAAAAAAGAAAAATGAGAATAGAAAAGAATAGAGGCATCCCTAAAAGAGGGCCGTTGTATGTGAAGAACATTAAAGGTTCAAAGTAGGAACCCTAATTTTTCAGCCGGCATCTGCGAAGATGTCATCCGCAGCCGAGATAGGAGAATGCCATGGAAGTATTGCCGCGCCATTGCCCACTATCCGCTCTCTCACTCGCACGCCACGCTCACGCAGAATCATCGCACGCAGAGCCCCAGTGCGACGCTCGATCTCAATAGCCCTTCGCCGCCGATTTTGCACAGGTTTGTGCAAAAACCAACCACTGATCAAGAAGGAGCAACGTCGCTGCCTTCTCTAGCAGAAGTCGCCAAATTTAAGGTAGTCGCCGATGTTCCTCTCTGTCTCCGATTCCAAGCAAATCATATACAAGCTTCGCAGAACTGTTATTGGCCGAACAATAATCATACTCAAGGGTAAAATTGAAAACTTTATTTGTTTTTCAATATTGGAAATATCTAGATTTTGCCTTATTGGTTTTTTGGCAGAATATCGTGTAATTTTCTTGTGTTATTTTGAATTTTCTAGGGGCTGAGTTATTGATAGTATATTATTTGGTTATTTTGGAGAATTTTATCGAGGGCTGAGATATTTTTGGGCTGGAATTTTGTTTATCAAATTTGGGATTTTGGAATTGAAAATTCTGAAATTATTTGGGAGATTGATTATGATTCATAGAAAGTAACCTGAGTCGGATGGTCACATTAAATGGCTCCAACTATCATGTGTGGAAAGAGAAGATGAAGTATCTTCTCTATGTGAATGACTATTGTTTAACCGTGTTTGCTGGTGCAAAACCGCCAGCTAAATTTGACGTCGAATGGGAATTGTGTTATAATCAAGTGTGCAGTTACATTCAGCAGTGGGTAGATAATAATGTCCTCAACCATGTCAGTGAGGAAAAGAATGCTCAAAGCTTGTGAAAAAAGCTTGAAGAGTTGTACGCTTGGAAGACCGAAAACAACAATTTGTATTTGATCAAGCAGCTTCTAGGGTTGATGTTCCAAAATGAAAAAGCAATGATCGATCACTTGAATACATTTCAAGAAATTATAAATCAGTTGGCTGGAATGAAGATCAAATTTGATGAAGAGGTTCAGGGGTTTGATGTTTCTTGGAACTTTATCGGACTCGTTGGAGACATTGAGAATGTCGTTGTCCAACTCGGCTCCAAATGGTGTTTTGGCTATAGATGTAGTCAAGAGTAGTGTTCTGAATGAGGAGATGAAAATAAAGTTGACGGATTCTTCTTCACAGTCATACATTCTGGTCACCGAAAATAGGGAGATGAGTCAAAGCAAAGCTCCTAGGCAACAGAAATTGAAGTCAAAGCAAGTTAGAAAAATACGCCAATTTTGAGTGTCATCGTTGTGGTAAGAATGGACACATCAAGAGATTTTGTAGAAAGTTTCTTCAAAAAAATCCAAATGCCAAGGGAAAATAAAAGAAGACTGAAGGAGGTGACACGGGCAAGAATGTAGCCATGGCCACCAAGGATTTCTTTATTGTGTACGACAGAGACGTCTTTAATCTCGCTTGCCAAGATACAAGTTGGGTGATCATAGTGGCGCTTCGATACATGCTACTTTGCGGAGGGATTTCTTCATGTCTTATACTTCCGGTGACTTTGGATGTGTAAGGATGGAAAATGATGGCGTTGCAAAAGCCATTAGTATGGGAGACGTGCATTTGGAGACCGACAACGTCAACACCTTGGTTTTAAGAGGTGTGAAGTACATCCCCAACATCCGCATGAATTTGATCTCGACCAGCAAGCTCGACGAAGAAGGGTTTTGCAACACTTTTCGTGATGAAAAATGGAAACTCGTCAAAGGCTCTTTGATTGTGGCAAGAGGAGAAAAATGTTCCTCATTGTATGTGTTGCACGCGAAGATCACGAATTCTACAGTCCATACGGTGGACGATGAAGGCGTTGTAGAACTTTGGCACAACCGACTTATCCATATGAGAGAGAAGGGATTGATGATTCTAGCCTAGAGGAATCTACTCTCAGGTATGAGAAATGGCTCTCTAAAATTATTTAGCTTTCAAGAGTGTTACCCACTCGCGAAAACCAGGTATAATTGACATAGTGCACTCCGATGTGTGTGGTCCGATGAAGACAAGAACACTTGGTGGTGCATTGTACTTTGTGACTTTCATCGACGATCATTCAAGGAAGATTTGAGTGTATACGTTGAAGTCAAAAGATCAAGTGCTGAGTATTGTGGTCCTTTTGATGAGTATTGCAGAGAGCAGGGTATTCAGCATCAAAAGACACCTCCGAAGACTCCTCAGTTGAACGGGTTAGCTAAGAGAATGAAAAGGACAGTTGTTGAGCGGGTGAGATGTTTGCTTTCGCAATCACAGCTGTCGAGATCCTTTTAGGGTGAAGTCTTGAATACAGTGGTTCATGTTTTGAATCTCACACCGAGTGTTCCGTTGGGTTTCAAATTTTCAAATAAAATGTGGTATGGAAAGAAGCTTCTTATAGCCATCTATGCATCTTTGGGTGCAAGGCTTTTGTTCACATTCCAAAGGACGAGTGATTGAAGCTCGATGTGAAGACGAGGTCGTGTGTGTTCATCGAATATGGTCTTGATGAGTTTGGCTACAGGTTCTACGATCTGGTGCATAAATAGCTTTTCAGAAGCCAAGATGCAATGTTCGTGGAAGACTAAGACATCAATGACATCGATAAAGTAGAAATGACACATAGGTACAATAATGATTTGATTGATTTGGATCAAATTTATACACCTGCAGAGCATTCCGATAAAGGGGGAATGGAACCAGAGCATGATATCAGTCCCACAAATTATGAAGTCCCCACAGCTGATAATGTTGAACCGACTGAGCAAGTCGAAGAAGAGGTTCAAGAGTTGCCAGACGAACCTCCTTTGAGAAGATCCACTAGAGAGCAGCATCCTTCGACGAGATTCACTTCAGATGAGTATGTGATGCTCACAGATGCCAGAGAGCTAGACACTTACCAAGAGGCTACTTCCGTTAATGAGAAGAAAAAGTGGTTGAAAGCCATGGAAGAGGAGTTGCAGTCTCTTCATGAGAACCACACTTATGACTTGGTGAAGTTACCCTAAGGAAAGAAAGCTCTCAAGAACAGATGGGTCTATAGGTTGAAGACCAAAAATGCAACCTCACAACCAAGGTACAAAGCACGGTTAGTTGTGAAGGGGTACGATCAGAAGAAAGGAATCGACTTTGAAGAAATATTTTCACCGGTGGTGAAGATGTCCTCGATCCGTGTTGCTCTTGGTTTTGCGGCGCGCTTGAACCGAGAGATCGAGCAACTTGATGTGAAAACTACGTTTCTTCATGGTGACTTGGAGGAAGAGATCTACATGGAGCAGCCCGAGGGATTCAAAGTCAGAGAAAATGAGCAACTTGTGTGCAAGTAGAAGAAAAGCTTGTATGACCTCAAATAAGCTCCACGACAGTGGTACAAGAAATTTGAATCCTTTATGGTGAGTCAAGAGTACAGCCGGACATCATTAGATCATTGTGTGTTTATCAAGAGATACTCTAATGATGACTTCATTATTCTCCTCTTGTATGTTGATGATATGTTGATCATATACCATGATACTAGCAAGATTGCTAAGTTGAAGAGAGAGTTGAGCAAGTCTTTTGCGATGAAAGACTTGGGTTCGGCAAAGAAAATACTTGGTATGAAGATCTCTCGTGATAGAAAAAATGAAATTTCCTTGCATGATTTATACCTTAAGTTTATCCAAACTCTTTTTCCACACTATCCTAACATTCATCTAGTCTTAAATGCCTAAATGCATGCTTTAATAATTCCTTACAATAAGGCCATTGTTTGCCAAATAAAACACACAAAAGGTAACCAATAGAACACATATAATATTTGGTTACAATGAGTTGAATTAGGGAAGACAAATTCTCTCTTTATCTTTACGCTTCCAATCCAAGCTTTTAAATATTCAACTCCTACGAAATGAGAGCCAAATGCATTACTAAATGCATCCTTGTCAATAAACGCACTTACCTTGATTGGTGACGGAGCCTTGGGCACATCATCCTCCCCGGCTTCTTGAGGATTTGTCCTCAAATCCAAATGGTGCTCCTTCAAACTCCTTTTATCTTTTCCCGGATCAAAAGGAAATGTGATTGCTAGGTGGTAGACTACATCATTGTGGCCTTCAAAAAATGATTACATTAGCAAGAAAATTTGGCCATGGGTTAGGTCAAGCTTAGTAGAGTATTTCTCTTGACAATTCCCCCATTAGTATAATGTTGAAGATGATGGTTGCCTCCAATTCATGCAAATTTAACCTCCTTAAGATATTAAATTTTAAGTGGAAAACTAGAAACATGCTAATGAAATTATCAATAAGCTCAAAATTTAACAAGGTTAACTTCCATAAGAACAAATATTCTATCTTCAAGATAAGAGGTAAATTCATGGATATTCAATAATATTTCCAAAATGGATGTAACAAGTCATACAAAATAGTAGGTGCTACATAAAATGGATCCTCTCTCAAATAATCTTTAAAAGAAATCAACAAAGAGGAATTATAAACAACACATCCAATAATCTATTCAAGTAGACAACTGAAGTAATCTACCATCCAATCAATCTTAAATAACCGAGCAAGTAGATTATTAGGTGGCACATACCTTATATTAGATAAACAATTCTTTTCCGACATATAGGAAATAATTTCAACTTGGTAGGGAAAAGAATCATAATAACTATTAAATTCAAAAGTAGTAACTCTAGTTAACAAATTAGAATCTAGAATCCGAAAAGTCAATGACTCTATACACATGCAAAACCAATTTGGAAATTTGATTTCTTCTTTCAAGTAAAGGCACATATAATATTCATTCATAATCTTACTCTTAATTTTTCTTCTTTTAAGATAAATGGTTTTGAAGTATACAATTATAAGTTTAAGAACTAGATTCATACTATTCAAGAATACAATCAATTCTATGGATCTACTAACACAATGCCACGTCATGATTATGCAATAAATTTCTATCGTTTCAAAGCTCAACAAAATAATAGGCATTAAAGAGCTTTCCTTAACCACAAACATTAACTTCATCATAGAAATATTGTTATATTCATCTTCCACATTTTTAATGAATCAAATAGATAAAGCATAAAAAGGTGTGGTGGCATAATTTTCTTTAATAACTTACTCAATAAGGTTATGCCAACATAAAAATTTAAAACAAAAAAAATATATAATTTATATTTCATCCAATTCTAAAAAACCAAGTAATTAAATGATTTGGAGGAATAAATAGGAGTATTATGTCGCTCAACATTTTACTAGACCACTCATCCTTAAAGTTTGGCTCTATAATGCTAGGATGCCCTAAAGTTCTAGGAAGACTTCTTTCCTTATTAGTCCATGAAGGGATAATGGGAAAATCATCCTTCACATGAACTTTACTCTTGGTTTGATTTAGGAAAGGATATAAATAAAGTTTACTTACTAAGTAGGATTCTTGAATATGAGGAATAGACATATATGCATAATTCACAAAAAAAAGGTCTCCTCTATAACATAAGTTGGATCAATGAAGTCCTTAGCAAAAATATCCTTCCTAGGATAAAAAGGGTCAAGCAAAAGTACATCCTTGAAAGTTTTAAAATTTTAGAATTCCTTGGTTTTGGATTCTAATATTTGGGGTTTAAAGGTTTTAATGGCTTCTTCCATTGGTTCACTTTCTACCACAAGAAAAGATTCCTCAAATAGCTCATTGATTCCAAAATCTTCAATAATTTCGGTTGGGGTAAGGAGTTGTATAATACTATCTCCTAGATTGTCCCCTTGTTTATCATCCCTAAGTAATGGTCCTTCCATAGGATAAATGATCTCTTCTTCATCCTCTTCCTCTTCACTAAGAGATGCTTCCATAACTAATTATTTTTCCTCCTCCTTTTCTTCTAAAGGTAATTTCAATAGAGTTATCATCCTCATCCTCCTCACTAAAGGTTTCCTCAATAAATTTGATTTGAGTTTTGGCTAGGGAAGGGGATGGCTCACACAACATTGAGGTAGGCCAATGGTGATACTCTTTTTGATGGGGACTTCGGAGGTTTGGTTTGTACTATGGATTTTTTTCTAGTGACCTTGGTGCAAACTTCTTTTGCATAAGCCTTTTCATGGCTCTCCAAGTGCACACTTCTTCCTCATCATTCTCCTCTCTTTTTGCTAAGAGGTTATTCCACCAATAGCTAGCATAATCAACTAGCTTCTTAGAGGCTAGCCTTATATTTCCATTTCCCGAGTACTCTCCAAAAGTAAAATATTCCTCAACTCTTTCTATCCAAGAGAGAAATTCTTCTCTATCCAAGGTTCTTCTAAAATAAGGTATGGATGGTTCCTCAAATTTATGATAGTTTTGGAAAGCTCTAAAGTTTGATCTTCTTAGAGGTTTGGGTCTGTAACGACCTTATTTTCCAGTAAGATATTGTCCGCTCTGGGGATTGGGCCGTAGCCCAATATCCTCCCCTCACGGCTTTGTTTGGCGAGAACTTCCCAGAAGGTCACCCAACTTGAACTTGCTCTCGCCGAAGCACTTTTAACTTCGGAGTTCTTATGAGATCCGTTGCCAATTGTCCTCCAAAACGCGTCTTACTATCTTGGGAGGGATCTCTTACATATGTTTCATTTCCACATACTTCCCAAGCGATGTGGGATTGTGACGACTCCCTTTTTACGACTCGTCACCTTCCGGCTCGCCCGCGCGGACGTACCGCCATCTGGGTTCCGGTTCGTGCAGCCATCGTACACATACTTACACATACTTACACATCCGGGTCATCACAATCACCCCCCCTCGGGGGCCCAACGTCCTTGTTGGCCACATTTCAGGTTGGGTGACCTTCTGGGAAGTTCTCGCCAAACAAAGTCGTAAGGGGAGGATATTGGGCTACGGCCCAATCCCCAGAGCGGACAATATCTTACTGGAATAAGGGGTCGTTACAAACTGTAGCGACCCTAACACTGTACCCATATTTTCCCGTATTATTTTTTTTGTACCTACAACTTTAAACCTAACGTTCAAATGGAAATAATACTTTAAAATTTGAAATCGTTTTTGTTTATGCTTTTAAACCATTTAACAAACTTAAAAACAATTTAAATATAACTTAAAACAATATATCAAAACATTTAAAAACAAAGAAAAATAATTGGCTGATGAAAGGAGGGCAAAAGGGGAAATTCCCCTTGAAAATATACGGGCGATCGATAGCCCATTTCAGGCGATCGACCGCCAATCATAAAAGGGAGGGGCGATCATGATCGCCCCTCGCTGTGGTGAACGAACGCCTCGCGATCGATCGCCACACGCTCTGGAATTTTTCCAGAGCGTGGCGATCTCCTTGGTTCACGATCGCCACTCTTGGCGATTGTTCGCCAAGTGTTCTGCCTCCCCTATTTTTTTCTTCTTTCTTTCCTCTTCACCTGCACACACTTCTCACACATCTTTCCCTTAAACTTTAACACAAATCACACCATAAACGTATAACATACAATAGCTCAAACCTCACCTCTTTTCACATTTTGTCGCTCACCCAATAAACGACTCAAAACATATTTAAAACATAACCTGATTTCACATTTTTCCCTTCCTTTGATTTTCTATTTGTTTCGTCCTTTGTTTCGTTAATTAACCGACGATTCGGTTTCTCCAAATCTCCTTATTTCTCCAATAAATCCAACTTATTACTAAGGTTCGATTAAAACTATCCGTTCGCAATTCGGATCTCGTTTACTGTTTTTACCAAAGTATCCTTTATATTACGATAGACGTAATTCTCGTAAAATTAGCGTTAAACTTCTAAAATTTCCGAAATTTTCTTAAAATCCATATTAATTATCAGGATCATAATAACGCTTTCTTTTCATGAAACCGACTTAATTTGACAAAATTTATAAAAATGCCAATATATTAAAGTAATATTCCGTACAGCCGGGTATTACAGGATCTTCTCCTAAGCATAGGTTCATGAGGCTTCCTAGATTTGTCTAATCTCATCTTAGAAACTAGGGTGCTAAGGTCTCGGTTTATCTCCTTAATTTGGTGGTTCCATTGGTTGACTTCTCTAACTATCTCATTAAGTTGGTTTTCCATGGTAGGCTCCACTTTTTTGGGCTTTGGTACTCTCAATGGGGGATAAGATGGTTCTTGGTAAGGTGTACTAGAGCTTCTTCTAGTAGACATAATAACCAAAATTAGTCAACACAACAATTCAAGCAAAGTTATAAACTACTAGGAACCAAATATTAAATAGCACACAAAACACAACAAGCACATAACACAACGTCTTTTTTTTTTTTGTAAAATTTAAAATAAATTAAAAGAAAAAGAGCAAACTAAAGATTAAACTTAACATGATTCAGCTATCATGCATGCAAATTATAGAAGCAACAAACTACAACAAGCAAAAGATTAATTCTTGGTTAGCACAAAATGGCACAAACAACAATTAAAGAGAACTAAGACACAGAATTTTGCACAATTTTAATGTTCACTTGCAGCTTATTATCAACCAAAAGTAGATGCATTTGATAGCACTTTAATCTTTATAAAATAGGAGAATAATTTAGCAAAATTGGTGCAAAAACATTGGTGCAACATCTTAGCAAATTGTTAGATTGTGGCATGCTCTCGGTTAATTGGTTGTTGGTTCGATTTTTGTTAACAACTTAAAGCAAAAGCAACCAACATTTTCAGGCATTAATCATCATAAAAAAAAAAAAAAAAACTTCAAAGATTCTGCAGCAGTGTCTAAAGTGGTCCCCAAATGTCAACATTTTACTAGCCATTTAAGGAAAGAAACACAAATTCTATTTGTTCATCTTATGCTGTTCATTTTTTGGTCATTCAATTGTAGCAGTAAACAACAAATTCTGTTATGTAATGGTGTTAACTTTAACCTAGAGATAATTCAAATTTTACTGTGAGAAAAAGTGATTCAGCAAATACAAAACAGCAGCAAAACACAACACATCAGGTGGTCCACAGACCTGCTAAAGCACCTTTTGGAGCACTAGTGTTGTTTCAAAAGAAAAAAGATGGAAGTTTACGAATGCGTATAAATTACCGGGCACTCAACAAAGTCACAGTGCGCAACAAGTATCTCATTCCACTTATCACTGACCTTTTTGATCAATTATATAAGGCCAAGTACTTCACCAAGCTTGATCTGCGATAAGGTTATCATCAAGTAAGGATTGCAGAAGGAGACGAACCCAAGACAACATGCTTAACAAGGTATGGAGCCTTTGAATTCTTGGTGATGCCCTTCGAACTCACAAATGCCCCTGCAACATTCTGCACCCTCATGAATACCTTGAGAAATTTGTGGTGGTGTACCTTGATGACATTGTGGTATACAGCGAGACGCTAGAAGAGCACAAGACGCATCTCCGTTTGGTTTTCGAAAAGCTAAGAGAAAACCAACTATATGTGAAGAAAGAAAAATGCTCTTTTGCTCAGGAGACCATCAATTCCTCGGCCACATTGTTGAACAAGGTCGTCTTCGCATGGACCCTGGTAAGATAAGTGCTGTCAAAAGCTGGAAGACCCGACATCTATCACTGAACTGCGTTCCTTCCTCGGGCTTGCCAATTATTACAGACGCTTTGTAGAAGGATTTTCGAAGAGAGCCGCACCCCTAACAGAACTCTTAAAGAAAGGAGTTCCTTGGGAGTGGAACTCCGAATGTCAAAAATCTTTTGCTGACTTGAAAGCAACTATGATACAAGAGCCTGTACTTGCACTAGCATATGTCACTCAGCCATTTGAAGTGGAAACTGATGCCTCAGATTTTGCTCTAGGAGGAGTCCTTATGCAGAATGGTCATCCTGTTGCCTTCAAAAGTCACAAGTTAAAGGAGGCAGAGAGAAAATACATTGCTTCCGAAAAAGAAATGTTGGCCGTAGTACTTTGTCAACGCATGTGGAGATAGTATTTACTTGGGTCGAAGTTGGTCGTGAAAACAGACAACTCAATCTGTCACTTCTTTGAACAACCAAAACTCTCGGCCAAGCAAGCGCATTGGCACGAATTGATTTCAGAGTTTGATTTTAACTTCAAACACAAGTCAGGCCTGAGCAACCGAGTAGCTGATGCATTAAGCCAGAAGGCTGAATGCGCGAGTTTATGTTATCTATCTCAACTTCAAGCAAGTAAAGTTAACGGATCATTAAAAGATTGCATTCAAGATAATCTCCAAAATGACACCAGAGTTCAAGCTGTCTTACAACTTGTGAAGGAAGGAAAGACTCCGCAATTCTGGATTGAAGATGACTTACTCTTCACCAAGGGAGACCGTTTGTATGTGCCTCGAAGCAACAATTTGCGACATACTTTTCTGCGAGAATGCCACGATACCCTGTGGGCCGGTCATGCTGGGTGGCTTCGTACCTATGCTCTCTTGAAAAAAGGATATTACTAGCCGCAAATGAAGATTGACGTCATGCAGTACACTAAAACTTTTCTTGTGTGCCAACAAGTTAAAGTCGAAAGAAACAAGGTTGTTGGCCTACTAGAACCACTGCCCTTACCAAAAATGCCTTAGGACAGTGTTTCCTTTGATTTCATCACCAATTTGTCATCTGCTAACAACTTTGAGGCAATACTGGTGATCATCGACAGGTTTTCTAAGTATGCCACGTTCATTGCGGCCCCGAAGCACTACCCCACAGAGATGACTGCCCAACTCTTCTTCAAACATATTGTCAAGTTGTGAGGAATTCCTCAAAGCATTGTCAGTGACCGAGATCCTCGATTCACAGGGTCGAACTGTTCCATTTGCTTGGATCAAGTTTCAATATATCTTCCAGTTTCCTTCCTTAAACAGACGGCCAGACATAACACTTCAACAACTTACTTGAGGAGGAATATCTATGCCACTTCATCAATACAAATCAAAAGAATTGGACCAATTTACTCGACGTAGCACAATCGAAATAGTCTACGGGAGGTAACCCATCATGCCCCACACGTTGGAGCAGCCCTATTTGGGGAAGAGTCCAAAAGTGTACAACTTCTCCAAAGAATGGAAGCAAAATACGGGAATAGCTCACGCCTACTTAGAACGTGCCTCTAAACATATGAAGAAGTGGGCAGATAAGAAGCGGCTACCAATGGAGTTCAAGGCTGGAGACTTTGTGCTAGTTAAGTTATTACCTGAACAACTTCGTTTCAGGGGAAAGAAGGACAGGCGACTCCTCAGAAAATACGAAGGCCCTATTGAAGTCATGGAGAAAGTCGAAAGAGCCTCCTACAGAGTTAATCTTCCAGCGTGGCTTAGAATTCACCGTGTCATCCATGTCAACAATTTAAAGCCCTATCATGCAGACGACGAAGATGAAGAGAGGAACGACATCACCAGACCAAATATCTCTACCAACAACAAAAAGAAGAAAGAAGTTGAAGAAGTCCTTGCAAAGCGGAATGTCAACATAGGTCGACGACAGTACCAGAAGTATCTGATCAGATGGAAGGGACTTGGAGACGATGAGGTATCTTGGGAGAAGCAATAAGATTTGGAAGAATTAGCAAAGATGATCAAAGAATTCAAGCAGAAGCGGAGTTGACGAGGAATCAACAGCCCAAATAGGGGAGACCAGGCGATCGCTCGGCAACTGCCCTGGAATTTCTTCCAAGGCGTGACCAGAGAGGGGCGATCGATCGCCCTCCTTGGCGATCAATCGCCAAGTCCTCTGGAATCCGAATTTCCAGAGGACTTGCATCCCTCTCTTTTCTTCCTTTCATCACCTGCATATACATATACTTAACACCTAATTTTACAATTTCATTAACACAACTCTACCTACATCACAATCATACATTTCAACATCAATCTCTCGACACTCGCACATCCTCCGCAATCTCACCCAAAACCGACTCGAGACGTAATTTAAAACGTAGTAAAACCTTATGAAAACAAACTGCATGGATAGGTTTAAAAACCGAACATATCCCTATTACCAAACATTTACAAAACAAGTTTTCAAAACATTTAAAAACTTTAAAACATAAACCTATTCACTATCCAAGTTCCAAACATGCTAAAATATTCTAACTATACAATTATTCTTTTCAGTCTAGTATCAGCCCAAAACGTCCCAATACTCCCAAAACACATACATACATCACCACGGGTCAGGTTAAGCATCGACTGCGCCAGCACACTCCCGCAAGCCATCCTCCGTCAACTGCATCACTCTTCAGGTGGAGAGATCTCGTCCTCACCATGTCAAGATCACCTACACCATACAAACACACTATGAGCTAAAGGCTCAGTAAGTTTCGTAAGTGCAATGCATGCTGTGCATATGAGTTTCAAAAATCTTGCAACATTTTCTTATCGTTACGTCGCAGACACATTGTCACCGAGATATCATGTAATACCCGACTTGTACGGATTTTTGGATTTTATATATATTATATTCATATTTTATTATATAATGGCATTTTTGTAAATATGTCAAATCAAATCAGTTTCGCAAACGGAAAGCGTCATTACGACGTTAACGATTAATAGGAATTTTAGAGAATTTTGGGGAATTTTCGGAGTAACAACGCTATATTCTGAGTAATAACCTCTATCCTAATGTAAAGGACGTGTTAGTAAAAATAGTAAATGAAGTCCGATTCGTGAACGGACGGTTTCATTAAATCCCAAATAATAAGTTGGACTTGTTGGTGAAATGAGGAAATTTGGTGAACCCGAATAGTTGGACAATTGACGAACCGAAGGACGAAACAAAATAGAAATATGTGCTAAGGGCAAAATGGTAATTTGCAAAGTAAATTTTATAAAAATAACCTAAACTTCTTTTCTCCTCACTTTTTCTTTCCTTCTCTGTTTCACGAAAACGACAGAGAGCTTTCCTCCTTCGCGATTTCTCTCGGCCGCGGCGATTCCTCAACGATCCGACCTCCGTTCGTTCCGTTTTCTTCGCGATTTCTCCTCCTTTCGCAACCCTAGGTATGAGCCTACAATCTTAGAGCTCTTATTTTGACGTTTACGGTGTTTTAGGCAATTAGGGTTTTGATTAGTTTTCGTTAAAAACGCTAATTAGGGTTCGTAATTAATAGGTTAGCCGTGATTCAGTATATATTGAACGTATTGGACGCTATTGGACGAAGTTAAATCAATTTGTGAAAAAGTTAAAATTTATAAGTTTTCGGGTTTTTGAGGAAAAACTCGTTAATTGAGGTTTTGGATTATCGAGCATTAATTGACGTTATAAACGTTTCGATTAGCTAAGTTAAGAATTTAGGAGAATTCTTTAGTTAAGATTTGTAATTTGGACGTCAATAGCTTAAATTGGTTTTAACGACGAATATCGTGTTTTGCCTCAGACACACGACTCCCGTGGACGAAGCTTGAGATTTCGCGCGCTCAAGGTAAGTTCTCGTGACTTACTCTGACCGATTGGTCTACACCGTACATCGATTTAGCGTCGAGGATCTTGTGGATTGTTTGCTTTATTGCTTTGGTTGGGTAGATAGGTTTATAATTGTTAGGTTATGCTATTTCGGTCTTGATGGTATGCGTGTTGGTTGTTTACTTTATGTCTATTAACTGTTCATGCATCACGTATTTCGAAAGTCATGAAAAATGAATTTCCGCACGTGTTTTAAGAAATGAAACGAACCTCTGTAATTAATCTACGTAAATCTGTATCTGGTTACGCGAGGTGGGGCTCAAGCATGGCTGTAGGGTTTGTGAGCATGTACCCCCCTCCTCTAGGTGGAAAGTGGTAGTTCGACCGCGGAATGTATCCTTTCCATTTAGAGGGCTGATATCTCGGTAACAATCTGTCTGCGACGTAATAAAATGAAATGAATGAATCTGTATCTGTATCTGTATCTGAATCTGTAATCTGAGTATGTTTTCTGAATGGCATACGCACGCATGCATCTACATTTACGAAGCTTACTGAGATTTCATTATCTCATAGATGTCTGTATGGTGTAGGTGAAGTGATAGGTGATATTGAGCCAGGTGAGGACGACGTTCCTCCTCCTGATGTATGATGCAGTTGACGGAGAATGGCCCGTGGGAGTGTGCTGAGCAGTCGGTGCGTTTTGACCCGTGGGAATGTCTGCGTAAGTATTTTGGGGGATTTAACGAATGTATAGATGAACAGATTAGGATGTTGGATCTGGCTAGATGTTAGGTTTATGTTTGATGTTTTAAACGTTTTTGGAAATCTGTTTGTAGTCTGTGTTTTGATAGTTTTTACTGGAACTGCTTGGAATTTGAAACGGGAGGATTAGACAATTTTTAAACGTATCCATGCAGTTTGTTTTTACGAAAGTTTAACGTATGTTTAGATCGTTTAAGTAGGGTGCTAAGATGAGTAATAAAAGGATGAGAATTTTCGAAATTGGCTCTCTGGAAATCGGATTCCAGAGAGGTGGATATGTTGGTTAGCTCTCTGGAATCTCGGATTCCAGAGAGCGAGATTAGTCGCTGCAATACAGCGACTGGTCGCTGCAATATGCAGCGACTGGTCGCTGCAATATGCAGCGATCAGGCGCTGCATTGTGCAGCGACTGATCGCTGCACAATGCAGCGCTAGCAGCGATCAATCGCTGCTCTCCTTCCTCCACAAAATGTCGATTCTGTCCTCCCAGTTTCTGATTTAGTTTTTATTAATTATTCATGTTTTAAGTTTTATTTAACAAATTGTTATATGTTTTGTTTTAAATGATTTAAGAACTCGATTTTAATTCCGATTTCAGTTCTGGTTTCAACTTCAGTTTACATTCCGCGTAAAGTTTCTTTAAAGTATAGGGATAAAAAAAAAATAATACGGGTAAAATTGGTTACAGTTTTAGGAATGTTACATATCAGCCCGCTAAATGGAAAGGATTCATCCTGCGGTCGGACAACTCTTTTTATCTAGAGGAGGGTACATGCTCACATAAACAACAACCATGTCTGAGCTCCACCTCGCGTGACCAGATAACAGATTATGTAGATTCATTTAGTTTCAGGCGATGTGGTATTGTGACAAACCCCTTTGTGCCTACACAATAGATCAATAGCCCCTTTTCAGACCACATCTCTTTTCATGAAAAACATCGTGCGGAAGTTCATTTTTTATGCTCTTTTAAAAACCATGATGCATGAACACGTGCGTAACATAACATTCAACATATATACTATCAAGACAATAAAAAGCATAATCTATATTCTACATATATACCATCAAGACAATAAAAAGCATAATCTACATTCTACATATATACTATCAAGAAAATAAAAAAAAAAAAACAGCATAACCTATAAAAAAACTAATCTTAACTACCCAACCGAAGCATATAAACAAACAATTCACCAATGATCCTCGATACGACATCGACGTACGGTGTAGGCCAATCGGCCCTAGTAAGTCACGAGAACTTACCTGTCGTCCGTAGCGCACTAAGCTCTTACCACGAGCGTTGTTCGTCTGGGGCAAAACACAACAGTTGTCGTTAAAACGAGATTAAATCGTTAAACGTCAAAATTTAACGAAACCTTAACTAAGGTAATTTTCCTAAAATTCTAAGTTACCTCAATGAGGCATTTTTATCCAACAATTAACGCTCGATACCTCGAAATCACCATTAACGAGTTTTTTCCCAAAACTCAAAAATTTGTCAAATCTCTAACATTCATCCTAAATCGATTAACTTCATCCAATAACGCTCAATACGTTCATCATATTCACAACTACGACAAACCTATCAATCTCAAACACTAAATCGTGTTTTTTTACAAAACCTTAAACGAAATCCTAACTGTCAAACGACCCAAAAACTACGAATAAACTTTCCAAAACCATAGAACCTTACCTAGAGCGTTGATTGGAGGAGAAAACACGAAGAAAACGAGTCGAACAGAGGAGGAGAAATCGCTGGAATGGAGAACGCCGTTCGTGGGAGAGAGATCGTGAATGAGGGAGAATAGAAAAGAGGGTATTTGTAATTTAATAAAATTTGACTTTGTAAATTACTATTTTACCCTTTCCTTTGTTTTCTATTTGTTTCGTCACTTGTTTCGTTAATTGTCCAACGATTCGGTTTCTCCAAATTTCCTTATTTCACCAATAACTTCAACTTATTATCAGGGTTCTATTAAAACTGTCCGTTCACAATTCGGACTCTGTTTACTATTTTTACCAAAGTACCCTTTATATTACGATAAACGTAATTCTCGTAAAATTAGCGTTACGACTCCTAAAATTCCCGAAATTTTCTTCAGATCCATATTAATTATTAGGATCGTAACAATGCTTTCTTTTTGTAAAACGGGTTTGATTCGACATATTTATCAAAAATGCCATTTATATTAAAATATTAATATTCTATAAAGCCGGGTGTTACATTCCATCCTCCTTATTTAAAATTTTGTCCTCAAAATTTGTCTTGGCTTAGAGTCCTTGATATTAATGTCCCATGTCTTTCGGCATTATACTTTGATTTATCATCTGTACTTACTGTCATACCTTGTGATTCTAAACTAAAACTCTCTACTATACTCTCCAACATCGGCCTTAAATTAGTATGCCCTACTTTCGATTTGATCGTACACATCCTTACTCAAGTATTGAGCATAATCAAATCTTCAAATCTCTAATCAACTAACCCAACGACATATGTGTCACTTTAATATTTGTACATGTCCCTTTAGGTCAAGGCTGTGCCTAAGTTTCCTAACGCCAGCCCAAATTGAACACCTGCAATTTCATCAAATTTCTGGGCTGTAACCCAAACTTCAACATAACCGCAGTCGGGATGCACACCAACTCTATTTCTACATTAACCTCCCAACCGTATTCATTACCTTCAATTGTCCTAAACATGTCCTCGCTTGCGCATCAAGTCCTAGCCAATATCATCAATTGGTCTCTATTAAAATTGTCTCTTATCTTCAATCATCGAAACAACTTCAACTTCCTAACTTCATTTGGGTTGACTTGGGTTGACTATCGTCCAAGGATTCCCAACAACGCCCAGGTTGCAATTCAAACTTCTCTCTACTTTTCTTCAACTCTTTGAATTGAGTTCCATTAGTTTTTAACTTTCTTAATCCCGTGTTTATCGAATACGTGCCTAACCACTTCACGCCCTCAAAGCTTTCTCAAACTACTTAATCCAACGCTAAATCTCAATTATACTACGACCTTATTCTTCTACCGGGTATAACAATTTCTATATATATATATATATATATATATCAAAGCTGTAAACTAAACTCGTGTATAAGTTCGTTGACCTTAACCCTAGTCACTGTTACAACTATCCAGTTTCACATATCTCTAGTAATGCCCCCATAGAGCTTCTTCGTCAATAGTATTCAAATTGTACACTTCCATAGGCACCTCGCAAGTCCTAATAAAATTCTCAATTAATTTCGCATTGCTACACTTTGCAACTATGTCATCAGAACACCTCCTGGTCTCGATGAGTCCAGCCGGAAGCTAAACATCACATCTCACCCTGAACTACCTGAATGAGTTCTATCACTATGTCCTTAATTAACTTTCTCTTACTATAGACGTTACGCTCATTTGTTTAACTCAATTCCTTGTTAACTCTAAGTACAATTGAATCCCAAGGTTTTTGCCATAGATTCACTCCAACTATTATTCTAACCTTATATCACCCATGTGTCTATCGGTCTCGACCTGGTAAACACCAGTCTTTTGGAACCTTTTCTAACTTAATCTCACTCTAAGTTTACTTAAGTGGGTTTATTGCACAACCTTGTCCTTCCTATTCTATAAATCGCAATTTCACAAATCGTTCGGCACTAACCACTGAGTTAAACTTCTAATCTTAACTCTTCATTGAATCTAACAATTCCCCGCACTTATCTCAAATGTCGCACGTGAATTTCTCTCAAGTTACTCAATGGTCTAAATCTTTTCGTTCCTCCTAGTCGGGTTCTAAATATTCCACTTGGCTCCTGCACAATGATTCACCCAACAGTCTTCTTGTCTGAAATCTTGTTGCAGATAAGTTTACGCCTTTGATTCCAATCTCCTCTAACCCCAAATCTTACTCTTCTATTTTCCTCGTACACCGATGTTCCTACTTCCTTCTCAGAGGTAAGCCTCACACATTTAAATCACTATTCCCACTACGGTCATACTAGTTACTTTAAACCTCGGTGCTAAACTTTTCTTTCAAATTGTTATCACTTTTGAGTTCTTAAGTCCTTCTTAGTTCCTAATCTTTTGTTTCATAACCTCCACTCAACACTACCTCTACTACTCACCGATTAATCTTAACTTTACTACGTCTCCCCCTTATAGTAAGTCAGTCAAAATCTTTTTCACGAATTAACAATTGTCTTCAATTGACTAGTCCTTTCATACAATACTTAAAGTCGGTCAAACTTTGCATCTCGAGTATTACCTTTTGTATAACTTTAACCCTTTACTGTCTCGAATTTCTTTAATCTTCCAACCTCGAGTAAATACCCTTATCTTCTTCATCGATGTGGGTCAACACGAACACCCCTACGTAATTGCATCTTCAACGTTGAGTCGTTCTATCATCCCTTCAACAATCTACTTAAGCTAACTTCTGAGTGTCACCTTTGTCTAGGTTCTCCCAATTTCTCGTGGATTTAGGTTATTTAAATTCCTACTATATTTTTCTTATCTACTTGTACGCACTAACGATATCTTGACAATCTAGAACATTCTCTAGTAAGCCTTACATCTAAACTCCAAATTTCTCCTCTATTGGTTTCATTCTAAGCTCTAGGGGTCTGTCAATTAGGGTCTAGTTCCCATTTATTTAAACCTCACATTCCATAAGTCGTACCTCTCTTATGGAAATTGGATTTTTAAGCGCTTAATTCTCACGGTTATATCGGGTCATGGGCTTTAACGCATAACTCTATCCTTCTTTTATTCGAAGTCTACGTTGTCCCCTCTCTATTCTTAAGCTTATTTCAACCTATTACTCAATTATCATCTCCAAACTTTTAACTCTATACTATATCTCTACTCTAATATCTTTCGCTCCATTAACTGTCAAAATAAAACTATACCTGAAACAGCTGAAGGTTGGGCAGTTTTCTCTTCTCCAGTCAGGGCAAGCATCTTCGGTGCAGCATTTTCCTGATCCTCGCCCGATCGATCTCTGCCTGGCTTCGGGCAATCCTTGACGTAGTGGCCAACCTCTCCACATCGAAAGCACTTACCTGTGCCTAATCTACAATTGCCATAGTGTTCATTCTGGCATTTATGACACAGGGGTCCCCGAGAAGTTCCTCGTACGCGCTTTCATCGACTTGATTTGATTTCTTCCTTGCCCACCATTTTCGTGCCGTGGTTATTGGGAGTGACTAGTCCTTGGATCCTAGGATTTTCTCGGTTCGTCAACATCCCAAGCTGACGAGATTGCCTATCTATAAGCTGTGCTTGACAGTTAATGAGTTGGGATTGTTGTGCAATAACACCCCTCAATAGGTCTATGGTGTCGTCCTTAGCGTCTCTACCTTGGACCATTTTATAACTCTTATAAAATCAAATAAATAATCCTAAGAAAATTAAAACCAATTAAACTTATAAACATACTTACAGTTGAGGAATGACGTCTGCGTAGTGGCTGTGCAGTCGAGCAGTCTACAGAACCGTTTTTAAAACCTAGGGGCTTTGATACCATAATTGTAGCGACCCTAACACTGTACCCTTATTTTTCGTATTATTTATTTATTTTTTATCCTAATAGACTTGTTAAGTTGAAATTGAAATCGGAATAGAAATTGTTAACGACGTTCGAATCTGTTTTGAAAACCATTTAATAAAACTTTAAAACAATTAAAAGAAAACATAATAAAAATTAAAAACAATTGAAGCAGCGGAAACAACAAAACAGGGGCAAAAAGGTCCCAAAATCAGGGGCGATCGATCGCCCAAAACAGGCGATCGATCGCTAGTTGAAAATGCTGAGGGGCGATCGATCGCCCAAAACAGGCGATCGATCGCCCATGGCAATCGCCTATTTTTGCCTAGCGATCGCCTCTTCCAGGCGATCGCTCAGCACCCGCCCTGGAATTTCTTCCAGGGCGTGACCAGAGAGGGGCGATCGATCGCTCTCCCTGGAGATCGATCGCCAAGTCCTCTAGAATCGAATTTCCAGAGGACTTGCATCCCTCTCTTTTCTTCCTTTCATCACCTGCATATACATATACTTAACACCTAATTTTACAATTTCATTAACACAACTCTACCTACATCACAATCATATATTTCAACATCAATCTCTCGACACTCGCACATCCTCCATAATCTCACCCAAAACCGACTCGAGACGTAATTTAAAACGTAGTAAAACCTTATGAAAACAAACTGTATGGATAGGTTTAAAAACCGAACATATCCCTATTACCAAACATTTACCAAACAAGTTTTCAAAACGTTTAAAAACTTCAAAACATAAACCTATTCACTATCCAGGTTCCAAACATCCTAAAATGTTCTAACTATACAATTATTCTTTTCAGTCTACTATCAGCCCAAAACGTCCCAATACTCTCAAAACACATACGTACATCCCCACGGGTCAGGTTAAGTATCGACTGTGCCAGCACACCCCCGCGAGCCATCCTCTGTCAACTGCATCACTCCTCAGGTGGAAGGATCTCGTCCTCACCTATGTCAAGATCACCTACACCATACAGACACACTATGAGCTAAAGGCTCAATAAGTTTCGTAAGTGCAATGTATGTTGTGCATATGAGTTTCAGAAATCATGCAACATTTTCTTATCGTTATGTCGCAGACATATTGTCACCGAGATATCAGCCCGCTAAATGGAAAGGATTCATCCCGCGGTCGGACAACCCTTTCTATCTAGTGGAGGGGGGTACATGCTCACATAAACAACAGCCATGTCTGAGCCCCATCTCGCGTGACCAGATAACAGATTACGTAGATTCATTTAGTTTCAGGCGATGTGGTATTATGACAGACCTCTTTGTGTTTACACACTAGATCAATAGCCCCCTTTCAGGCCACATCTCTTTTCATAAAAACATCGTGCGGAAGTTCATTTTCTATACTCTTATAAAAACCATGATGCATGAACACGTGCATAACATAACATTCAACATATATACCATCAAGACAATAAAAAGCATAATCTATATTCTACATATATACCATCAAGACAATAAAAAAAAGCATAACCTATAAAAGAACTAATCTTAAATACCCAACCGAAGCATATAAACAAACAATTCACCAATGATCCTTGACGCGACATCGACGCACGGTGTAGGCCAATCGGCCCTAGTAAGTCACGAGAACTTACCTGTCGTCCGTAGCGCACTGAGCTCCGACCACGAGCGTTGTTCGTCTGGGGCAAAATACAATAGTTGTCGTTAAAACGAGATTAAACCGTTAAACGTCCAAATTTAACGAAACCTTAACTAAGGTAATTTTCCTAAAATTCTAACTTAGCTCAATGAGGGATTTTTATCCAACAATTAACGCTTGATACCTCGAAATCACCATTAACGAGTTTCTCCCCAAAACTCAAAAATTTGTCAAATCTCTAACATTCGTCCTAAATCGAATAACTTTATCCAATAACGCTCAATACGTTCATCATATTCACAACTACGACAAACCTATCAATTTCAAACCTTAAATCGCGTTTTTTTATAAAACCCTAAACAAAACCCTAACCGTCAAACGACCTGAAAACTACGAATAAACTTTCCAAAACCATAGAACCTTACCTAGAGCGTTGATTGGAGGAGAAAACGCGAAGAAAATGAGTCGAACGGAGGAGGAGAAATCGACGGAATGGAGAACGCCGTTCGTGGGAGAGAGATCGCCTGAGGGTTCGCAGAGGGAAAAGAGAGATCGTGAATGAGGGAGAAGAGAAAAGAGGGTATTTGTAATTTAATAAAATTTGACTTTGTAAATTACTATTTTGCCCTTTCCTTTGTTTTCTATTTGTTTCGTCGCTCGTTTCGTTAATTGTCCAACGATTCGGTTTCTCCAAATTTCCTTATTTCACTAATAACTTCAACTTATTATCAGGGTTCTTTTAAAACTGTCCGTTCACAATTCGGACTCCGTTTACTATTTTTACCAAAGCACCGTTTATATTACGATAAACGTAATTCTCGTAAAATTAGCGTTACGACTCCTAAAATTCTCGAAATTTTCTTAAGATCCATATTAATTATTAGGATCGTAACAACGCTTTCTTTTCGTAAAACGGGTTTGATTCGACATATTTATCAAAATATGGGCACTCGGTGTCGTTGGCACGCTCGTTGGCTAACCCAGTACAAGTGTGATATTGGGTGCCGCATGGTCTCGTTACGCCCCTTGAAAGTAGGACCGTGACACCTAGCATGTGCGCGCACGCGCGTCACCTCTTGGCCGTGCACGAGGTTGGCTATCTCAAAAAACATACCAAATGATATCAAATTTACCTGAAATTTTACCCACACAAGAAGCATATCAAGAGAAGATAGTCTGCATAGTCTCTGGATTTTTAAACATTTTTATGATTTATTATAATTTTTTAATATACGTGTACGAAATAATTATTGAAAAATATGTATGCCATCCAAAAAGCTCAAAACTTTCACAATAGACTCTCCCTATATTCCCATTTGAAGTTGCAAAATCGGTTTGGAACAAAGTTCCAAATTTTGAGTTATGGGGTAAAGTGACTCTTCGGCTACATAGCATGTACACTCCTGCCAGACCCAAGATGGTCCGGATTGCTCTTTAGGGGGGAGGTATACTGGGGCATGGGTGGCCAAGGGCACCCATGGGAAACAGTGGGCAGGCATTGCGCCCATCATAGCGTGGTTGGTCGAGGGTCCCCCTTGTGATCGGCGGCCATAGTTGGCTCTGGCGAGCACGGCCACCGTGTGCCGCCATGGGGGCAACCCTGCTCTGCCACGGCAACTATGTGCCGCCACGGTCGAATATGGTCTTCGATCATGTACACTAGCTTTTGTCATGCTTTCTCACTAGGTATGACTCGTGACCCTTGCTCAATACTCTAATTTCGTGACCCAACGACTGTATGTACCCACATGGGGAATGGGTGATCTTGTGTGACCAACGGTGGGCGTGGCTGCTATCACGGTGGCCGTGTTCGCTTGCGGGGGGCTTGGTTGCCTATGCCTCACAATGGGCGCATGTGGTTGATGCTCACCCGTGACCATTGCTCGATAGTCAGATTTCGTGATCGGCGGACATGTGCACCCACAAGGGGACATGGGTGATCTTGCATGACCAACGGTGAGCGTGGCTGCTATCACGGTGGCCGTGTTCGCTTGCGGTGGGCTTGGTTGCCTGTGCCTCACAACGAGGGCATGTTACAGATGCTCACTCGTGACCCTAGCTCGATAGTTGAATTTCGTGATCGGCGGCCATGTTCACCCACAAGGGGACATGGGTGACCTTGCGTAACCAACGGTGGGCGTGGCTGCTATCACAGCGGCTGTGTTCGCTGGCTGGGGGCTTAGTTGCTTGTGTCTCACAACCGGGTCATATGGCCGACGACCACTTGGGCTGGCTTTTTGGCTAACCTTGATGGTCGGTTTTCGTGATTGGTGGCCATATGCGCCTACGTGCGGCATAGGTGATCTTGTGTGACCAATGATGGGCGTGGCTGCTATCATGGATGTCGTGTTCGCTTCCGAGAGGCTTGGTTTTCTTTTGCCTCTCAACGGGTGCATATGGCCGACGACCGCGTAAGCGTGTCTCTAGGCTAGCCTCAAAAGTGATGGTTGCTCGATGTTCGGGTGTTTGTGATCGCTAGCCATATGTGCCCACGGGGGGCATGGTTGATCTTGCGTGACCAAAGGTGGGTGCGGTTGCTATTATGGCGGTCGTGTTCGCTTACAAGGGGCTTGGTTGCCTGTGCCTCACAACAGGGGCATGTGGTTGATGCTCTCTCGTGACCATTGCTGGATAGTTGGATTTCAAAATCAGCGGACATGTGCAACCACAGGGGGACATGGGTGATCTTGCATGACCAACAGTGAGCGTGGCTGCTATCACGGCGACCGTGTTTGCTTGCGGGGGTTTGGTTGCATGTTCCTCACAACGAGGGCATGTTACTGATGCTCACTCGTGACCCTTGCTCGATAGTCAGATTTCGTGATCGACGGCCATGTACGCCCACAAGGGGACATGGGGTGATCTTGCGTGACCAACGGTGGGTGTCACAGACCACTTTCCATGGTCCATGATGGTGCTGCAACAAGGAGAGTTGGCGAGCACAAGCATAGAGTGACAAGGGTGAAACCATGATGGTTGGTGTGCACAAGAGTTAATACGAGGCCGAGTAGGTCGATGTGCTCAAGATGGCAAGAGCCGGGCTCTTGAGACATGATGGTTGGAGAGACAAATGACACGGAGCGATATGGGGCGCTCAAGGCAAGTTGGCCACACCATGAGTCTTGGACGTGGAGCAAGGTGGTGCGACAAGATCAACAAGCCATGTGTGGCTATGTCAACGCAACCATGGTGCATGGTGGCGAGGGCCGAGAGCCCAAGGAAGGGGGCATGAGGGGTTCTCCTTAGGCGCTTAAGAATGTGGCTAAGTGTTGGACACATTGGTGCAAGGCTGGCTGCATGGGTGGTGCAGCCCAAATGGTGTTTGGTGGGCTCAGATGATGGGCCAGAGGCGCAGGATGAGGCACACAGCTAGGTAATTGGGCCACTGGGCCATCGGCGCGAACTGGAGCACACAGCTGGGCGCTGGGCCAAGGCGAGGAGCGCTGGGTGTCACAGTCCTACTTTCAAGGGGCGTAACGAGACCGTGCAGCACCCAATATCACACTTGTACTTGGTCAGCCAACGAGTGTGCCAACGGCATCGAGTGCCCCCTTCGTTAGAGCGAGCAAGATTACCAAAAAGAGCGTCATTGAGCATAATATGCATAAAGAGAGTGTATGTAAAAAGCTTGTTCATTGAATAGCAGCAAATTACATCAGTGGGTAAGGGGGTCTACGTGCAGTCATTCCTCTCCCCCTAAAGAGGAATCCGGACCATCTCCACTACAGCAGTAGTAGACATGTTATAGTGGCGAGGAGTCACTCTTGCGATATAAAAGGAAAATAAATACAACTGAATAACTTAAAAAGGAAATAAACCTACTTAATAGTATGGGCGGCCATAAGCAACATGCCTTGGACAAGCCCGGACCTTGACATTCTCCCCTACTTGAGCTGTTGACGTCCTCGTCAACTCTTCTTTTGCTTGAAGTCTTCGATCATTTTTGCTGAGTCTTCCAAGTCTTCTTGCTTCTCCCAAGATACCTCGTCGTCTCCAAGTCCCTTTCTATCTGATCAGATACTCTTGGTACTGTCATCGACCTATGCTGACGTTCCGCTCTACAAGGACTTCTTCAACTTCTTTCTTCTTTTTGTTATTGGTAGAGATATTTGGCCTGGTGATGTCGTTCCTCTCTTCATCTTCGTTGTCTGCATGATAGGGCTTTAAATTGTTGACATGGATAACAGGATGAATTCTGAGCCACGCTGGAAGATTAACTCTGTAGGAGGCTCTTCCGACTTTATTCATGACTTTAATAGGGCCTTCGTATTTTCTAACAAGCCGCTTGTCCTTTTTTCCCCCAAAAGCGAAGTTGTTCAGGTAACAACTTAACTAACACAAAGTCTCCAGCCTTGAACTCCATTGGTCGCCGCTTCTTATCCGCTCATTTCTTCATATGTTTAGAAGCACGTTCTAAGTAGGCGCGAGCTATCTCCGTATTTTGCTTCCATTCTTTGGAGAAGTTGTACTCTTTTGGACTCTTCCCCAAATATGGTTGCTCCAACGTGTGGGGCATGATTGATTGTCTCCCGCAGACTATTTCAAACGGACTCATCCCCGTCGAAGAACTCTTCTGACAGTTGAAATAGAATTGTGCTACGTGTAGCAGATTTGGCTAGTTCTTTTGATTGGTATTGATGAAATGGCGCAGATATTCCTCAAGTAAGTTGTTGAAGCGTTCCGTCTGGCCATCTGTTTGAGGATGGTAACTGGAAGATATATTGAGACTTGATCCGAGCAAATGGAATAGTTCGACCCAAAAAGATCCTGTGAATCGCGGGTCTCGATCACTGACAATGCTTTGAGGGATTCCCCACAACTTCACAATATGTTTGAAGAAGAGTTGGTGTAACAACCAGCACGTCGCCAGGTAATTATCCCGTGAATTATTTTGGAATGGCTTGTTGAATGTGAAAATTTACGAGGTCTTAAGATGACGGGTATTACTTGTTTTAAGAGAAAATTAGGTAATGGCAAGATTTGTAAATAAAGGTGATTTTAATAAATATAAATAGGAAAAGGAAGGTCTAAAACCTCACTTAAACCCCTCCTATAGCCGACTTTCCCCTCTGGCGATTTCCTCCTCTTTCTTCGACGATTAAAAGCTCAGGTAAGGTTTAGATGATTCATTCTTTGAGTCTTCGATTTAGGAATGATTATTGGTTGATGTCTGAAGATTGAGAATCGGTCGATGCCAGATTCATAGCTATCTTCGGGTTCCCTTATTTAGTGGCATTGAGGATAGGATTCTGATGCTGTCGATGTTGGTATGGATCTGGTAGTATAGACGCTAATGCCATTAATGTTAATTAAGGTTATGCTCTGCACACTAGGTGCTCAGCGAAATGCCTTAGAGGTTTAAGCTAGATTCTAGGATGATTTCTTTAGCTAAGATTTTACCAGCTTTGAGTTTAGATTATTCAGGATATATTTAACATTGAAGTATCAAATGTCTTAGGTGGAGAAGGATTCAAGTGAAGGAACGGCATTGCTAAGGAGTCCAGGTAAGTGAGTGTGCTAGGTTTCTGGCCTTTAGGGCCTTACATCACAAGGGTACTAAGAAATCTATATTGATGTTGCTTGATGACTTATGGATGACTGAGAGTTATGTTATATGATGTTCTAATAGAGTTTATGAAGTCGTTTGTTATGGTATGATTCTTTCCATAGTCTTATGATTTAAGTGCATTTATGTTCCTGCACCATGATTTGACTTCCAAGAATACGAAAATGTTTTATATACATGCTCCTTTTATGAATGAGATATGAATATGAAATGTATGCAACCATGATTAAGTGAGGGTTGAGGCGGTTTGGCCATATCACTATCCAGAAATGGACCAAGATTTCTGCCCGTAAGGGGGCCATGTACACGCACTCTGCCTACCCCCTTCGGCACAAACCCTCCTTGATCCATGTTATGTAAATGATGAACAAGAACATGATTTCCATGATATGATCAAGAACACAAACATGAACATGACTCCCCTGATCTGAATAAAGAATGTGAACATGATTTTATTAAGTATGCATTCATGAGCATTCATATATATGTTGCACTCCTTACTAAGCATTAGGCTTATAGTTTAAACCTTATGATGTAGGTGACGAGTTGGAAGGTGATGACCTCAAACCGTATGAAAATGTCTAAGTCAGGTTGCTGGATGGTACTCATGGCGTGGATTTTGTGGTTGGGTGGTGATTTTGACCCGTGGAGTGTTGCTCTTAACATATTTTAGTAAGATCTAAGATACTGAAGTTTAAGTAAGATAAGATTTTCTTATGTTGATGAATGTTGGGGTTGTCTAGTACAATGTCATGTTTTAAGAGGATTTAAGTCTAAAGGTTCATCTGTTTTCTTTAAGTCTTCCACTACGCATGTTTAAGTTTTATGATAAAAAAATGATTTATGTGAAATGGGATGTGAGATTACTTATGAAGTTAGTTCCAGAGAGCTAGCCAAACGTTCGCCAGGGGAGGCGATTGATCGGTTGTCTATGTGTTCTGTTTTGTAAGTAAAAACAGTCGTCCAGAGTTGTATGTAAAAACAGTCGTCCAGACTTGTAAGTAAAAACAGTCGTCCAGAGTTGTATGTAAAAACAGTCGTCCAGACTTGTAAGTAAAAACAATCGCCCAGAGTTGTAAGTAAAAACAGTCGTCCAGAGTCATAAGTAAATTGTCGTCCAGAATAAGTGAATGAGTCATCGTCCAAAGTTAGGGCCGAGTCCAAGGCCAGAGAACGATGTTGAGTTGTCGTCTAAAGTAAGTAGTAACATGACTGTGGACGACAAAATCACGTGATCTATGAACGACAAATTTAAGTAAGTCCATGGACGTTGGTCTGTGGACGATAAGTCTATATAACCCGTGAGTAAGTAGTCACGTGATAGTGGACGATAAAGTCACGTAGTCTGTGGACGACAAACTTAAGTAAGTCCATGGATTTTGGTCTGTGGACGATGAGTCTATGTAACCCGCAAGTGATGCAGTCACGTGGACTGTGACGTTAAAGTCACATAGTCTGTGGACGATAAATTTAAGTAAGTCTATGGTCGTTAATCTGTGGACTATGAAGTCGCTTGAACAGAGAGCGACAATGTTTAACAGTCAGTGGATGAAAAGGTTAAAGTAGTCCGTGGACAATTAAGTTGATTGATCTTGTGGACAAGATTGTTACCCGATTTATGTCGTCCAACTCTGAGAATAAATACAAGGTCCGATGTATGAAAGATTTAAATTCTGGGAGTTTGAGATATCAACCTCCTCGGAACAGTCAGTTGTTTTCTGAATTAAACGTCCACGAGTTTTATTTTAAAAACAAAATTGCAAGTAGTTGTTCTAAGATTTAAATGATTAAGTTATGTTGAGAACCTGCCTCGGCCCACTGGGGTCATGACAGTTGGGTAGTCGTTTCCGCGGGGCAATGCTTCGGGGCTGCAATGAATGTGGCATATTTAGAAAATCTGTCGACGGTCACCAATATCACTTCAAAGTCGTTGGCAGACGGCAAATTAGTGATGAAATCCAAGGAATCACTCTCCCAAGGCACTTTTGGTATAGGCAGTGGTTCTAGCAGGCCGGCCACCTTGTTTCTTTCGACCTTATCTTGTTGGCACACGAGACAAGTTTTAGTGTACTGCATAACGTCAACCTTCATTTGCGGCCAGTAATATCCTTTCTTTAAGAGAGCATAAGTCCGCTGCCAACCAGCATGACCGGCCCACATGGTATCATGGCATTCTCGCAGAAGAGTACGCCGTAGATTATTGCTTCGAGGCACATACAAACGGTTTCCCTTGGTGAAGAGTAAGTCATCTTCAATCCAGAATTGCCGAGTCTTTCCTTCCTTCACAAGTTGTATGACAGCTCGAACCCCAGGGTCATTTGGCAAATTATCTCGGATGCGATCTTTCAAGGATCCGTTAACTTTGCTTGCTTGAAGTTGAGATAGATAACATAGACTCGCGCATTCGGCCTTCCGGCTTAATGCATCAACTACTCGGTTGCTCTGGCCTGACTTGTGTTCGAAGTTAAAATCAAACTCTGAAATTAATTTGTGCCACCTTGCTTGCTTTGCTGAGAGCTTTGGCTGTTCAAATAAATGACAAATTGAACTATTATCTATCTTTACGATGAACTTCGATCCAAGAAGATACTATCTCCACACGCGCAGACAATGTACTACAGCCAACATTTCCTTCTCTGAAGCAATGTATTTTCTCTCTGCTTCTTTCAACTTACGACTTTCGAAGGTGATATGATGGCCGTTTTGCATCAGAACTCCTCCTAAAGCAACATCTAAGGCATCAGTCTCTACTTCGAATGGCTGAGTGACATCGGCTAGTGCAAGTACAGGCTCTTGTATCATAGCTGCTTTCAAGTCAGCAAAGGATTTTTGACATTCAGAGCGCCACTCCCAAGGAATTCCTTTCTTTAAGAGTTTCGTTAGGGGTACGGCTCTCTTTGAAAATCCTTCCACAAAGCGTCTGTAATAATAAGGAACGTAGTTCAGTGACAGATGTTGGGGTCTTTCAATTTTTTATAGCACTTATCTTACCTGAGTCCATGTGAAGACGGCCTTGTTCAACAATGTGGCCGAGGAATTCAATGCTCTCCTGAGCAAAAGAGCATTTTTTTCTTCTTCACATATAATTGGTTTTCTCTTAGCTTCTCGAAAACTAAACGGAGATGTGACTTGTGCTCTTCCAGCGTCTCGCTATATACCACAATGTCATCAAGCTACACCACCACAAACCTATCAAGGTATTCATGAAATACTCGATTCGTGAGGCTGCAGAATGTTGCAGGACAATGTCCGAAGGGTATCACCAAGAATTCAAAGGCTCTGTACCTTGTTACACACGTTGTCTTGGGTTCGTCTCCTTCTGCAATCCTAACTTGATAATAACCTGATCGCAGATCAAGCTTGGTGAAGTACTTAGCCTTATACAATTGATCAAAAAGGTCAGCGATGAGCGGAATGGGATACTTGTTGCGCACTGTGACTTTGTTGAGTGCCCGGTAGTCTATACACATTCGCAGACTTCCATCCTTTTTCTTTTGAAACAACACTGGTGCTCCAAAAGGTGCTTTAGCAGGTCTGATGAATCCAGCCTCTAGTAGCTCGTCCAATTGCTTCCTTCATTCTACAAGTTCTGGCGGAGCCATTCTATATGGGGCCTTCGCAGGAGGTTTAGATCCAGTGTTTAGTTCAATCTGATGATCGATGTCTCTTATTGGAGGTAACGTCTTGGGTAAACACTCAGGCATGATACTTCTGAACTCTTCTAAGACTTTTGAGATTTCAGGATGTATTACTTCCTCTTTTTTTGTACTTAACTCCAATGGAACAACCATGTAAGTTGGATCGTTGCGTTTCAGCTCTTTCTTGAATTGTATAGCAGAGAGCATCTTTGTGTTGATGACATTTGGTTGTTTCAAAATCGCAAGAACAACGGTTGGGTTATTACGGGTGATTATTAAACATTTCGCTGAGGGCATTGGGATGACTTTATGTTCCATCAAGAACTCCATCCCTAAGATAGCATCAAAGTCATCCAACTGTGCTACAACGAAGACAATGGGTCCTGTCCATGAGCTGTGTTTCAACTGGGCTCTCTTTACAATCCCGAGTACCGGCATCGCTTTTCCATTCACTGTTTTCATCCTCCCATCATTCTTTTCTAGCTTCAAACCAAGACGGCGAGCTTCCTTTTCTGTAATGAAGTTGTGAGTAGCTCCTGAGTCTATCATTGTACTTTTAGCAGATCTGCCATTGATGAAGAATTCCACATATATGAGACCTTTATCTGGGATCTTCCTCAGTTTCTCCATCTGTTGTTGTACAGTTACCAAGAAAGTCATGGTCCCAACTTCAGCAAGCTCGATGGATTCTTCTTCAACAACTTCTTTAACTGAGTTGTCGTCATAAATTGAAGCTTGTAAGGCTATTAAGGCCGATCTATGCAGACACTCCGCTACTCGATGGGTCCCTTGCACAGAAAACATGCGATAGGCCTATTTGTCGGGCGTTTGTTGTTAGCACTTCTTGATGCTTCGTATCCTTCTCTTGGGACAAATGGTTTCCTTTCAGCATTTCCTGTGTTTGGTTTCTGGGACTTGATGGTGTTTGAATTAGTGGGAGTGTTCTTCTTTGGCCCAGGGTTCTCGATATTATAATCGAACAGTCGCTCTACAGCTGCAAGTGCACTTGAAAGGCTTTGCACTCTTTGTTCATACAGTTTTTTTCTGGCCCACGGTTTAAGACCTTCGATAAAAGTGAAGATCTTGTCTTTTTCTGACATATCTCTAATATTCAGCATGAGTCTCGAAAACTGTTTGACATATTCACGAATGCTTGCAGTCTGCTTTAGTTCTCGAAGTAGTCTACAAGCGTTGAACTCAACATTTTCTGGAAAGAATTGATCCTTCAATTGCCTTATTAGTTCTTCCCAAGTATCAATCACACATTCGCCAAGATTGATATAATGATATTTTGATCTCCACCAAAGTTTTGCATCACCAATAAGATGCATTGTGGCCAAGGTCACTTTCGAATCATCATCCGTTTTAGTGGCCTTAAAATACTGTTCCATGTCGAAGATGAAATTCTTTATTTCTTTTGCATCCCAGGCTCCCCCAAAGGGCTTTGGCTCAGAGATTTTCACTCGACTGAATTCAGCAGCAGTATTAGCCTGAGTTTGATTCCCCATGGCTCTCATAGTCAGGTTCAGTTTAATGTTGATCTCAGCAATCTCGGCCCTGAGAGAATCAAACATTGTTCTGAATGTTGACTTAAATAGAGTTTAAGTCTAAATATGTTTTTGATGATGTATTTGAATGATAATTAAGTAATTTGATTATGTTTATAAAATAAGAATATTGAATTATGCATTGATTTTAATATGTTGGAAATGCCCTTAAATAGGGTATTTTAGTTGTCTAATGAATCGGGTTAAGTGTACAGGACTGAATATGTAAAATAGGGCTGAAAACTTCATCTGCCGATAAATTGTTAAAAGTACACATACCAATGGTGTTTTCAAGTTATTCCTGCCAATGACACTTGAAGTTCCTCATACCGATCGCTAAACGACAAAAGACAAAGTCGTTCAAAGCTGCACATGCCGATCGCTAAACAACAAAGAAGAGCTACTCATGCCGATCGCTAAACGACAAAGAAAAGAATTGCTTCTGCCGATGGTATTGTTGAGCAACTCATCAAGAATGCTTCTGCCGATGGCACATGAAGCAACTCATACCGATGGCGCTTTTGAAGACGTTCATGCCGATGGCTTACAAGTTGCATCTGCCGATGGAGTCTTCAACCGATGAAGTTCAAGATGCATCTGCCGACGATTTTTCAAGGTGCATCTACCGATGGAATTCAAAGCCTTCATCTGCCGATAACTTTTAAGTTGCATATACCGATGGAATTTTAGAGCAACACATACCGATGACGTGGTGATTGAATTAAAAGCTGCTTCCACCGATGATCTTCCTCCAGAATTCAAAATAGCCGCGAAGCTACAGTGACGTCGTTTTCAGCATTAACTCTTGAACTTTAATGGCGACGACGACTTACAACTACAGACAGCAACGGCTACTTGAAATTGTACGAAAGCTGCTTCAACGGTAACAAAGTTTCTATTATTGGATAAGGAGCATTGAAGTCAAGCCGATTCCGAAGACAGAGTATTTAAGCCGAGGTTAGAGCACAAAGATACAACTTTTGCAATTTGAATTCCTAAGCCCTAACTTGCGAAATTTTATCATACTCTGTATTATTCCTACACCTCTCGATTTAACTTGAGATTCAATCATTGTGAGAGTGTAGTCTGAGCTTACCATTTACGAACTCAACATTCTGTAAAGGCACTTGATCGGAGCCCGGAATTCCGATCTGTTTATTCTCGAGGAGAAGGTTAAGGATCTTCAAGGGGTGAACCTTGAAGCGTGGATGTAGGCTGGGTTGAGCCGAACCACGTAAAAATTACTGGTGTCATTTTTCTTTTACTCTCTCTTTTATATCTGCTGTTGATTAACATTGCTAATAGTTTTAAGTAAAATTTTAAAAGGGTCTAATTCACCCCCCCTCTTAGACAATCTCGATCCTACACTGAAGTCCTCAATTACTTGAGACACAGTTTCAGACAATCGGGTATAAGCTAGATTTATCTCATCGACGCACTCCAGGACCCTGATTATTGTACCTGTGGAACTTTCTCCCGTGTAAACTCGCTTTCACTTTTCTTGTCGGGATTCGAGGGTCTCCACCTGATTCAGTAGCTCTGGAATCGGTATGGCGTCTATTCTGTTGTGAATAGCCGCTATATCAGCCGGAAATTCAGACATTTCCTTCATTCGTTCTTCTATGAATCGAATGTTATCCGGCATATCTTGCAGATACCGTATTTCTTCTTCCAACTCGACAAGGCGTTTAAGTTGATCCGATGGTGCACTCGACCTTTCCATCGAACTTTGCTTCGGCATAATTTCTCACGATTTAAGCCAACTAGGCTCTGATACCAACAGTCACGGTCCTACTTTCAAGGGGCGTAATGAGACCGTGCGGCACCCAATATCACATTTGTACTAGGTCAGCCAATGAGCGTGCCAACGACACAGGGTGCCCACTTCGTTAGAGCGAGCTTGTGTCTAACGAGTAAGCAACGAGCGAGCAAAATTAACTGAAAAAAGCATCATTGAGCACAGTATGCATAAAGAGAGTGTACGTAAAAAGCTTGTTCATTGAATAGCAGCAAATTACATCAGTGGGTAGGGGGTTTACGTGCAGTCATGCCTCTCCCCCTAAAGAGCAATCTAGACCATCTCCACAAAAGCAGTAGTAGACAGGCTATAGTGGCGAGGAGTCACTCTTGAGATATAAAAGGAAAATAAATACAACTAAATAACTTAAAAAGGAAATAAACCTACTTAACAGCATGGGCGGCCATAGGAAACATGCCTTGGACAAGCCCGGACCTTGACACTGGGCGCTTGGCCGAGGCGAGGGGTGCTGAGCAACTGGGCCGAACACTGGGCCAAGACACTAGCGCTGAGGCGAGGCGCTAAGGCATGGGCGCTGGGCTGGCGCAGCCCACAAAGCGAGCAGGGTCATGGGCCGAGTGTCTGGCGGGGCGAAGCAGGGCGAGTGTTAGGCACCGGGAGCCTAACGGCTAGTGCGCGCGCTCATTGGGCATTACACGGCAAGTTATTGCACGCGCGCTGGGCACGCGGGGCAGTTACGTAGGCCAGACGGACAAGGTCTGGACACAGTGGCGCGGGGCACGGGGACGTAGAGGCGTTACGCAGCTGGCACAATCACTAAGCGCGTGATACGCGGCACAAGAGGCACACGCGTCTGGGATGCGGTGTGCACACGACAGGGATGCAGGGCGCACGCGGCATGCACACGGGGCTCATGCAGCAGGGACGTGGGCTCCAGGCGCTGGGCGCGCACGTAATGCATTAAACGCTTGGGCATTGATGTCCAACGACACATTTATGTTGTTTGCAGATTATGGCTGGGCCATATGTGTATATATACCCCTTGAGACACCAAGCAAAGAAGAGAGAGATCCTTGTGCTATTGTGGTTTGCTTGAGTGAGATTTTTGTACCTAGTCTTTGTATTTGGAATATAAAGAAGGTTGGGAGGTGGGCTCCCGTAAACACTTGTGTCACTCTACTTATTATCCGTATCAAAAGGGGAAGGCTGGTCAAGTCGAGGACATGGCGCCGCACATTGCCGACACGAAAAATTGGTGTGTGATAGTGGGCATGGCTGCTTTCACGGCGGCTGTGTTCATTGGCAGGGGGCTTGGTTGCTTGTGTCTCACAACTGGGTCATATGGCCGACGACCACTTAGGCGGGCCTCTTGTCTAACCTTCATGGTCAGTTTTCGTGATCGGTGGCCATATGTGCCTACGTGAGGCAGGGGTGATCTTACGTGACCAATGGTGGCGTGGCTGCTATCATGGCAGTCGTGTGCGCTTGTGGGGGGCTTGGTTTGCCTGTGCCTCTCAATGGGTGCATATGGCCGACGACTGCTTAGGCTGGCCGTCTTGGTGAGCGTCACTAGTTGCCCTTGTTGCCTATGCTTTGATGATCGGCTGAGCTTTCTTGGCTTGATTGTGGTGTTATGCTATGTTGCTTGCTGGATTTGTGACGGGGAATATGGTTGTGGTTCCATGGATTGAGGGCTTTGTTTGAGCAAAAGCGTGTGAGTGGCATTCTGGTCGTGTCGCTTATGAGGATCTCTGCTTCGTGCATTGAACTGTAGCTGCATGTTCCTTCTCATGATGTTTGCTCCTTTGGATTTCGAATTCGTTTGAGCAAATGTACGTTGGTTTCTATACAAGCAACCCGTAACTCGGCATTTGATATGTCTCGTGAACCCTTTCTGTCGGTGTCTTTGATTGATACACGGCGAACATTAAAGCTGGTAATGCACCCCTCTAGGCAAATCTCTTGCATCAGTTGTTGCTGCTGCTCTTGATTTTGTTTGGTGGTGAGCATTTGTTTGTTTCTTGTTGCCTCGGAGGTAGAAAATGAATGCGATTGTTCTTGGCCTCTTAATTTGAGAGTGTTGAGAACGACGACCCACGTTGCTTCAGAATGAATGCAATTGCGCTTTGCCTTGTACGTTGAGGTCTCCTTGGGCAGCTTTGGCTGAGGACGTGTAATCCAGACACATAGAAGGAATGCTACCTGTTGATCCTGTTAGTAGTCATATGCTTGTCTCAAAGATTAAGCCATGCATGTGTAAGTATGAATTAATTCAAACTGTGAAACTACGAATGGCTCATTAAATCAGTTATAGTTTGTTTGATGGCACTTGCTACTCCGATAACCATAGTAATTCTAGAGCTAATATGTGCAAAAAACCCCAACTTCTAGAAGGGACGCATTTATTAGATAAAAGGTCGACGCGGGCCTAGTCCGTTGCTCTGATGATTCATGATAATTTAACGGATCGCATGGCCTTTGTGTCAACGACGCATCATTCAAATTTCTGCCCTATCAACTTTCGATGGTAGGATAGTGGCCTACTGTTAGACCCTTAAAGAACTCCATGGCTGGGCATGGCTATAGCCTTGATCCATGCCGAGACAAAGGGGGGGAAGGACAAGGCAAAAAGGGAGGTCAACTCATTTGAGCCTCGGGTGGACTTAGGCGCGCAAGAGCTGGACAGCGCGCGCACAACAGCAGGGCAGCGCGCTGGGCAGGGCGCGCACAGCAGCTGGGCAGCGCGCTGGGCAGGGCATGCACAACAGCAGGCCAACGCGCTGGGCAGGGTGCGTACAACAGTTGGACCGCGCGCTGGGCAGGGCGCACACAGCAGCTGGGCAACACGCTGGGCAAGGCGCGCACGGCAGCAGGGCAGCGCGCTGGGCAGGGCGCGCACACCAGCTGGGCAGGGCGCCCGCAAGTGCTGGGTATGGCGCACGCAAGAGCCTGACAGGGCGCGCACAGGTGTGCTACGCAGCGCGCGCACAAGACAGGCGCAAGACAGGCGCTGGACATGACCGTAGGCGCGCATAACAGCGGGCAGCGCACGCGCATGAGCTGGGCAGCGCGCGCACAAGTGTGCCGCACAGCGCATACGCGAGACAGGGCCAGGACAGCGCCGTAGGCGCACAGCTGGGGAGGCTTCTGGCGCACAAGGCAGTGAACAGTGAAAAAGTGACTCCTCGAGGGGTACCCATGTTCATTCCTGCCAGACTGAAGATGGCCTGGATTGCTCTTTAGGGGGGGCGACCAAGTGAGGGTGGCACAGCCTGGGCGCACCATGGCCCAGGGCTTGACCACTAGGGCTAGCCATCGGCTAGGATCCATTGACCCGGATGGCTCGACCATGGCTCGACGGTGGCTCGACCATGGCTCGACACTTATGACCCAGATGGCTCGACCTTGGCTCGATAGTGGCTCGATCATGGTTCGACGGTTATGAACCAAATGGCTCGATGATGGCTCGATAGATATAAACCACATGGCTCGAAGTGGTGACCGAGACATGGTCCGATATTCTCGGAAGGGCGCGCACTCCTCGGGGTGGCCGAGAGTGGCGCGCGCGCATCAGACCGAACGTAGCATATGTCGGATTAAGACAAGGCGGCCTTGGACAAGGTCCGAGATTCCCGGGGTGTCCAGACAAGCTCCGAGATTCACGGGCAGGCTGGCTAAGACAAGTGACCGAGCGGGACGCTGCACCACTCGGCATAGTGGGAGTGCTGCACACGATCTGAGCAACCGTGAGCGCATGACCTGGTAACCGTGGGCGCACGACATGGCAGACGTGAGGGCTCACGATCAGCACTACCCGGTGTAGTGCTTGGCAGTTATTGGCTGGATGGGCGCTGAGGGGGCCAGGTGGCGGACACATGGCACCATCAGACTTAACCTAGGCGGTTAGGGTTGTTAACCACATTTTTTAGTAGTCTTTATAAATAGACGGCTTGTTGGGCATTGAGACCACGAGATGTGTGAGTCATTTGCTAGTTATAACGTCGGGTTGTAACATTCCTTTTGTGAGTTATTAAAAGGTTGGGATTGGTTCCTGTAAACATTGGTGTTCATTCTCTTTCTTTGCCTCTCTTGTAAAAGTGTATGCTGTGAGATTTTGGCTGAGTTGAGTAGGGGAACTTGACTGCCACCACGAGATGAAAATTTAGGCGAAAATTTGACCCTGTGACAATTGGTATCAAAGCTATGGCTGCGATGAATGAGATTCGAGAACGACTCACGATCTTGGAGGAACAGATGGGTTCTCCAAATGAAGAGGAACAAGCAGAAGCTCTCTTTATTACAATGGGGCGTCTTGTTGCTGATGTTCGAACGTTGGAGGAGACCCTTCGCACTTCTATGCAAGACATCAACATTCAGATGGGTGAAATGTTGACAAAGTTCCTATCATTGAGCGATTCGACCAAGGTTAGAATGCATGAATTCAATATTTCTGTTAATGGTGTTGTGAACAATGTCCAGACATTGGAGTCAGAAATTTCCTTGGTCAAACGTGCTTTGAGTGGTACATCTGATCATGTGGCGGCTCAAAAGGTTAGAGTCCCGGAACCGAAGTGTTTTGATGGTCGTCGGAATGCTAAGGAGTTAGAGAACTTCTTATGGGACATGGAGCAGTACTTCCTAGCTGCTCATATCAAGGAAGCCGAGAAAGTAACAATCACTACCATGTACTTAGCAGAGATGCAAAGTTATGGTGGAGAACTCGGATTGCTGATGACCTTGCTGCTGATCGACCCAAGATTGATACTTGGGACAAGATGGCTAAAGAAATGAAGGATCAATTCCTTCCCCTTAACACAGCATGGGTGGCAAGGGATTCTCTCAAAAAGTTGAAACATACAGGTACCTTGAGAGAATATGTTAAAGATTTTAGCTCCTTAATGCTTGATATCAGGGATATGTCCGAGGCAGACAAGTTGTTCAATTTCATGTCGGGATTGCAACTTTGGGCGCAAGCTGAATTAAGGAGGCAAGGTGTGAAAGACCTTCTTCCATCGGCCATTTCTTCGGCTGAAAGCTTGGTGGACTTCAAACAATCCTCTGTGGCTCCTAGCACTGGGGATAATAAGAAGAAAAGGGAAAAGCAGAACAAACCTATTCCGAAAGATGGTGACAAGAAGTTTAAAGGTAAAAACTCTAAACCAAAAGTTGCTAACAAAGTTTCTAGTGGTGGATCTAGCAACTTCAATCGGACCAACAAGGGTTGTTTCATTTGCAATGGCCCACACCAAGCAAAAGAATGTCCAAAGAGGGAGAGACTTAATGCTATATCTTTGGAGGAAGATAAAGTCTCAACACACCAATCGGAAGAAGTTACACGGGTAAATCCTCTTCAATTGTTGAATACAATGGAACAACATCAATCAAGAGGATTGATGTATTTGACAGTCAAGTTGAATGGCAAGGAAGTCCAAGCTATGTTAGATACTGGGGCGACTAACAACTTTTTGTCAAAAAAGATGGTGGCTAGACTCGGACATCACGACAAACTCCAGCACATGTAGAATGAAGGCAGTCAATTCTGGAGCGATGCCAGTTCAGGGAATAGCCATGACAAATCTACAGATTGGAAAATGGTCAGGTGATGTTAAGCTAACCATTGTATCACTTGATGATTTTGACCTTATTCTTGGTATAGATTTCTTTGTTTGGGCCAAAGCAACTTTGATGCCACATCTATGTGGATTGATGATCAATGATGAAATGATGCCGTGTTTTGCCCAAGCAGTGTACATTGGACAGACAGACCCAAAGAAAGAAGTTTTGTCCGCCAATCAACTTAAGATGGGTTTAAAACAGGGCGAGATGACTTATTTGGCAGCATTGATTGAAATCAAAGCGGATCGAGTAGTGGAAATACCCGATGAGGTCGCTGAAGTATTGGGAGAATTTGAAGACATGATGCCTGTTGAATTACCACCGTACTTACCACCTAGACGTGCAGTAGATCATCGGATTGAACTTAAGCCAGGGGCTCGTCCACCTGCTCAAGCACCTTATCGTTTGGCCCCTTCTGAGTTATTGGAGTTTCGTAAACAACTAGATGAGTTGTTGTCCTCAGGATTCATTCAACAATCTAAGGCGCCGTATGGTGCACCGATGCTGTTTCAGAGAAAACAAGATGGTACGCTAAGGATGTATGTGGACTATCGAGCTCTAAATAAGGTCACGGTAAAGAATAAATATCCTGTTCCAAATGCTGCAGATTTGTTTGATCGATTGGCAGGTGCACATTACTTCACAAAACTAGATTTGAGGTCTGGTTATTGGCAGGTGCGAATTGCAGAGGGGGATGAAGATAAGACTACCTGCGTTACTAGGTATGGTTCTTATCAATTTTTAGTAATGCCCTTTGGACTTACTAATGCCCCAGCCACATTCTGTAATCTTATGAATGATGTTCTCTATGGGATGCTAGATAAGTTTGCCGTTGTTTATTTGGATGATATTGTGATTTACTCAGAAAACCTTGTTGATCATGTGAAACATTTGAAGCAAGTATTCTCGAAGTTAAGAGAATATAAGCTCTATGTGAAAAAGGAAAAATGTGAGTTTGCTAGTCAGGAGATCATGTTTCTTGGTCATCGTGTGCGACACGGAGAAATTCGGATGGATAAACTGAAGGTTGAAGCCATAACCGAGTGGACACCACCGAAAAAGGTTCCAGAACTTCGATCTTTTCTGGGATTGGCTAACTATTATAGCAGGTTCATTATGGGGTATTCTAAAATGGCTAGTCCTTTAACTGATTTGTTGAAGAAAGATCAGAAATGGGATTGGTCGGAGATATGCCAAATTGCTTTTGACAAACTAAAGGAAGCAATATCAACAGAACCAGTGTTAAAGCTTCCGAACTTTGAAAGACCTTTTGAAGTTCATACGGATGCCTCAGACCGAGCCTTAGGAGGGGTCTTAGTGCAGGATAAACATCCGATAGCATATGAGAGTCGGAAATTGCGAGATGCTGAGCAACGATACTCTACCCATGAGAAAGAGATGACTGCCGTAGTACATTGCCTTGATACTTGGAGACATTATTTGCTGGGAACAAAATTTACAGTGGTGACGGATAATGTGGCCAACACTTATTTCAGAACTCAGAAAAAACTTACTCCGAAGCAGGCCAGATGGCAAGAATTTCTTGCATAATTTGATTTCGTGTGGGAACACAAGCCAGGAAGGCAGAATCAAGTGGCTGATGCTTTATCACAGAAGGTGGTACAGGAGTATGTGGCTGCATTGTCTCTGGTGCAGTCCACAATGCTAGATCGCATAAGAGAACAAGCTGAGGCAGATCCAACATATGTCAAACTAGTGCACGATGTCAAAGATGGCACGGTGAAAAGGTACTGGCTTGAAACTGACTTACTTTATGCTAAAGGTGGTAGATTGTTGGTGCCTAATACAGGAGGGCTAAGGCGTGAGTTACTAAAAGAAACACACGATAGTCAATGGGCAGGCCATCCAGGTGTTGAGCGGATGATGGCCTTGCTAAGCAACTCTTATGTTTGGCCAATCACCACCCATAAGAAGTTCTCTAACTCCTTAGCATTCCGACAACCATCAAAACACTTCGGTTCTGGGACTCTAACCTTTTGAGCCGCCACATGATCAGATGTACTACTCAAAGCACGTTTGACCAAGGAAATTTCTGACTCCAATGTCTGGACATTGTTCACAACACCATTAACAGAAATATCGAATTCATGCATTCTAACCTTGGTCGAATCGCTCAATGATAGGAACTTTGTCAACATTTCACCCATCTGAATGTTGATGTCTTGCACAGAAGTGCGAAGGGTCTCCTCCAACGTTCGAACATCAGCAACAAGACGCCCCATTGTAATAAAGAGAGCTTCTGCTTGTTCCTCTTCATTTGGAGAACCTAGCTTTTCCTCCAAGATCGTGAGTCGTTCTCGAATCTCATTCATCGCAGCCATAGCTTTGATACCAATTGTCACAGGGTCAAATTTTCACCTAAATTTTCATCTCGTGATGGCAGTCAAGTTCCCCTACTCAACTCAGCCAAAATCTCACAGCATACACTTTTACAAGAGAGGCAACGAAAGAGAATGAACACCAATGTTTACAGGAACCAATCCCAACCTTTAATAACTCACAAAAGGAATGTTACAACCCGACGTTATAACTAGCAAATGACTCACACATCTCGTGGTCTCAATACCCAACAAGCCGTCTATTTATAAAGACTACTGAAAAATGCGGTTAACAACCCTAACCGCCTAGGTTAAGTTTGATGGTGCCATGTGTCCGCCACCTGGCCCCCTCAGCGCCCATCCAGCCAATAACTGCCAAGCACTACACCGGGTAGTGCTGATCGTGAGCCCTCACGTCTTCCATGTCGTGCGCCCACGGTTACCAGGTCGTGCGCTCACGGTTGCTCAGATCGTGTGCAGCACTCCCACTATGCCGAGTGGTGCAGCGTCCCGCTCGGTCACTTGTCTTAGCCAGCCTGCCCGTGAATCTCGGAGCTTGTCTGGACACCCCGGGAATCTCGGACCTTGTCCAAGGCCGCCTTGTCTCAATCCAACATATGCTACGTTCGGTCCGATGCGCGCGCGCCACTCTCGGCCACCCCGAGGAGTGCGCGCCCTTCCGAGAATATCGGACCATGTCTCGGTCACCACTCCGAGCCATGTGGTTTATATCTATCGAGCCATCATCGAGCCATTTGGTTCATAACCGTCGAACCATGATCGAGCCACCATCGAGCCAAGGTCGAGCCATCTGGGTCATAAGTGTCGAGCCATGGTCGAGCCACCGTCGAGCCATGGTCGAGCCATCCGGCTCAATGGATCCTAGTCGATGGCTAGCCCTGGTGGTCAAGCCCTTGGCCATGGTGCACTCAGGCTATGCCACCCTCACTTGGTCGTCCCCCCCCCGCTAAAGAGCAATCCGGGCCATCTTCAATCTGGCAGGAGTGGACATGGGTACCCCTCAAGGAGTCACTTTTTCACTGTTCGCTGCCTTGTGCGCCTGAAGCCTCCCTAGCTGTGCGCCTACGGCGCTGTCCTGGCCCTGTCTCGCGTATGCGTTGTGCGGCACACTTGTGCACGTGCTGCCCAGCTCATGCGCGTGCGCTGCCCGCTGTTGTGTGCGCCTACGGTCATGTCCAGCGCCTGTCTTGCGCTTGTCTTGTGCGCGCGCTGCGTCGCACACCTGTGCGCGCCCTGTCCGGCTCTTGCGCGCGCCATGCCCAGCACTTGCGCGCGCCCTGCCCAAATGGTGTGCGCGCCCTGCCCAGCGCGCTGCCCTGCTGCCGTGAGCGCCTTGCCCAGCTGCTGTCCGCGCTGGCCTGCTGTTGTGCATGCCCTGCCCAGCGCGCTGCCCAGCTGCTGTGCGCGCCCTGCCCAGCGCGATGCCCTGCTGTTGTGCGCGCGCTGTCCAGCTCTTGTGCGCCTAAGTCCACCCGAGGCTCAAATGAGTTAACCTCCCTTTTTGCCTTGTCCTTCCCCCCCTTTGTCTAGGCATGGATCAAGGCTATAGCCATGCCCAGCCATGGAGTTCTTTAAGGGTCTAACAAACCCCCCCCACCTGCTGAAGTCGATGCCCTCATCGACGGGGAAGCTAAGTAATTTAGAACCAACTTTTCAAATTGCCACAATGTAGAATCTCTCTCCCATGTAGCCTCTGCCAGTTCTTTGCCCTTCCATTTCACTAAGTAATCTGTCCGTCTGTTCAACTTACTCATTCCACTAGTGCGGTGATTAAGTATACATTCGGCCTCCTCAGTGAATTGCTTTCTCACACTTGGTGGTGCCCGCCTTATCTGGTCTCTAGCCAACTCATCTTCATAGAATGGCTTCAGAAAACTCACATGAAAAGTGGGATGTATCTTCATTCTTTCAGGAAGCTGCAACCTATACACAACTCTGCCCACTTTCTTTACAACTTCAAAGGGTCCATCATACCTTTGCACCAATCCCTTATGATAGCGTTTGTCTGTGATTTTCATCCAGATTTGTGGCGTCAATTTGAGTAACACCTTGTCACCAATTTGAAACTCCAAGTCTCTTCTTTTTTTATCAGCATACTTTTTCATTCTTCTAGCTGCCTTTGCCAAACTATCCCTTGCATGGTCAATCAACTCTTGTTTCTCTCGAGCAAACTTATAAGCAGCAGGACATCTCCCTTGTTGCTTTGAATAAGCCACTTCCAGTGGAGTAGTTGGTCGCTGACCCATCACTATCTCAGCAGGGCTCATCTCCGTTGACGAAGACCGATGTATATTGTAGCAAAATTGAGCCACTTCCAACAAGTCCACCCAATTTCGTTGATTGGCTGTAACATAGTGTCGCAGATATTCCTCCACCAAGGCATTTATGCGTTCAATTTGACCATCAGTCTGCGGATGGTTTGCTGTCGAAAACTTCAACTCCATGCCCATCAAGTTAAACAATGTGGTCCAAAACTTACCAGTGAACCGAGCATCCCTGTCACTGATAATATCGTTAGGCAAGCCAAAATATTTTACCACATTTTTGAAGAAAAGCTAGGCCGCATCATCCGCAGAACACGGATGTGGTTCAGCTATAAAAACAGCATACTTAGAAAAACGATCAACAACCACCAGTATCGATCGATTACCGTTCTCCAACTTATTGAGAAATAGTCAGCATTACACCCCAAGTTGGCGTTAGAGAGAGTCTCATATTGCTGCAGCATTTAGATTCGGCGTCAACAAAGGGGCTAGCTATGTGCGCATGGAGAAGGGTGTGCACAACGAGGAGGAACCATTCTGGAGATTGCCGAGAGAAAGGGGTAAAATCCAGGAGGTTAACTGAGGAGTTCGAGAAGTAGTCGATAAGGGCGTCGACTCAAAACGAGTGGGGGTGGTTTGTTAGACCATTGAAGTGCCGTAGGCGAGAGCGCCGTGTCGATGGGTCCAGCTTAGCACATTGGCCGAAGCAATTCAAGTTGGTGGTTCTATTCACTCCAAACAAACAAGCACTATGCCGGAGTATAGTGGAAGACTTGTCATTCCGAAAGACATGGGCGGTGTCAAGGGCTTGCTACGAGTGGCATGCCATGAGGGCTGAGCATTTCGGAGACAAACAATGTGGTTAGTCGGATGAGGGCCATGTGGTGATATAGGGCACCAAAGGAGCGGGTTGGCCACATCACAAAGCCTAGACGTGGGCACGTGGTGCGACAAGATCAATCTGGCCGTGTTGGACCGAGTAAAAGTAACCGTTGAGCGAGACGTGCGCCGAGTGTGGGGGCACTTGGTGGCAGCCTTCGTGGCCGAGACGTGTGCCGAGTGTTGGGGCACTTGGTGGCCGAGACGTGCACGAGTGGGGAGCCTTCGTGGCCGAGATGTGGGCTGAGTGTAGGGGCACTTGGTGGCCGAGACATGTTGAGCAGAAATATCGGATGGGCATGCGAGTTAGTCCTGGACACGTTGGTCAGGACAAGCTCCGCATATTTCAGAGTCCTGCACTGGTGACTAAGCGGTGCACGCGCGAACTAGACACGCTGGACAAGACAAGTTCCGAAGGTTCCGGTGCCTTGTCCTGGGGGCCGAGAGATGGGCGCGCAGGACCGTGACACGCTGGTTCAGATAGGCTCTGATGTTCCAGGAGGGCACGATACGCGCGCACGATTGGGACACGCTGGTTCAGACAACCTCTGATGTTCTAGGAGGTGCGCTGTGTGCGCGCGTGACTGGGACACGCGGGCTCCGATATTCCCGTGTTGAGGCTGCCGAGCATTGGACGTGGGCAATTGCTGAACGTGGGCAGTTGCTGGACATGGGCATCTGCTAGAGACAGTTGCTGGAAGTGGGCAGTTGTTGGACGTGGGCACTCGTCAGCATGATCTGCAGCATGGCCGAAAAATACGCGCACAGAGTGGCATGATGGGCAAGTCCAACATGCAACGCGTGGCAAAACGTGGCAGTTCTGCACAAAGTGGCTAAGTGGGCTGGCTTTAGTGGGAACTAAACGTGTCAAGTGGGGCACTTGGCACTATGAGAGTATACCTACGTGATTGGGGTTGTCAACCACACTTCTCCTATAAATAGCTAGGCCAAGGCAAGCTATTGGGGAACTTGGAAACCGAGAGCGGGAGCCAAGGGGAGAGAACTAGTTTTGAGCTAGTTTGTGCTGTGAGTAACTTGTGGGTTTTCCTTTGTAAATTTATTGAAGAGTGTCAATACAAAACAAAGGTTGGGCTTTGCCCGTAAGTTGCTTGTGTCTCTTATTCCGTTGCAAGGTGGGCTAGTGAGTGAGTAGGCTGACTAAGTGCGAGTGCTTAGTGCCATCACGAGGCGAAAATTCGAGAGTGAAGTTCGACCTCGTGACACCTACTATGGTGGTGACGGGTGACGAAGAATTAGGGTTCGATTCCGGAGAGGGAGCCTGAGAAACGGCTACCACATCCAAGGAAGGCAGCTGGCGCACAAATTACCCAATCCTGACACGGGGAGGTAGTAACAATAAATAACAATACTAGGCTCTTCGAGTCTGGTAATTGTCGATTGCCGCCACTTTGTGCCCATCCATGCGAATCAAGCCCCGCTTGATGTAGTGGTCGAGAAAGTTAATCTCCTCCACACCAAACTCGCATTTCTCCCTTTTTACATATAAAGAGTCTTGTCGCAACCTCTCTAGCACTTCCCACAAGTGGTCAATGTGTTCCTCAAGTGATTCGCTATATATGACAATGTCATCCAAGTATACCACAACATAACGATCCAAGAAGTCATATAGTACCTCCGTCATAAGGTTGCAAAAAGTGGCTGGTGCGTTGGTAAGGCCGGATGGCATCACCAAAAACTCATATGACCCATAGCATGACACCATTTCCATCTTTGCTTCGTCGCCGGCCGTGATACGCACTTGGTGAAGTACGTCGCCTTTGCCAATTTATCAAACAAATCACTCGCATTAGGAATAGGGTACTTATTTTTTATTGTCACCTTGTTCAAAACCCAGTAGTCAACACACATGCTCAACGCCCCATCCTTCTTGCGTTGAAATAGTACCGGCACACCATATGGTGCCTTGGATGGTTGGATGTAACCCGCCTCCAATAATTCATCCAATTGTCTCATTAGCTCCGCGAGAGCTTAAGGTGCCATACGATATGGCGCTTGTGCCGGTGGAACCACCCGCGATTCGAGCTCTATTTTGTGATCCACCTCTTGCCTTGGTGGAAGCTGCTTACGTAACTCTGATGGCATCACATCAACGTACTCCTCGAGCCCTTGTAGAACTCCCTTTGGCACAACACCTACATGGTTAGATGTTACCTCTCTCAATGTTGCCAAGAAGGTTGTCTTGCCTCTCCTAAGGCTCGCCTTCAATTAATGAGAAAATTGCATGGCGTCACCCACGCTCCCCGCGCGCGCGCCACACTTGACCATGTTCAGCTCGGATTCATCTTGGATCACCATGACGCCAAGATGGGGCAAGCTCAGTGGATTCTTCTTCAACAACTTCTTTAACTGAGTTATCCTCCTGAATCGAAGTTTGTAATGCAGTTAAGGCCGATCTATGCGAACACTCGGCTACTCGATGGGGTCCCTTGCATAGAAAACATGACATAGGCCTATTTGTTAGTCGTTGGTTGCTAGCACTTCTTGATGCTTCATAGCCTTCTCTTGGGACAAATGGTTTCTTTTCAACAATTCCTGTGTTTGGTTTCTAGAACTTGATGGCGTTTGAACTACTGAGAGTGTTCTTCTTTGGCCCAGCGTTCTCGATGTTATAATCGAACAATCGCTCTACTGCTACAATTGCACTTGAAAGGCTTTGCACTCTTTGTTCATATAATTTGGTTCTGGCCCACGGTTTAAGACCTTCGATGAAAGTGAAGATCTTATCTTTTTCTGACATATCTCTAATATTTAACATGAGTCCCGAAAACTGTTTGACATATTCTCGAATGCTTGCAGTCTGCTTTGGTTCTCGAAGTAGTCTGCGGGCATTGAACTCAATGTTCTCTGAAAAAAATTGATCCTTCAATTGTTTTTTTAGTTCTTTCCAAGTATCAATCACGCATTCCCCAATACTAATATCATGGTATTTTGATCTCCACCAAAGTTTTGTATCACCAGTAAAATGCATTGTGGCCAAGGTCACTTTTGATTTCTCATCCGTTTTAGTGGCTTTAAAATATTGTTCTATGTCGAAGATGAAATTCTCTGTTTCTTTTCAATCTCGGGCTCCCCCAAAAGGGTTTTGGCTCTGGGATTTTCACTAGACTAAACTCAGCAGCAGTAGTAGTCTGAGCTTGACTCCCCATAGCTCTCATAGTAAGGTTCAGTTTAATGTTGATCTCGGCAGTTTCAGCCCTTAAGAGAATCAAAATTGTTCTGAAGTCCTTGGTTACTTGAGAAACAGTTTCTGACAATCAGGTATGAGCGAGCTCGATCTCCTCGACGCGCTCTAGGACCCCGATTATTGCACCTGTGGAAATTTCCCCTGTGTCAACTCTCTTTCCCTTTTCTTGTCAAGATTCGAGGGTCTCTACCCGATCCACCAGCTCTAGAATCGGTATGGCATCTATTCTGTTGTGAATAGCCACTATTTCAGTAGGAAATTCAGACATTTCCTTCATTCATTCCTCTATGAATCGAATGTTATCCGGTATGTCTTGCAGATACCGTAGTTCTTCTTCCAACTCGACAAGTAAGCAACGAAGGAACGAAATTATCCAAAAAGAGCATCATTGAGTATAGTGAGCATAAAGAGAGAGTGTGTAAAAATTTTGTTCTTTGATTGGCAGCAAATTACATTGGTAGGTAGGGGGTCTATGTGCTATCATGCCTCTCCCCCCAAAAGAGCAATTTGGACCATCTTCACTATGGCAAGAGTATACATGCTATAGTGGCAAGGAGTCACTTTCTAGAAATAAAAAGAAAATAGACACAACTGAATTACTTAAAAAGAACATAAATCTACCTAACAGCATGGGCAGCCATAGACAACATGTCTTGGACAAGCCCAGACCTTGACACTGGTCGAGGCACGTTGTGCACATGCAGGATGGGGGAGGCTCGTCGTGCGCATGCTGAATGGGGAGGCATGCGCACATGCTGGGAGAGGCGCAAGCACATGCAGGGCAAGGCGCGAGCACATGCTGGCCTAGGCGTCGTGCTCTTGCTAGATCGGGGAGCCGCGCGTGCATGCTGGCCTAGGCGGCCCGCTCTTGCTGGCCTAGGCGCACGCGCATGCTGGGCTTGGCACGCCACCTCGCAACCCTTAGTCCACCGTGCCATGCAACGGGCAGTTGTGCCTTGGCTTGCCCACTGTGCCTTAGCAACCAATTGTGTGGTGCATTTGGCGCCCAACATGGCTTTGCACGCCGATGAAATAGTCATATCATTGTAATGTAATGACCATGCTAATGCAATAATGCTCAAGCACAATAGTCACCCCAATGCAATATGACTTGCTAATATTGTCATTGGCCACAATGCGAGGCAATTGCCCTTCTTTCTCTTGTGACTCGGGAAGCATTGCCCATCGTGCCTTGGCACGCAAACCAGCACTATCGTGCGTTGGCGCCAATTGTGCCTTTGCACGCCAATGCAATTACCATATCATCGAGCAATAATGCAATAATGGGGTCAAGAACAATAGCTGTCCCAATGCAATATGACTTGCTATTGGCGACCATGCGAGGCAATTTCATTTCCTTCTCTTGCGACTAAGGAAGCATTGTCCACCGTGCATTGGCACGCAAACCAGCTTTGTCGTGCCTTTGCACGCCGATGCAATAGTCATATCATCGTGCAATAATGCAATGGACATGATAAGGCAATAGTGGTCAAGCACAATAGCCACACCAATGCAATACAACTTGCCAGTACAATATGACTTGTCATTGGGCACCATGCGAGGCAATCGCCCTTCCTTCCCTTGCGACTCGGAAAGCATTACCACCTTTGCCTGCGCGGCTTGGCAGGGGTTGATGGGCACGGTGTGGGCAACGCTACAAGGCAGCCTCACATAACCTTACACCACCCTGCCTTGGCACCATGGCACACCCCTGTGCATGGGCTAAATCAAGGCAAGTGATAGGGGTGGGCAGAACCGGCCCAGAACCGCAAAATCGAACTGGACCGGCAATCCTGGCTGGTTCTTGGTCGGTTCTCCAATCCATGGAACCGATTCCGATTCCATAGATTGGAGAACCAGGAACCGGAGTCTAGTTCCCGGTTCCCCATGCCGGGACCGAGAATTCCCACGGGAGAACCGACCCAAGAGTAGGCCTGGTGGGTTATCTGACTCATGGGTTGGATAATTTTTTTTTAAAAAAAAAAAAAAAAAAACCAAGCCCTCGCCCCACAAACTCGAGCCAACATTTCCTCGACCTCTCGGGTTTCAATTCCTTACAGTCAGAGTTATAACAAATCTTCATCGACGAGGATGAAGACAAGCCAACGGGGACAGCAACAGACGCCATTGAAACTCCTTGAGTAAACCAAAGCAGCAAAGACTCGGGTCACAAACCCTAGAAATCCATCGACATGAGAGATTTAGAGAGAGAAACAAGAGCGAAATAGTCCCCCCAAACCCAAACTGGTGGTTGCGGACTGATCTAAGATAATAATAATAATCATCAGCAAGAAAGATGAAGACAGTGCAGGAGAGACAAGAGTGTTTTAGAGAGAGAAACTAGAGAGAGAAATATTACCAAACAAGCACGATTAGTTTTGAGCTTTCTTCCTACCCTTGGCTTTCTCCACGAGGTAATATCTGTTTTGAGCTTTCTTCCTACCCTTTGCTTTCATGTAATCGTCGATTACATTTACAGCTGAACGCATGGGAGGGAACCGGTACCGAACCGGAACCGGACCAAATTTCGCTAGAGACTGGTTCCGGTTTCGGGAAATAAATTCCCGAAACCAACGGTCTGGTCTGGTTCCGAGCCAGAACCGGCCCGAACCAGACCGTACCCAGGCCTAGCAAGTGAGTGAGTAGGGGAAAGCCTGTATAACTCTCTGCGATTAGGGTTGAACGATCTCGTCATCATCCGTGTAGCCAAGGATGAGGAAATCCGAGCAATTATTTTTACAGCCGTGGTTGTACAGATTAAGAAACTTTCCATCAGGGCCACGGAGATATCCATATCGAACAGCGTTTGCCATTTCATTTGTGGTGATATTACGAGCTATCTGTTAATAATAGTTTATTTGGGCATGAACAAGACAGAGACATAATAGCAAGATAAGATCATGCCAAGAACAAAATCTAGCAAAATCAAAAGCTCGTCATCAACTTTTTTCATTTATTTTTAGATATTGTAGAGATATGAACTTTTAGTCAAATCAAAGAATCTACATACCATATCATATAGCATTTTCCTAAAATGATTTCTAATGAGAATTGTCCAAGATGGTCTCATGAATTCTCCAGACATATATATATGTGTGTGTGTGTAATTCACAGATGATAGATGCTGACTTTGAGGTAAAGGAATTATAGTCTATAACCTGGGATGTCTGAGCGATTGTGAGAGTTGTGGTTGCGATCGAAATGACAATGTCCACCGAAAGGAATGTGACAAGACCAGGATGCTCAGCCATTGTTCGATGTAACCAAGGTTCGCCACTTTGTACAGTGGGTGATGTCCAAATCCCAAGTACAATACAGAGGATTGTTAATCAACCTCTAATAGCAAAACATGGAGGCCTATAATTTAATGCTGTGATGAAATGGATGATCGAGTTTGAAATCTCCTACTTCGTAAAACAATGTTAAATTACCGCTTATATCAAAGGATCAGATTAAAAATGTCATTACGATGAAATAAAAGATATTAAATGGCACCATAGAGTGACAAAAGAAAAATTGATTATACGAAGGCACGGGTGTAAATTTGTTGGAATCTACTTACTTTGAACTGTGACAGCGGCACTGAGGAATGCTGTAATAGTTCCCATACAGATGAGAACAAAGAAGTCCCTTTTATTTCTCTGCAAGATGCATAACGGTGAAACCCAATGCTCGATCATTGTAGCAAGGCACAAAGAATTTATGGACAATTACTGCAGAAGATTTAACTAACGCAACAGCAGCTGCAGTCTACATAAATGACTCACTATAAGCTATCACTGAAATCAGTACCACATTCTTCAATGGTAAAAAAAATAGCTGGTCATGTGTTTCTTGGAGGATTTTATTTTATTTCGTTTGCAACTTTCGAACTTTGATAAAGTTTGTTTTCTCATGACCTTTACTTTTATGCGGGTACGCAAAATTTATAGGAATAGAAAATACTAAAAAAGTATCAGACCCATTCCTATTTAGCAATCATAATTCTCTCACCTTCCCAACACAATTAGATATCCATGGACAGTGATGGTCAAACTGTTCTACACATCTTTTGCAAGTTGCACAGTTCTTTGAGCGAACAGGTCTAATGATCTGAACATATATTACAGGCAAGTATCTTTATCCTCCCATAAATCAAAATAGAAAAAATATAATTCTTGTTAGTTAATGAGCAAAACCTTGCAGGTTGGGCAGAGTTGAGACCAATTTCCTATCCATAGAGAGGAAGTATTCAAGTCAATTTTTAATGGAGGATCCTGCAAAATGTCAAAATATTAACTGCAAATACTCCGAATTATATTCTATGCAAAGTGATAAAGTATGATACTTCACTTGGAATAATGTACTCATAGAATGAACAAGATTAAATTTTTTAACTTCTTGTTTGGGGTAGGGAGAGGGCAGAAATAGATTCAACTAATTTAAACTATGCACATGAAAACACCACATTTGGGACAAGCAACTTGTTCACTTGTTTTATAAACAAGCGTTTGACATACAGAAAGCTGTGTAGAGTATGGAAATTGAACTAGCAACACAAACCACAACAAATAGACATGCATACCTCTGAATCAGTATGATTGCCAAGCTCTCCTGGTCTTTTTATGTAACCAGGATTTTTACTGCACAGAGTAGTAGATGATCACCATTAATGCGATGCCAACAATTGAAATTAATAAGGAAAATACATTTTCAAAGCAAATTGAAATCTTTCTTTTCTTTGGCAAAATTGCAGACCTTACATTTTTGTAAATTTCTGTTTTTTAAAATAAAAAATTGGTTTCCAACATAAAAAGGAAAATGTAGAAACTAATAGAAAAGTATATGTTAGGGAGGAGATAACTCCACTTTCTTTGTTTTATGAGAGATGTAAGGGAGGAAAATAATGAAGTGTGTTAAGGATAATTTAGGTAACATATTATGGGTAAATTTTAGTTTGAATTAAAGAAAAAATGGTGGATGGGGGAAAGGAATTCTTACGATTATTATCTAAGAATTCAAGTCGAGATTGGGAGGGAGAGTGGACCATTGAATTTCTCCTAAATCAATCCGAAATTTTTGTTTATGAATGAGAAGTGTGAATGATGTACAAATTGTGTACTATGTTTTGTGATTTTGTAGACAAATTGTGGTAATTCCTAACAATTTGGTATAAAGCCACACCTGTGATGGCGAGCAAAATGGTAGATGGCCTTTTAGAATATGTATAGAAAAATTAGAGGTTGTGAGGGAGATGGAAATTTTGAAAAGTGGAATTTCAAAAATTCTGCTGTTGAAGACAAAATATGAACACTATCTTGGAAATATTGGAAGAACTTACCCGTCCACAGGGTGGAGCAAATGGGAGAATCACCTTCGTTTCGGCAAACAAAAGGAAACGATAGATGAATTTTAAGCTACAAATTTAGAGGCTAGATTCGTTGGCATCAGAGATGAAGATTTCTTGCAAAATAGAGAAAGGTCCAAGAACGGAGTTACACACGAGAAGACTTGAGATGCCATTTTTGACCGAGGAGCCCTAAGAGACTGGATTTACATAGTGGAACGATTTTTTTCCTTGAATTATTTGACGGAGAGAGAGAAGTTGGACGTCGAAGAGTGTATAGAAGAGGAGGCGCTTGCATGGTTTTAGTATGGAGAGAGGAAAACTATTTTAGAGTTGAGTCGAAAGAATTAAATGTGTTTGTTTATAAAATAAGAAATTATTAAAAATAGTTTTTGACGGTTTTGTTGTAAAGGCAATTTGGGAGGTTTATATCTTAGTAATAGGGGGTGTGGTTTTTCTTAGGAAAAAGTGGAGAGGAAGGGCTCTCGAAATCCCTTAATTTGTACTGCGTTGTTGCATGTTTATGTAGGTGTGTGTTGTGGTTTGTGTTTGTAGTCGTGTTCTAAATTCTCTTAAGAAAAGTTATTATTGATAAGTGTGTGATTGAGAACTTATAGCAGTGGTCGACACCTTGAGCAAATGGTCGACCCTTCGAGCACGCTAGACATAGCAGTGGTCGACACCTTGAGCAAATGGTCGACCCTTCGAGCACGCTAGACATAGCAGTGGTCGACACCTTGAGCAAATGGTCGACCCTTCGAGCACGCTAGACATAGCAGTGGTCGACACCTTGAGCAAATGGTCGACCCTTCGAGCACGCTAGACATAGCAGTGGTCGACACCTTGAGCAAATGGTCGACCCTTCGAGCACGCTAGACATAGCAGTGGTCGACACCTTGAGCAAATGGTCGACCCTTCGAGCACGCTAGACATAGCAGTGGTCGACACCTTGAGCAAATGGTCGACCCTTCGAGCACGCTAGACATAGCAGTGGTCGACACCTTGAGCAAATGGTCGACCCTTCGAGCACGCTAGACATAGCAGTGGTCGACACCTTGAGCAAATGGTCGACCCTTCGAGCACGCTAGACATAGCAGTGGTCGACACCTTGAGCATCTTAGGAAAAAGTGGAGAGGAAGGGCTCTCGAAATCCCTTAATTTGTACTGCGTTGTTGCATGTTTATGTAGGTGTGTGTTGTGGTTTGTGTTTGTAGTCGTGTTCTAAATTCTCTTAAGAAAAGTTATTATTTGATAAGTGTTTGTTAATGAGAACTTATCATTTTGATATCAGAGCAACAGATATAGGACACAACAAGGGTCGACACCTTGAGTAAAGGGTCGACACTTGCCTTACACAAGACACAACATGAGTTGACACCTGAGCAAAGGGTCGACCTTTGCCTAACACAAGACCCAAGACACCTTTGAGCAAATGGTCGACCCTTCGAGCACGCTAGACATAGCAGTGGTCGACACCTTGAACAAAGGGTCAACCCTTCGTGCTCTCAAGTTAGAAGAGTCGACACCTTGAGCAAAGGGTCGACCCTTGACCTCCTCGGGTATGACAAGTGTCGACCAGCTGGTACACTTGCACTCTACAATCTGTCGAGGTCGACACTTGCCGAGGTGTCGACCCTTGCTTGGTTCTGCCATCATTATCGGTTGAGACTTGCTCAAAAAATTCAATGTTGTGTCTATTTCATTGACGTGAAGCACGAAATCTGGTCTTTCTCAACGATTTCCACCTCCGATTGACATTATAACCTACATGGAAATTAAATCTACCAAGGCAACACAAAAAGAAACAATGATTTTGAGTTTCCAACCTCGAACCAATCCGACAAAACAAAATCCTAACATCAAAACTAACGAAAATGGAGTTAGGAACGACTTACCCTTTCACGAAACTTGGTGGTTGAGATGTCGGAAATCAATGTATGAACGAGAATTAATGGCTATTGTGCTAGCTGTTAAAAATAGAGGCCTTATTTGCTAGGAATCATTTTATAGTTTGAACGGACTAAAAAAGTTTAAAGTTTTTATAATAATAACGGATGGTGACAGTCGAATATAAAAAAAATGACTAACGAAATTGTTGGAATATGATTTCAAAGTTGATTAAAAATCGGGATGTGAGAACAATGTGGGTGATGCTTTATCCCGAAAAGATGATTATGAAGTGAATGCGATGGACATTGTTGCACTAAGTGAATTGCTTTGCAGTAGGGTAATTCTGCCACAAGATATAGAGCGAGAGGTAATACAGAGCTGAAGACTATTAAAAATGACTTGTTGTACAATGGTGCTTCAGACCTGGGATTTTTGGTGATCAACAATCAGCCCTTTTATAAGTCCCAGAAGGTGGTTTCTCAGCATTCCACCTTTATTTTAAAGATTTTGACGTTATTCCATCCGAGTCCGGTTGGAGGGTATGCTGGGTTCATTAAATCTTTGAAGAGAATCACAGCAGAGTTATATTTGATTGGCATAATTGAGATATTAAAAATTTTGTCAATCAATGATCGATTCGTCAGTAGAATAAATATGAAGACTTGTTACCAACTAGATTACTTCTGTCTTTACCGATTTCACGTGACATTCGGAAAGATATTTCAATGGATTTTATTGAAAAATTAACAAAATCAAAAGATATGGATACTATTTTTGTCGTAGTTGATCGCTTGAGCAAGTATGCTCATTTCTTGGGCTTATATATAACATTCTTATAATGCCAAGAGAGTGGCTGCTTCATTCTTTAATACTGTTTTCAAACTACATGGTATGTTTAAGACTATTGTTTCTGATCGGGCTATGATTTTTGCAAGTTTCTTTTAGAAAGAACTATTCCGTATGATGTTTTACGGATAGTAAACCAAAGTCGTGGTTTGAATGGCTTTTTTGGGCTAAATTTTGGTATAATTCATCATATCATTTTGCAATCAAAATGTCTCCGTTTAAACGGTGTATGAGCGAGAACCTCCATCTATTTTAAGGTTGGACTTGACGGCTACTACTGTTTTTGCCATAGATAATCAGCTAAGGGAGTAAGATGCGATTTTAGAATTGCTGAGTTTCATTTAGATCGTGCTAAAGTTTAGATGACATCTTCAGCAAAAAAGAAGAGAAGGAATATTGAGCATCACGAAGGTGATTTTGTTTGACTGAAAATTCATCCTTGTAGACAGATAATTCTTGGTCGACAATTAAATGTCAAACTCTCCTAGTAGTTTTATGGTCCATTCAGACTTTTGTAATGTATTGGGAAGGTCACTTACCGGTTGTTGCTACCAGAGACAACTCGCATTCACCCGATTTTCCATGTATCTTTATTAAAAGCAGTAAAGGGCCATGTCTCTGGTGTAACTACTCTTTTTGAAAATTGGTTGAATGATATGGATTGGCAGGTTTAACAAGAAGCATTGTTAGATGTTTATCGTCACTCGAGTGGTCCACATAAGACCTCTATTCTTATTAAATGGCAGAATCTTCCATCGTTTGAAGCGACATAGGAAGATTATGATCACATTTGTCTGCAATTTCCTGATTTCAACCTTGAGAACAAGCTTCTTTTATGTGTCAAGAGTAATGAAAAACGTCCTTTGAGGTTTACTTATGTTAAGAGACCTAGAAAGCATTAAATGTGTTTGTTTATAAAATAGGAAATTATTAAAAACAGTTTTTGACGGTTTTGTTGTTTAAGGCAATTTGGGAGGTTATATCTTGGAAAATAGAGGGAGTGGTGGGGATGTGTGGTTTTTCTTAAGAAAAAATGGAAATGAAGGGCTATCGAAATCCATTGATTTGTCGTTGTTGCTTGTTGCATGTTTTTGTTGGTGTGTTGTGTTTTGTGTTTGTAGTCGTGTCCTGAATTCTCTTAAGAAAAGTTACTATGTGATAAGTGTTGTTAATTCAGAACCTATCAGGAGACGAGTAATTTACTGTCACTAGATCCTCTTAAAACTATTTTTCTATCTAGGAGCACAACCTCAAGTCTGACAGTAGATGTGCCGTTTATAAATTGATTTTCTGCCTCAAATCAGATATGCACAAAGAAGAATGTAATACCAAAAAAGTATTAATAATAAATCCTGTCAGATAAGTGAACCAAATATTTTACCATTTTTTTAACCTTGGTGGAGAGATGGGACAATAAGATATTACCTACTACATCTGTAGAGCATTACAAGCGAACCAACTGCAAAAGAAAGTGCTAACCATCCCCAAAACCCAACAACAGCGGTCACCTTAGGAAGATAAGGATCTACCACAAATGAAAAGTCAGGCAAATGCTTATCAAAGAAAAACTTGAGTGTCAGAGCTAAACCACCTGCAAGAGCTGAATTGATGAAGAGTATCATGAGAATTATAATTGTAGAAAATAAAATAGGAGCATAGCCAACATTGGCCATCTTCCTACTAAACATTTTCTGTCCCCAGTGGTTCTCTAGCTTCTGTGCATTAGACTACATCATATGAGAATAAATAAAAATTAGCGATCACAAACCACCTTAAAATCTAACACCAGACTCAAAGTTCGGCTTCTTCCATAGCATCTATCCAAATGAAGAAGCCTATAAATGTTTTTCATCATGATTTGGAAATGACACCCCAAATTTAACGAAATCATAGACATATATCCAGCCCAAGATTTTAATCACAGCTGGAGAAACAATTATTTTTCGTGATAATTATATCAAGGACCGCAGAAACTTTAACTTAATAGATATAGTTAACAATTGCTTAGTTACATAAGAACCATTAGCACAACAAAAAATCTCAAACATAAAGCATGTTGATAATCCTGATTAATTTCACTATGATACAAAGGGAAAACAAAATTGCATTGTTACGTACAAGAATAAGACGACATGCCGATGACCTGAGCGACATGCCGATGACCTTTATCAGATGCAAGCTGAAAAGGTGTAAAGCCAGCATTATCTTTGACCATCAATTCCTTCTTCGATCCAGCATGCACAAGGACAGTGCATGCCTCCAAATTTCCTCTCATTGCAGCCTAGTGCAAAGGAGTACAACCTTAAATCAAGCAATCTTTAACATTGAGTCGGAGGTTCATCCAGATAAAAAAATGAGAGTTTTCTTAATAGCTTTCTTTTGGACATCACCCCATGCAAGTGCAATTAATGTTCAATAAGGGGAGATGAATACAAACTATCAACATTCATTATCATAACAATTCCATTACCAATGTCCAAAATTCAACCTATTACCACATAGCAAACAGCTTTTTTTTTAACAATGAAGGTATTAGCCACTAGAGCACTAGAAAACGGGATTAGAAGAAGTTGATATAGACCCTGTAATATTAGATCCAGAACAATTCCTAAACATACAAATATTGATTATACTAAGAACATCAACAACCAAGTTCCAACATTGAAGGGAGTTCGAGAGCCCTCCTCTCTCCACTCTACTGTTTTCCTTTCTTTCCCCTAACTTCCATCCCCACTACCCATATAACCTCCTCCTCTCAACCGTATTTCAACATATAATATCCCTTTTACCCCTATTCAGTTTATAAGAAATATAACTTAAAGCATAAGAAATACATAAGAAAAACATAGCTATGTCCTTGCTTGATCTCGTTTCCTTCTTGCATATGTGAACCGAAATGGTAGGTTCCTATCAATACCCGCAGCCCAAACTTTCACCTTGTCCTCAAGGTGAAATTCCGGAAATAGGCCTTGAATAACATCAACAAACTCCCACGTAGCCTCCTCTTTGGGATGCCCGCGCCACTGAATTAGAACTTCGCCCCGAGCTGGAACACCATCAGTGCTAGATCGTACGTGCAACACTTCTTCAGGTTCCACATGAAGCTCCATGTTCTCTCCTAATGTGGCAGGTAATGCAATCGTCACCTTTATGTGGTCTATTGCTCGTCTCAACTGGGACACATGAAATACATTGTGAATGCTAGCAGTTTCGGGTAATTGAAGTTTATACGCTACAGACCCCACTTTGGCTAACACTTGATAGGGTCCATAAAAAAGAGAACTAAGCTTCGCATTTCGTTACTTTGCAAAAGAACGTTGCCGATATGGCTGCAATTTCACAAACACCCAATCCACTTCCTTATAATGCACATCCCTGCACTTACCATCGGCTATGGCTTTCATACGAGCTTGGGCTCGAGATAAATGAGTCTGTAATTCAGTGATCAAAGAGTCCCTTTCTTGTAAAAAATCCTCAATTGATTGGACCACTATGTTTTCCGTCCCCACTCTAATCAGAGGTGGTGGATCCCTCCCATACACTGCCTTAAAAGGAGACATTTGAATAGCTGTATGAAAAGAAGAATTATACCAGAATTCGGCCCAAGCAAGCCACTGCACCCACGCCCTGGGTTTGTCTGATGCGAAGCAGCGTAAATAAGTCTCCAAAGAATGATTGACGACCTCAGTTTGCCCATCTGTCTGCGGATGATAAGCTGAACTATGCCGTAGAACCGTGCCTTGCAGTTTGAACAATTCCTTTCAAAAAAAACTCAAGAAAATCTTGTCACGGTCACTAACAATCGATCGTGGAAACCCATGGAGACGAACAATTTCCTTTAGGAACACCATCGCCACCGACTGAGCTGTAAAGGGATGCTTAATGGCCAGAAAGTGTGCGTACTTACTGAGTCGGTCCACAACCACTAGAATGATATTGTACCCCTCAGAACGAGGCAAGCCTTCAATGAAGTCCATAGATATATCTTCCCAAATTAGTGCTGGAATCGGAAGGGGTTGAAGTAGACCAGCCGGAGATAATGCTTGGTACTTGTTACGTTGGCAGGTAGCACATGCGGCCACGAACTGTTTCACACGTATGTGCATTCCCTTCCAAAAGAATTCTGCTGCAATTCTTTGGAAAGTTTTAACTCCGCCCGAGTGTCCCCCTACTGTTGTGCCATGAAATTCGTGGAGCAATAAGGGAATTAAGGTCGAATTTGGAGTTAACACCAGCCGCCCCTTATAATACATTCGCCCATTTTGCAATGAATACCCCATTGGCGTCCCAACGTGCTGTTGAAGCTAAGTAAGTATAAGAGATAAGTCCTTGTCGTTCAATATCTCGGTCTGTATATCCTGCCACAATAATAATGTTGTAAAGGAAAGGGTGGCCAATGTTGTTGGAGCCGGCATACGAGATAATGCGTCAGCGGCCTTGTTCTCTAAACCTGCTCAATATTGAATTTCAAAGTCATACCCCATGATTTTTGTTAGCCACCACTGATGCTCTGGACTCACTAAACGTTGCTCCAAGAAATACTTGAGACTGCGCTGATCCGTACGAACAATAAAATGACGACCGAGTAAATAAGGCCGTCATTTGATGATAGAGAGAACTATAGCTTGCAATTCTCTCTCATATACAGACTCCAATCGGGCTCGCGGTGACAATGTTTGGCTGAAATAAGCAATTACCCGACCCTCCTGCATAAGAACTGCTCCAATGCCACTACCGGATGCATCTGTCTCCAAAACAAACTGCTTAGAAAAATCTGGTAAAGCCAAGACAGGCACTGTCGTCATAGCAATTCTCTCTTGTGTATTTCTTATACTTTAAGTTATATTTCTTATAAATTGAATAGGGGTAAAAGGGGAATTATATGTTGAAATACGGTTGAGAGGAGGATGTTATATGGGTAGTGGAGATGGAAGTTAGGGAAAAGAAAGGAAAACAGTAGAGTGGAGAGAGGAGGGCTCTCGAACTCTCTTCAATGTTGGAACTTGGTTGTTGATGTTCTTAGTATAATCAATATTTGTATGTTTAGGAATTGTTCTGGATCTAATATTACAGGGTCTCTATCAATGGTATCAGAGCATTGCTCCTAGAGAATGGCAAGCAGGAAAACAACTAAAGGAGAGGCAAGAAGACAAGGCACGGGTGTTGAGGCAATGACTGGGACTCAGAACGATCTATGGCAGGAGATGGATTCCATCAAAGTGAGCATCTCTCGGCTGCTAGAGTTGGAAAGAACTATGACTCTGCTTATGGCGAAATTTGATTCGCTAGCAGCAGCTGTGCATTCCGGACCCATGAGACAGGGAGGTACAGGGGAACAAAAGGGAGGAGGCGAACCTGTGGGACACTCTAGCTGTCAAGGGGAGCTGATGCGGTCGGAGATTCGACGACCCAGCCCAGCGACCCCATCGGTCACTCAGCCAGCCCCGATCCGAGCCCTTCCGGCGAGCCCAGCGTGGTCCCTGGCGTTCGCTTCATCTGCGTGCGCAACTCGACCCACAAAATCAACTTCTGGTAGCATCACGAAGCCGGCGATTCGTGGTCTGGCTTGGAGAGGCGGGGTGAAGAGGATCAGCGGCCTAATTTACGAAGAGACTCGAGAGGTTCTCACGAACTTTCTCTCTCTTTTGATTCGCGATGCCGTCACCCATGCAGAGGAGGAAGAAGCGGCTCAGAGGGATGAAAAGAAGTTGGGCCTTCTTCAACCAACTGGACCGGGTCCAGGGAAGAGTGAGGCCAGCCCACACAAACTGGGCTTAACGGCCCAGTCACCAATCCAGTTTGTGGGCCAACATCATCTAGTGAGCCCAATCCGAATTCGACCCTCAATGCATTTGCACGCCACTGTGGATTTAAGATTTTTATCTCACCTTGAGGACAAGGTGGAACTTTAAACGGCCAGTATTGTTAGGGATATTTTAGGAATTTTAAGGCAGGGTAATATTTTAGTTATCTAGTTAGTTATCTAGGGGTATTTGGGGTATTTAGTTTAATAATTGGTTATGAGTTGGTTATCTAGTTGATTATATAAGTGGGGGAAAATGAGTGGGTGAGGGGAGGAAAATATTGGGAAAGTGGGAGAGGGATAGAGGCTCTCGAAATCCTCTACAAATTGGGAGTTGGATGTGTACGTTTTTGTTATTGTTCTTCTTTGGAAATTCTGCATATTAGGATCCCTATTAGAAGTATGGATTAGGCATTTGAAATTAGAATAGCTAAAATAGCATATAAATTAAGTGAAAAAAACTATTAACAAACCATTAATCAGCACACAGCAACTCCTCAAGGATCACCCTTACAAATTGATTAAACAATGAAATTCTCTTTCCTTTATTTATTAACATAAAAACCAAGAAAGAATAACATAAATAAATATGCTATAGCACAATAATGCCAACCATGAACACACGACCAATGACACATTTATCTAACAATTGTACAAAGTAAAACAACCACAACTCGACACATGGTAATGAAATTAATATATACCTTCTTTATCTGGTCTCTCTTGGCTTGCAACTCTAAATAGAAATAATCTATCAGTATCTGCATATCCTTGGTATGAAGCCCTGTTTGGAAGCATCAATAAATAAATAAATAAATAAATATTAAATTGTCATTCCTTATACCAGCGTTCAATTCTACCATGTGATAAATTGCCTATTGCTTATAGCCCTTTTGAGGAATTGGAGCTATTCTTTAATAAATCAAATATGGTCCTTACTCCATCTATGCTATATAGCTCTATGGAGTTTTGAAATTTAATCACCCTCTTCTAGAAATGGTTTGTGAAATTAGCATATGGGTGCGCATTACATTCAAGATGGTATCAGAAGATGGGTAACTACACTCTTTTATTGTCAATTTAGAACACAAACAAAAAGGGAGAGAAATTACAAGAGTGTGCAATACATTAACTATACCCAAGATTGCAACCTTGAATAACATAAGATTCAAATACACACAATGAGACATTGATCTGCCCCCTTTAATTCTAATGGCTTTGGTAAAGAACTTTGCATAAAAGATAACGCATATGCATGTTAGTGTCACACAGAATAAAATTTGAGCTTTTAACATACCAATGAAGAGGGCTTCTTCCCTCATTATCTGGAGCATCAAAATCAGCATGAAACTGGACAACAATGTGATTCAAGAAAGCTGTTTGTCCATACTGAGCAGCAACATGAGTTGCCTGCAGTCGGCATATGCAATAACATTCGTTATCCACAATTTTCTTCCCATAAAAGTATGAAATACATCTCAACCAGCAGTCAAGAAATTAAGTTTTAAGTTCAAAGAATAATGCTTAATATTGTTAAAGGGTAAAGAATGAAGCCACGTTATCATCAAGAGTACCACTAAGTCTAGGGAAAAAAAAGAGAAATCTAACCAATAGGTCAAGATGGGGCGGGTGAATGAATCCATAGCTATCAAACAAACCTTGACCGTTCTCAAGTTTCTAACTTGAATAAGCTGGAAAAAAAAATTTCAATTGGAAACCATTTTATAAATTTTCATCTTTCATATTTGGGATTTTGTGGACCAGTAAATATGCTAATGTTAACACGATTTTAAAAGGATGTAAATTTACTACATAAAATCCTTGATCCCTGCAAATAATTTTCATTGAAGCAAAAATCTAAATCCATATTCACACTTGCACAAGTATTTGCACCAGAAATTCTTAGTTCTCCTTTTTGTGAGCACCTGAGTCTAAATCAATTTATATGAGAGTTACCCGATATCCATTGACATCAAATGGGAGAATCACCTTCGTTTTGGCAATCAAAAGGAAACGATAGATGAATTTGATGCTACAAATTCGGAGGCTAGATTCGTTGGCGTCAGAGATGAAGATTTCTTGCAAAATAGAGAAGGGGTCCAAGAATGGAGTTACATACGAGAAGACTTGAGATGCCATTTTTGACAGAGGAGCCCTAGGAGACTGGATTTACACAGTGGAACGATTCTTTTCCTTGAATTATTTGACGGAGAGAGAGAGAAGTTGGACGTCGCAGAGTGTCTAGAAGAGGAGGCGCTTGCATGGTTTTAGTATGGAGAGGAAAACTATTCTAGGTTGAGTCGAAAGCATTAAATGTGTTTGTTGGGAAATTACCAATTTCAATATTAATGTATAGGTTTTTTTTGGTTTAAACCTTAAACTTTGGATTCTAATGCTCCAAACCACAAAGTATAAAAAAACTTTGGATTCTAATGCTCCAAACCACAAAGTATAAAAAACATAACAAATCCAACCACGACGTGTGTCTGTTCACCGTAAGGGTGATCATGGTCCAGTTCAATCTGATTTTTGAAAAATTTAGAACCAGACCACTAAATTCGGTTTTTAATTTTTTACACCAATAAGCATAAAAATTTTCCCTGAACCGGACCGAATTCTGATCCGGTTCTGGTCCTCCCGTTTTTTTTTTCTTTTTGCTGCACTATAAAGAATGCATCTAGATAACTGGAACACAAGAACAAATGGTCAACAACAGAAGCAAAAACAATTATAAATAGATTAATCACGCAAAGCATTTGAATTTATTTGTCATATAATTTATCAGTTAGTTAATAAACCAGAACTAGAATAAAAGAATTCGTAATAAACCTTAACCAAAAGAAGGCTTCACAAACATTAAACCGTAACCTGGACTTGCTTCTATATTCCATACAATTCATTATTCATATTTAACAGTAAATAAGATCAAAAAATTGGTAATAAACCACGGCTCCAACTGAAAGATGCCTTCACGAAAATTTTCGCTCAAGTTACAAAAGTCATATCATTGCAAGGCATATTGAAGGACAGCTGAAGATATCATAACAAATTTCCATAATTTTCAATGATTACCAACACATACATAAACTTAAAAAGAAAACTTTATCTTAGACGGGGAAAGTAAATTGCGTAACTGAATAATTAGTCTCTTGTTTACAAAAAAATAAATAAGAACAACATGTGGAAGTGCATGGATAAAAAAAAGAAAAAACGCTGGCCCTAGCTTCTTATTTGCAAATTTGATCAATAATTGAAAACATTTATTGGTGCACAAACTAATATCTCGAGAATAGTAGTAGAATAAAGATCTATCTAAATACAACGCTTAACATATAAACAAAGATCCATTCGAATAAGTCTATAAATGCTACATGATTAGGGGAGTTACCATTCCAAGAGTTGAAAGCTCTACTTCATTGTGCTTGCTGCATATACCTCTGCGTTCATAAACAAGCAAATATTTCAGAACAAAAATAGATAAAACCAGGAAAGCCTTAAGATGAAACCAAAAAGAAAAACTAGTGACGAATCTTACAATTCCTTAGGTAAAGAACAGACTACAGAGAGCTAAGAGCTTACCTTCGTGGCTTCGTTGGTTCATCCTTCACAAACTAACGAAGGAAAAGGAGGTCGAAGAGAGAGTCGAGAGGTGTCTGTACCCTGTCGACTGTCAAGGAGCTCCAGCGGCGACGATGGCGAGAGAGAAACAAGATCTGTCGAGTGTTGTCTATCGACAAAGACTGATAGAGGGTTACTGGGTAGGCTTGGTGGGTTAGTAAAGGGCGACGGCGAGAGAGAAGAGAAGAGGCGTCTGTGGTCTGTCGAAGTCGAGAGAGAAGAGAAACAAAAGAGAAGAGGCGTCTATCTTTGTCGGAGAAGAGAAAGCCCTAACTTTAATTTCATTCGCGGTCTGGGTCGGTTCTACATGTAATTACTCATTATGATCGAGAACCGAAGGAAAATTTTGGTTCTGAAAAAAAAAAGAACCGAAATGTATTTTTTTCATCAAAACTGACCAGAACCGGACCAAATGCGTCGGTTCTCTGTTTTGGTCGGTTCTTGCTCACCCCTAGTCCACCGTCTATTCTCAAATTTTTACCATTGAACGAACGCACCCTTAAAAACGGAGTCCATCCGTTGTTGAGAACGGACGGACTCTTTCAAAACATAGTCTAACCGTTTATAGTTTTTGTCGCAGACTGTCCGCGCTGTCAAAAAAAACCGCCCGTCTGTTTTTCTCTGGCGACGTGGCTAACAGAGCCTAATATCGGACGCACTCTGGGGGGTGTTCACCCTCCGTTCCACATCGTCCATCCATTCTGTTTTACGTGCATTAATAAACGGATGCACGTTGGATCAATAGGATATACAACAGACGGACTCTCTCTTGGCAAGTCCATCCGTTGTATTCATCGGACGCATTCTTAAATATAGGGTGGATTTGTTTGGTTCGACTAGATTGTTCGATTTGTTCGATTATGAATTGTTCGATTTGTTTGGTTTGATTTGTTTGGTTCGATTGTTCGATTTGTTCGATTTGTTCGATTATGAATTGTTCGATTTGTTCGATTATGAATTGTTCGATTTGTTCGATTTGTTCGATTTGTTCGATTTGTTCGATTTGTTCGATTTGTTCGATTATGAATTGTTCGATTTGTTTGGTTCGACTAGATTGTTCGATTTGTTCGATTATGAATTGTTCGATTTGTTCGATTTGTTTGATTTGTTCGATTATGAATTGTTCGATTTGTTCGATTTGTTTGGTTTGATTTGTTTGGTTTGATTTGTTTGATTTGTTCGATTATGAATTGTTCGATTTGTTCGATTTGTTCGATTATGAATTGTTCGATTTGTTCGATTATGAATTGTTCGATTTGTTCGATTTGTTCGATTATGAATTGTTCGATTTGTTCGATTATGAATTGTTCGATTTGTTCGATTATGAATTGTTCGATTTGTTCGATTATGAATTGTTCGATTTGTTTGGTTCGACTAGATTGTTCGATTTGTTTGGTTTGATTTGTTTGGTTTGATTTGTTTGATTTGTTCGATTATGAATTGTTCGATTTGTTCGATTATGAATTGTTCGATTTGTTCGATTTGTTCGATTATGAATTGTTCGATTTGTTTGGTTCGATTTGTTTGATTTGTTCGATTATGAATTGTTCGATTTGTTCGATTATGAATTGTTCGATTTGTTCGATTATGAATTGTTCGATTTGTTCGATTATGAATTGTTCGATTTGTTCGATTTGTTTGGTTCGATTTGTTTGATTTGTTCGATTTGTTTGGTCGGTTCTTGCTCACCCCTAGTCCACCGTCTATTCTCAAATTTTTACCATTGAACGAACGCACCCTTAAAAACGGAGTCCATCCGTTGTTGAGAACGGACGGACTCTTTCAAAACATAGTCTAACCGTTTATAGTTTTTGTCGCAGACTGTCCGCGCTGTCAAAAAAAACCGCCCGTCTGTTTTTCTCTGGCGACGTGGCTAACAAGCCTAATATCGGACGCACTCTGGGGGGTGTTCACCCTCCGTTCCACATCGTCCATCCATTCTGTTTTACGTGCATTAATAAACGGATGCACGTTGGATCAATAGGATATACAACAGACGGACTCTCTCTTGGCAAGTCCATCCGTTGTATTCATCGGACGCATTCTTAAATATAGGGTGCGTCTGTTATTTAAAATTAGGGCGAGAGCGGACGGTCACCACCCTCTCAGAGTGCAGCTGATCTTGCGATTATATCAGAACAAAGAGCTTCCCGAAGCTCATTCTCATGCTCTCCTCTCTACTAACGACGATTTTCTCTTGACACTCGTGATTTTTTTGCAGAGAATCGACTGAAGGTTGCTCCAGGTTATTACTTTTTTGATTTCAAATTGTTTGTTTTGATTTTTATTCGAAAAATATGTGAAATCTGATTTTTTTTTGCATCTAGTCGACGATTTTGTTGCAAGTCAATCTGAAGTGCTGTTGACTTTTTTAAAAACATATTAAGGGTATGAAATCCGATTTTTTTTGCATCCAATAGATTTGCTGTTGACTTTTTTACCCGATTTGTTTGGTTCGATTGTTCGATTTGTTTGGTTCGACTAGATTGTTCGATTTGTTCGATTATGAATTGTTCGATTTGTTTGGTTCGATTAGTTTGGTTGGATTGTTTGATTTGTTCGATTTGTTTGGTTCGACCAGATTGTTCGATTTGTTCGATTATGAATTGTTCGATTTGTTTGGTTAGATTGTTTGGTTCGATTTGTTTGATTTGTTTTGTTTGATTTGTTTGGTTGGATTTGTTTGGTTTGATTTGTTTGGTTTGATTTGTTTGATTCGATTTGTTAAATTTGATTTGTTTGATTTGATTATGAATTGTTCGATGTTTTTGGCGTCTTTTAAAGATCTTTGAGAATTAGTAATCAAATTGGCTAACCGGTTATCTTTTTTATTTGTAGGAGTTATTCAATTCGGTATATAGTTATCAAAAATTATAAGGAAATGGCTAAGAGATTAGTTGTTAGGCGAAAGGGTGGACCTCTAGAACGTCGGGTACCTTCAATGTCTTCTCAAGCCGGACTGTCAAACCGGCCAGTGAGGCCGCCAAGATCGAACCAGTCGGAGTTTTAGTCCACTGAATTTCATAGCGCAGCTTGTGAAGAGCAATTCCAGCTGGATTCATTACACCGATCAGTTAGGCCTCCAAGGGGTGTACAGTGCGAGAAACGATGGCTGTGAATGAATTGTTCGCCTATTCTATGTGAACATGAGCTTTTTCAAGAGGTCGGGAGTTATCAAGACGTACATATTGGGTAGGGAGATTGTCGTTACCCCGGAGACGGTCAATGAGTTGATCTGGTTTGCTGGAGAAGAGGCGGATAGATACTACCACGCCTCCCAGAAATGTCCTTTTTTCAAAACAGCTGAGGGAACAGAGTTCATCGGAACTCTGACATTGTGTGGTCCCCTAAGCCAAGACCTAAAAAGAAATGAACTTAAAATCTCGCGTGATCCACAACATGGTGTCACACACCATTCTACCGCAGCACAGACATAGAAATCTGGTTAACTTCTGGATCTCTATGTGATGGAGAGACTGTGCAGCAGTAGGATGTTCGACCCCGGCTTTGTGATTGTAAGTCACATAGATTGAAGTTTTAAGAAATTTACCTTAGCTAGGAGTTTCGTTTAGTTTCAGAATTTGATTGCTTATGATCGGTTTTAATGTCATTGTTGTGAAATTGTCTTAGGTGAACAAAGCAAAGTCGATGATTCTCAAGGCTTAATTGCGACGGACCCGAGGTAAGTCTTCGTGCCTTATTTGGCCGATTTGACTTACACCATAAGAATTTGACGTTATCAAGGATATTGATGTTTTATGTAGTTTTAGAGTAAGTGGATGGGTAGTTAGGTTGTTTATGTTATAGAGTGCTTTTCTAAGTTTTATTAATTGTTTTCTATGTTAGTTGTAGGTTATGCAATATGAACTGTACATGCATCACGCCCTTTCAAAATAGCATGAAAATGAGTTTCTACATATGTTTTATGAAAAAAAATGAACTAATGAAAAGAAATGAATGCACGTAATCCCGGTCATGTCGGGGTGGGGTTCAGACATGACTGTTCTACAGGTGAAGCATGTTTTTCCCCCGGTAGATGGAAAGGGCTGTCTAACCATGAGATGTGTCCTCTCCATCTGGTGAGAGTAAACCCTCGGTGACATCCCGTTATGTAACGTAATGAATAAAACGACTGCATGATTTTATGAACTGAATATGCACAGCATGCATTTTCATTTACATCGATTTACTGAGATTTTAGCTCATAGATTACTCTATGGTGTAGGTGAACTCAAGGAAGGTGAGTAAGACGTTCCTCCACAAGATGAACGCACATATTGAAGAAGGATGCTTGAAAACGCCATCGGCAGAAGCAGCTTGAAAACGCCATCGGCAGAAGCAGCTTGAAAACGCCATCGGCAGAAGCAGCTTGAAAACGCCATCGGCAGAAGCAGCTTGAAAACGCCATCGGCAGAAGCAGCTTGAAAACGCCATCGGCAGAAGCAGCTTGAAAACGCCATCGGCAGAAGCAGCTTGAAAACGCCATCGGCAGAAGCAGCTTGAAAACGCCATCGGCAGAAGCAGCTTGAAAACGCCATCGGCAGAAGCAGCTTGAAAACGCCATCGGCAGAAGCAGCTTGAAAACGCCATCGGCAGAAGCAGCTTGAAAACGCCATCGGCAGAAGCAGCTTGAAAACGCCATCGGCAGAAGCAGCTTGAAAACGCCATCGGCAGAAGCAGCTTGAAAACGCCATCGGCAGAAGCAGCTTGAAAACGCCATCGGCAGAAGCAGCTTGAAAACGCCATCGGCAGAAGCAGCTTGAAAACGCCATCGGCAGAAGCAGCTTGAAAAATAAAATTAGCAAAAGTTGTTTCTTTCGTGCTCTAGCCTCGGCTTAAATACTCTGTCTGATTTCTGCTTCACAGAATTGAATGCTTCATTCTTCAAATGGAAAATGTTACCGTTGGAAGCATCCGGACTGAAGCAGATATCTGTTCTCTGAAATTGCTGTTCGTCGTCGCCATTAAAGTTCTGGAGTTAATGCTGAAAATGACGTCACTGTAGCTTCGCGGTTATATTCAATTTGCGACAGATCAAGGTGGAAGCAGCTTTAAAAAAATCGGAACTTCATCGGTGGATGCACTGAAAAGCCATCGGATGATGCACACTTCAAACGCTTGAACCGGTATCGGCAGGAGTATATTTTAAGCGTTGAACCGCCATCGGCAGAAGCAGCTTGAAAACGCCATCGGCAGAAGCAGCTTGAAAACGCCATCGGCAGAAGCAGCTTGAAAACGCCATCGGCAGAAGCAGCTTGAAAACGCCATCGGCAGAAGCAGCTTGAAAACGCCATCGGCAGAAGCAGCTTGAAAACGCCATCGGCAGAAGCAGCTTGAAAACGCCATCGGCAGAAGCAGCTTGAAAACGCCATCGGCAGAAGCAGCTTGAAAACGCCATCGGCAGAAGCAGCTTGAAAACGCCATCGGCAGAAGCAGCTTGAAAACGCCATCGGCAGAAGCAGCTTGAAAACGCCATCGGCAGAAGCAGCTTGAAAACGCCATCGGCAGAAGCAGCTTGAAAACGCCATCGGCAGAAGCAGCTTGAAAACGCCATCGGCAGAAGCAGCTTGAAAACGCCATCGGCAGAAGCAGCTTGAAAACGCCATCGGCAGAAGCAGCTTGAAAACGCCATCGGCAGAAGCAGCTTGAAAACGCCATCGGCAGAAGCAGCTTGAAAACGCCATCGGCAGAAGCAGCTTGAAAACGCCATCGGCAGAAGCAGCTTGAAAACGCCATCGGCAGAAGCAGCTTGAAAACGCCATCGGCAGAAGCAGCTTGAAAACGCCATCGGCAGAAGCAGCTTGAAAACGCCATCGGCAGAAGCAGCTTGAAAACGCCATCGGCAGAAGCAGCTTGAAAACGCCATCGGCAGAAGCAGCTTGAAAACGCCATCGGCAGAAGCAGCTTGAAAACGCCATCGGCAGAAGCAGCTTGAAAACGCCATCGGCAGAAGCAGCTTGAAAACGCCATCGGCAGAAGCAGCTTGAAAACGCCATCGGCAGAAGCAGCTTGAAAACGCCATCGGCAGAAGCAGCTTGAAAACGCCATCGGCAGAAGCAGCTTGAAAACGCCATCGGCAGAAGCAGCTTGAAAACGCCATCGGCAGAAGCAGCTTGAAAACGCCATCGGCAGAAGCAGCTTGAAAACGCCATCGGCAGAAGCAGCTTGAAAACGCCATCGGCAGAAGCAGCTTGAAAACGCCATCGGCAGAAGCAGCTTGAAAACGCCATCGGCAGAAGCAGCTTGAAAACGCCATCGGCAGAAGCAGCTTGAAAACGCCATCGGCAGAAGCAGCTTGAAAACGCCATCGGCAGAAGCAGCTTGAAAACGCCATCGGCAGAAGCAGCTTGAAAACGCCATCGGCAGAAGCAGCTTGAAAACGCCATCGGCAGAAGCAGCTTGAAAACGCCATCGGCAGAAGCAGCTTGAAAACGCCATCGGCAGAAGCAGCTTGAAAACGCCATCGGCAGAAGCAGCTTGAAAACGCCATCGGCAGAAGCAGCTTGAAAACGCCATCGGCAGAAGCAGCTTGAAAACGCCATCGGCAGAAGCAGCTTGAAAACGCCATCGGCAGAAGCAGCTTGAAAACGCCATCGGCAGAAGCAGCTTGAAAACGCCATCGGCAGAAGCAGCTTGAAAACGCCATCGGCAGAAGCAGCTTGAAAACGCCATCGGCAGAAGCAGCTTGAAAACGCCATCGGCAGAAGCAGCTTGAAAACGCCATCGGCAGAAGCAGCTTGAAAACGCCATCGGCAGAAGCAGCTTGAAAACGCCATCGGCAGAAGCAGCTTGAAAACGCCATCGGCAGAAGCAGCTTGAAAACGCCATCGGCAGAAGCAGCTTGAAAACGCCATCGGCAGAAGCAGCTTGAAAACGCCATCGGCAGAAGCAGCTTGAAAACGCCATCGGCAGAAGCAGCTTGAAAACGCCATCGGCAGAAGCAGCTTGAAAACGCCATCGGCAGAAGCAGCTTGAAAACGCCATCGGCAGAAGCAGCTTGAAAACGCCATCGGCAGAAGCAGCTTGAAAACGCCATCGGCAGAAGCAGCTTGAAAACGCCATCGGCAGAAGCAGCTTGAAAACGCCATCGGCAGAAGCAGCTTGAAAACGCCATCGGCAGAAGCAGCTTGAAAACGCCATCGGCAGAAGCAGCTTGAAAACGCCATCGGCAGAAGCAGCTTGAAAACGCCATCGGCAGAAGCAGCTTGAAAACGCCATCGGCAGAAGCAGCTGAAAACGCCATCGGCAGAAGCAGCTTGAAAACGCCATCGGCAGAAGCAGCTTGAAAACGCCATCGGCAGAAGCAGCTTGAAAACGCCATCGGCAGAAGCAGCTGAAAACGCCATCGGCAGAAGCAGCTTGAAAACGCCATCGGCAGAAGCAGCTTGAAAACGCCATCGGCAGAAGCAGCTTGAAAACGCCATCGGCAGAAGCAGCTTGAAAACGCCATCGGCAGAAGCAGCTTGAAAACGCCATCGGCAGAAGCAGCTTGAAAACGCCATCGGCAGAAGCAGCTTGAAAACGCCATCGGCAGAAGCAGCTTGAAAACGCCATCGGCAGAAGCAGCTTGAAAACGCCATCGGCAGAAGCAGCTTGAAAACGCCATCGGCAGAAGCAGCTTGAAAACGCCATCGGCAGAAGCAGCTTGAAAACGCCATCGGCAGAGCAGCTTGAAAACGCCATCGGCAGAAGCAGCTTGAAAACGCCATCGGCAGATGTATCTTCAAACGTCCATCGGCAGATGCAGCTTAAAAACGTCATCGGCAGAAGCAGCTTGAAAACGCCATCGGCAGATGCAGCTTGAAAATGCCATCGGCAGATGCAGGCCTTGAACTCCATCGGCAGATGCAAGCCTTGAACTCCATCGGCAGATGCAAGCCTTGAACGACTTCGCCTTTTGTCGTTTAGCGATCGGCATGTGTGATTCTTTAAACTCAACTGTTTTTGTCGTTTACCTATCGGTGGATGCCATTCTTTTCTTCAACCGGTGGATGTCTTCTTTGTCTTTTAGCTATCGGTTAATGTGAACATTTTATACAATTTCAGCCCTGTACACTTAACCAATATTGTTAGAAAACTAAAATACACTTTCCAAGGGTATTTCAAAAATGATTGATTTTATATGCAAAACTCATTATTCTCATTTAATAAACATAATCAAATATATTACTCATCATATGAACACATCATCAAAAACATATTTAGACTTAAACTTTATTTAAGTCAACAATCTCCCCCTTTTTTATGATGACAAAATATTAATGTAAATTTTATTAAATGTTACTCTCCCTCATAATTCTGGCTCCCCCATAGCAAATGCATATATTCCAAAAACAAACACGGAGCATACCAGAGTTTCAAAAACATGCATATATCCAGATTTTCAGATTTCCAAAAAATATGCATACATAAATCATAGTAACTAATTCATTCGACATGCATGTCCATCATCAATCAAATATATTCTCCCCCATTGACATTATCAAACAAAAAAAAAAACAATCAGAGAAACAACAGAAGCAATGCATTCAACAGCACAATCGATTCAGAAATAAATATCAGATAAATGGTATGTGTATTCCAATAAAAATGTATAAAAAAATCTATTTGAAGAAAGCTAAAAGATGATTCCAAAAAGCTTGTTGAATCCATGAATGCTCTTCAAGGTTCGGATTGAAATAGGCAGCGACAAGTGCTTAAAGTGACTGAATATCAAGAGGGATGGGTGGTTGATAGACCACCATGGTCTGGCAGGGAGTCGGAGATGGAGAAGGTTCTGAGTACACCACCATGTCCATACATGGAGGTGGCTCGACAGAAGGACCAGCAGTAGGAACAACAGGAGGAGAGAATGCTAGTTCAGCCTCCTGAAGATCCAACGACAGTAAGCGCACATCTTCAGCAACTGCAGGCCTGGAAAAGGGAAGAAAAAGATCTTCAAAGCAGGCCTCTGGAACACTGACAGAACTAGATGGTTCGGGTTCAGGTTCGGAAGTCAAGGCGACAACTGAAGATCGGAGAGACTCAAGTTCCCTGACAACCATGCGCCTATCAGCATCCACTTTCTGAGACAGCAAACCAAGACTGGTATCTAAGGCGATTCCTATTTCCTTTTGGTTCTTATCAAGCTGACTTTGAATGGAGCTGAGTGCAGTGCCAAGGCTGGCAATGGAAGTCTTCAGTTCAGAGTATTGGTCCTCACTTATGAAAAATCTCCTTTGATATGTCTTTGGAGTTGCAGGAGTAACTAATGGAATTGGTGAGGAGACTTGGACATGTGGGGCTTTTAGGACTGGAGGAGCATGATGGACTGTGGAGGGAGGAGGTAGAGCTTGTTGGACTGGAGAGGGAGGAGGTATAGCCTGTTGGACTGGAGATGGAGGAGTATAGCCTGTTGGACTGGAGATGGAGGAGCTGGAGGAAGCAGAGCCGATAGAAGAAGTGGATGTGGAGGAGATGGAGGATTCTCTGGAATGGAAAGGGGCACAGATGAGGGAGCAGAGATTGCCTCTGAAATATGTGCTCTTGAGGAAGGGGCAGGACGCCTTCGCACTAGAGGAGGAAGTTGGAAGCTAGAAGCCTGACATTGAGAAGGGAAATTATCAAATGCAGGTATCTCAGAGTCATCCCCTCCTTCAGCAGTGGACTCCTCTGGCAGGATAAGTTTTCTCTTCCCCTTTTTGGCAGCTGCAGCCTTAGCAGTACTTTGCTTAGAAACATCCAAAACAAGGTTCCTTGTTCTTGTTCTCTTTATTCCCATTTTCTTCAGGGTGGTTTGGGAATAGTAACTTGAAGGTTGAAGACGGAAGGGGTCTTCATCCTCTGGAAAAACAACCTCAAGCTGCATAAATATCTTCATGAGGAGCAGATTGTAAGGAAAAGAGGTAGCCCTGGATGACACTGCCTGAATCATCCTTCAAACAACAACAAATCCAAGATTGAAAGGGGTGGTAAAGTGCAAACAGAACAAAAAGCTCCATTGCACTCACTTCGTTATGGTGACCACCCTTAGGGACAATATTGTACCCTATCATCTGATGAAATAACCTGGCCCTTGCGGTCAGGTGTTTGCCTTTAAGATGATCAGTGGAATGATTTGGGTCAAGAGCTATAATCTGTAGAAAACTTTGACCGTCAAAGGTTCCAAAGAAAGGAGGCTCAGTACCGGACACATACTTGTAGGGGCAGCTATCTAAATGGGAGACCTCCAGAAAGGCATTAATGAACTGTGGAGTAATCTCTATGTGCTTGTTATACACATAGCTCTTTATAGTAGAGAGATCAGAGGTAAAACTCAGATTGGCATAAAACATTCTGATGGCTTCTGGGTAATAGTACGATTCTACATCAAAAAGTCCTGATAACCCGAGATCCTTCAAGGGTTCTATGATATCCATTCCAGCTAAGTCCTCAAAGTAAATACCTCGACTGGGAATTAAAGATTTGAACTTAAAGTCTTCATGGTACCTTAACTCAGCAGCTTTAGAGAGAAAGAAGAGAGATGACCACTCTTTTGCACGAGGAATCTCTCGGGGGGGACGAGCAAAAACTTTAGCCTTCTTCTTGGCTGGTTTAGGTAAAGCGAGAGACGATGAAGCCAGATGATCCATTGGAAGGATAGAACTCGAGAGAGAGAAATGGTAGGCAGGGGTTTTCAGAAAGAGCGCGAAAAATGAAGCGTCTCTAAAAAGAGACAGAGTTTAAAAGAGAATAGGGCATCGCCCGACAAGAGGAAGTCACACGTGTAAGACCATTAGCCCGATGGGTCACACGTGTCGGAAGATTGAAAATATATCTTCCGATGCCTTCAGAAAATATGCATCTGCCGATACCTATCGGTATCAATGCATCAGTCGATGCCTTCACAGACAGAAATTCTCTAACACTCAGGAATTGTCCAAATAGAAGAAGAATCTTAGATTTTCTCAACCCGAATGAGACCTAGTCTTATTCTAATATTATTGAAGGTCTTTTCATCCAACAGTTTTGTAAAAATGTCGGCCAGTTGATCTACTGAATTAACAAATTCTAAAGATATATCACCTCTTTGAACATGATCACGGATGAAGTGATATCTAACATCTATATGCTTGGTTCTAGAATGCTGAATAGGATTTTTAGAAATGTTGATAGCACTGGTGTTATCACACCGGATAGGAATCTTATCATAAAACAGATTATAATCTTCCAAAGTCTGTTTCATCCAAAGCATTTGTGCACAACAACTGCTTGTAGCAATATATTCACTCTCAGCAGTTGACAATGCAACAGAATTTTGTTTCTTAGAATACCAGGAGACAAGAGATTCACCAAGGAACTGACATGTTCCACTGGTGCTTTTCCTATCAACTAGACTACCAGCATAGTCAGAATCAGAGTATCCAATCAGATCAAAAGAAGTGCCTTTAGGATACCACAAACCAAGATCATAAGTTCCACTCAAATATTTGAATATTCTCTTGACTGCATTTAAGTGGGATTCTTTAGGGGCAGCTTGGAATCTAGCACACAGACAAACACTAAAGAGTATATCTGGCCTACTTGCAGTCAGATATAACAATGAACCAATCATACCACGATATTTCTTAATATCAACACTAATTTCTTTTTCATCTTTATCCAATTTAGTTGTGGTACTCATGGGAGTCTTTGAAGACTTAGAAGATTCTAATCCAAATTTCTTAAGAAGTTCCTTAATGTACTTTTCTTGACAGAAGAAAATTCTATCAGGAGATTGACTGATCTGAAATCCTAAAAAAAATTTTAACTCCGCCATCATACTCATCTCAAATTCACTTTGCATGAGGGAGGAAAATTCATTACACATGTTGACATTAGTTGATCTAAAAATAATGTCATCGACATAAATTTGAACTAGCAAAATGTCTTTATCCTTTTGCATGGTAAATAGAGTTGAGTCAGTATTTTCCTTTTTGAAATTCTTTTCCTCAAGAAAATTCTTCAATCTATCATACCAAGCTCTAGGAGCCTGCTTAAGACCATAAAGAGCTTTCCTTAATTTGTAGACATGGTCGGGTTTATTGAAAGCTTCAAATCCTAAGGGTTGCTCAACAAAAACTTCTTTATTGATGAAACCATTTAAGAATGCACTCTTTACATCCATTTGAAAGAGTGTGAAGTTCTTGTAGCAAGCAAAAGCTAAGAGCATTCTAATTGACTCTAATCTAGCTACAAGAGCAAAAGATTCCTCAAAATCTATACTCTCTTCTTGAGAGTATCCCTTAGCTACTAGTCTAGCCTTATTTCTAACAACAATCTCATTTTCATCTAATTTATTCTTGAAGACCCATTTAGTTTCAATGATGGGATGATCCTTAGGCCGTGGAACAAGTTCCCATACCTTGCTCCTTTTAAATTGATTTAGCTCCTCTTGCATAGCTAAAATCCAATTTTCATCACCCTCGGCCTCTTCAAACTTCTTAGGCTCTATTTGAGATATAAATGCCACATTAGCACATAGATTCCTAAGAGAGGATCTAGTCTTAACTCCTAAAGAAGGATCACCTAAAATTTCATCTATTGGATGGTCTTTGACATACTTCCAATCTCTAGGAAGAGCAGTATTTTCATCCTTGACAGGAATAATATCTAGAGAAGTAGGAGAAAGTTCTAAAGATTTTTCTACTTGAAGAGGATCACTAGATTTTTCTAAAGAAAGAGAATCCAGTTGTTTATCCAAAGTATCATCCTCATCCACATTGATTATGGGTTGAGGGGACTCATCAAAGTTGACATGAACCGACTCTTCAACAACTAGAGTTCTCTTATTGAAAACCCTATATGCTTTACAGGTCAGAGAATAACCAAGAAAAATTCCAAGATCAGATTTGAAATCGAATTTTCCTAAGTTATCCTTAGTATTAAGAATGAAGCATTTACTACCAAAGGCTCTAAAGTACTTAACAGAAAGGGTTTTGCCATTCTAAAGCTCATAGGGAGTTTTCTCAAGAATAGGTTTTATGGAGACCCGATTGAGTACATAGCAAGCTGTTGAAACAGCTTCAGCCCAGAAGTACTTAGGAAGAGAATTCTCATTAAACATAGTCCTAGCAAGCTCTTGGAGAGATCTATTTTTCCTCTCAACAACACCATTTTGCTGAGGGGTCCTAGGAGAGGAGAAGTTGTGCTCAATTCCATGTTTGAGACACAAGAGTTCAAATCTTTCATTTTCAAATTCTCCTCCATGATCACTACGAATAGCAATAATGGTGAGCTCCTTTTCATTTTGAACTCTTTTCCTAAAGCTAGAAAAGGTATCAAAAGTCTCATCCTTAGACTTCAGAAAATATACCCAAGTAAATCTAGAGAAGTCATCTACAATAACAAAGGCATAGAGTTTGCCTCCTAAGCTGGCTATATTGGAGGGACCGAAGAGGTCCATATGAAGGAGTTGGAGAGGCTTTGTAGTAGAAATTGCATTCTTAGATGCAAAGGAACTTTTGATCTGCTTTCCCATTTGGCAGGCTTTACAGACCTTATCATTCTCAAAGGATATCTTAGGAATTCCTCTAACTAAATTCTCCTTAGTAATCTTAGCTAAGGTATCCATCCCTACGTGACCTAATCTCTTATGTCAAGTCCAGCAGTCATTAGAAGAATTCACAGCAAAGCATTTTTCATCAGACACAACAATATCATCTAAGTCAATAATATAAATATTTTCTTTCCTATAGCCAGAAAATAGAATTTTACCATTTGGAGCATCTTTAATTATGCAAGAATTTGACTTAAAAATCACTTCATATCCTTTATCACATAACTGGCTAATACTGAGTAAATTATGCTTTAATCCATCAACTAATAAAACATTCTCAACAATAGGATTAATGTTGTTACCTATGTTGCCGATGCCAACAATTTTCCCTTTTTGGTTTCCACCAAAAGTAACACTTCATTTCTTCTTGTTGACAACTGCAAACTTGGTTGAGTCTCCTGTCATATGCCTTGAGCATCCACTGTCGAGGTACCATTGATTTTTTCCAGGAGAACAGTCAACCTGCAAAATAGAAATCAATTGGTCTTCTTAGGTACCCAAATCTTTTGGGTCCTAGTGTTAGGCCTGGTCCCCTTAGGAACCCATTGTAATTTACTGCAAGATTTGACATTGTTTACTTTTAAAGGACATACAAAAGATTTATGTCCTACTTCATTACAAACATGGCAGGTAGTGGATTTCACAAAGTAATTCTTGTAAACTTTCTTTTTACTCGATTTATCATAACTTATTCCCGCCCTGTCAAAATTTACTCTCTGTTTACCTAATAACATCTTATATAACTTGTTGCCATTAGTAAATTTCAAGACAATATTATTTAAATCCTCATTTCTGCTTTTAAGTTCAATTATTCCCTTTTTCTGCATATTACTCTCCTTAGCATGCAAGTCAACTTCTTTTGCATGCTTTTCTACTAATCCTACATTATCCTTTTTCAACAGATTGTATTTAGTTATAAGCATCCCAAATTGCTTGACTAAATCATTAAATGCGTCAATTAGCTCACCATCATCATTATCACTCTCACTGTCACTTAAAGAAATACTAACCTCATTATCGTGTGTCATGAAGCATAGGTTGGCTACTTCCTCATCTTTAGAAGAAGAAGTGTCGCCTTCACTGTCATCCCAAGTAGCCTTCATAGCCTTCTTTTTAAACTTCTTGGGATTCTTCTTCGCTTGTGGACAGTCTGCCTTCATATGACCTGGCTTTCCACACCAGAAGCATGTGATTTCCTTCTCCTTTTGAGATTTCTCAACCTTTGGAAATCTCCTTCCTTGCATTCTTTTTCTCTGGAGAAATTTACTGAACCTCCTTGTAATGAGGGCAATATCCTCATCATCTTCTTCTTCTTCTTCCTCAGATACTTCTTGTTTACTGGAGGAGGCTTTCAGAGCAATATCCTTCCTTTTATTGATCTCCTTTTCTTTGAGATCTTCCTTATCATTGACCCTCATTGTTATCTCATGAGTCATCAGAGAGCCAATGAGCTCTTCAAGCTTGAGCACCTTTAGATCCCGAGCCTCTTGTATTACTGTCACCTTTGGTTGCCAGGCTCTAGGTAGGCATCTCAAAATTTTTCTTGCCTGTTCCTCACCTGAATAAATCTTACCGAGAGCTTTTAAACCATTAGTAATGTTAGTAAACTGAGTAAACATAGATGAAATAGACTCATCCTTTGACATGGTAAACAGCTCATACTCGTGTACTAATATGTTCAGTTTCCTCTCCTTCACCTGATTTGTGCCCTCGTGTATGACCTCTAATAAGCGCCAAATCTCTTGGGCACTCTCACACCCTTGTACTCTATTGAATTCGTCTCTATTCAGAGCACAGTACAGGGTGTTTATAGCCTTGGCATTTAAGCTCAAGTTTCTTTTATCTGTATCATTTAATTCGTGTGAAGTTTTGGGGATCTTCACACCATTCTCTGTTTTGGCAGCAATGTAAGGACCATTTTCTATGTTATTCCATAATTCATAGTCCACAACTTGAACGAATATTCTCATTCTAGACTTCCAGTAGACATAATCACTACCATCAAAGAAGGGAGGTCTATTTGTAGCTTGACCTTCTACTTGTGTGGAGTTAGTGTTGAATGCCATTGTAAATATATATAACACAGAGTGTTTAAACACAGCTTAGACAATGATAACCTTGCTCTGATACCAATTGTAGGATCGAGGTTGTCTAAGAGGGGGGTGAATTAGACCTTTTTAATTTTTCTTAAGCTATAGGCAGACAAACACAATAATAAAAATAACAGAGAGAGAGAGAAAAACCAACACAAGAGTTTTTACGTGGTTCGGCCAAAACCTGCCTACATCCACGCTTCAAGGTTTCCCCCTTAAAGATCCTTAATGTAACGACCCCAGTTGGAGTCGCCACGTAATTCATAACTCCACCTCTTGATCGATTGGTTCTTACTTCATGCACCTTGTGCATTATTAGTGTTTTATATATATTTTTTTTTTAAACATCACATAAACTGCATCTACCGATAGAGTCATAGACTCACATCGACCGATGGTCACGTGCCCGCCACGCGACACTTCTATTTCCAAACATCTCTTAAACTGCATCTGCCGATAGAGTCACAGACTCACATCGACCGATGGTCACGTGCCCGCCACGCGACACTTCTATTTTCAAACATCTCTTAATCTGCATCTGCCGATAGAGTCATAGACTCACATCGACCGATGGTAACACATCTACCGATCACCATATGACAACACAACACTTACATCATCCGGTATTTGAGATACACAGCATCTACCGATAGACACGTGCACTAAGCGTGCTCTTTTAAGACATCTTCCGATAGAGGATATCTATCGGTTGATGCAAACTCATACATCTTCCGATAGAGTACAGCTATCGGTGGACATAGATATGTACAGACTCCTAACTTCATTGACTAATCACCCTTATAAATGAAAGTCAGAGACTCATCCAGAATACATATAGCGGAAGACTTAACAACAGATCATTTAACAATTCTCATAATCATTCCCAGATTCAATAGTCAACCAGACAATTTCAAAACTCAATGTTATAAAATAAACTTATCCTGCTTAAACTACCATATTCTTAATCATAATAAAATCATAGAGCATTAACCAGTGGTCTCAATCACCATCCAGCCACAGAATTGCACCCTGATCACCTTCCAGCAACCAGACTTAGACATCATCATTAGCTTTGGAATCCTCACCTGATATCTCGTTGCCTACATCATAAGGTTTAAACTATAAGCCTAATGCTTAGTAAGGAATGCAATACTAACATGTATACGTGAATGCATAGTTGCAAGAAAATCATGTTCATGTTCGTTTCATGCTCTTTTCTTGTTCTTATTCGTGTTCTTGTTCATCACTTTCATCATATGGATTAAGGGAGGATTTGTGCCGTAAAGGGGGGATGACAGTGCAAGTGTACATAGTCCCTTTCGGGCCGTATTCATGGTCCTTCTCTTTGGACAGTGACATACACGAAACCGCCCCCAACCCTCACTTAATCTGGTTGCATAAGTTTCATATTTGTTGTCATATCTTATTCATGGGAAAAACATGCTCATGAAACATTTTCATATGCTTGAGAAGTAAATCATGATGCATGACATGGATGCTCTTGAATCATCAGACTATAGAAAGTATCATACCAGAACAGTCGACTTCGTAGACTCTACCAAAACATCACATAACAGAACCCTCAACATCCATAAATCATCCAAATACGAGAAATCTTACTAACATAGAAAAAACATCAGACAACTGAAACTAACTTAATATCCTTGTGATGTAGGGCCCTATTGGCCGGAAGTCTTAATACATTCACTTACCTGGTGTCCTCTGTAAATGGAATACTCCTTTCAAATCTTCTTCACCTGAATCATTTCACATTACCAAGTTAAAAATAAAATCCTAATAATGCTAACCAAAAATCATCCTAATGCTTATCCTGCTTGTATTTTCTATATTCATCAGCCGAGCACCTTGTGTGCGTGGATTAAATTTCTACAATCTAAATAATTAGATTCAGCCAAGTGACTAATCGCATATGGCTATCTAAATGTCCAGAATCAACTCGGAAATGCCTTTACTAAATGCATAATAGAAATGATCATATTATTACTCTGCCATCAAAGGATCTGAAACCTCGGGTTCTAACTGAAAACAGAGCTCAAATAGATAACCCGTAACTACATTGTTCGAGTCTTACCTAGGGCGTGGATCGTCGAAAAAGAGACTTAACAGACTGTCGCTGAAAGGAGCTGTAACTGGCTGAGAGAGAGAGCTCCAAAGAAGGGATAAATCGCCGAGAGTAAATGTGTCGGCTACAGTGAGGTTTAATTGGGGTTTAAGGTTTCCACTTTCTACTTATACCAGATAAGTTCCTCCTTAATTACAATTCTGCCACTACAATAGAAATCCAATAAGTTTTGACATATAATTATTAAATAAAAGGTCAAATAAAGAGGTGACCGTTAATTCCTTTAAGAAAATCACCTGACTGAGAATGTCGGGTGTTACATCCACCCCTCCTTAAACAAAATTTTCGTCCCCAAAAATTGATCAAACGAAGAGCTCCGGATATTTGTCCAACATATCTTGCTGTCGTTCCCATATGGCTTCTTCAACTCCATGGTTTGTCCATAAGACCTTAACCAAAGGAATTTCCTTATTCCTCAGAGTCTTTACTGCAGACTCCAAAATTTGCACTGGCTTCTCTTCATACGTTAAGGTTGGCTCAATTTCGACATCCACTTGCTTAACAACTTGCGTAGGATCCCTTATGCATTTTCTCAACATGGACACATGAAAAACATTGTGAACCTTCTCTAGTGAAAGAGGCAATTACAGTCTATAAGCTGTGCTGCCGATCCTTTCCAAGACAGGGAATGGTTCAACGAATCGCGGATTAAGCTTTCCCTTCTTGCCAATCTAAGTACTCCCTTAAATGGTGAAATCTTTAAAAATACCTCATCTCCGACGGAGAACACCAGATCTCTCCTCCTTTGGTCTGCATAACTTTTCTGTCGGCTTTGTGCAGTAATCATTATTCTCCTAATAATGGCAATCTTGTCAGACATCTGTTGCAAGATCTTGGAACCTAGGAGTTTTGCTTCACCGACTTCATCCCAGTACAAAGGTGACCTGCACTTTCTGCCATAAAGTGCCTCATAAGGTGTCATACCAATAGTGGACTGGTAACTATTGTTGTAGGAAAACTCAATCAAGGGCAGGTATCGACTCCACGCTGCCTGAAACTCTAACACACAAGCCCTTAACATATCTTCAAGTATCTGAATAGTCCTCTCAGATTGACCATCGGTTTGAGGGTGAAAAGCAGTGCTGAAGGATAACTTTGTTCCTAATGCGCCTTGCAAACTTTGCCAAAATCTTGAGGTGAAACGAGGATCACGATCGGAGACAATAGATAAGGGAATCCCATGCAATCTGATAATTTCTTGAATGTACAGGTTAGCAAGCTGGTCCATTGAAAAGGTCATTCTTACTGGCATAAAATGTGCTGACTTTGTCATTCTGTCTACAACAATCCAACTACTATCATGTCCTTTGATTGTCTTTAGTAATCCTACTACAAAATCCATGGCAATGTTTTTCCACTTCCATTCAGGGATCGGTAAGGGTTGAAGAGTACCTCCTCGGCGTTGGTGTTCTGCTTTAACTTGTTGGCAAATCAAGCATGACTCTACAAACTTGGCCACATCCCTCTTTAAGTTCGGCCACCAATAATGTAGCTTCAAGTCCCGATACATCTTGGTGCTACCAGGATGCACAAAAAAGGAAGAAGAATGAGCTTCAGCCAAGATCAACTCACGCAACTCCTTAACATTCGGAATGTACCATCAATTCCTAAATTTCAAAATACCATCATTAGAGAGGCTGAACTCAGAGGAGGCGTCCTTTAACTTACTCATCATACTATTACTCTCCTTTGAATCCATCCGCTGTGCCTCTTTGATCTTATCTAAAATGGTTGGTTGAATGATTAGAGTAGCAAGTAGGCTCGACAACTCATGAACTAACTCCAATTCAAACTTTTGAACTTTCTTCCTCAAAGGTACTGATATGGTTGATACTGCGGGCTACATTGTCTTTGACATTCTGCTTAATGCATCAGCCACAGCATTGGCCTTACCCGGGTGGTATTTAATTTCGAAGTCATAGTCCTTAACAAACTCCAACCAACGTCTTTGTCTCATATTTAATTCCTTTTGGGTGAAAAGGTACTTCAGGCTCTTGTGGTCTGAAAACACTTCACACTGCCGACCATACAGGTAGTGCCTCCAAATCTTCAATGCAAACACAACAGCAGCTAATTCCAAATCGTGAGTGGGGTAATTCTGCTCATAATTTTTCAGCTGCCTAGAGGCATACGCTACAACTTTACCATCTTGCATCAAAACACACCCTAGACCAATCTTTGATGCATCACAGTAAACACTAAACCTCCCTTCTTCGGTTGGAAGAGTCAAAAGTGGGGCTGTTGTCAACTTCAGTTTAAGTGTCTGGAAGCCATCTTCACAAGCTTCAGTCCAAGAGTACTTGGTGTCCTTCTTTGTCAAATTAGTTAAAGGCTTAGCTATCATCGAAAATCCTTTAATAAACTTCCTATAATAGCCTGCCAAACCAAGAAAAGTACGGACTTCACTGGCATTTCTTGGCTATGGTCAATCCTTAACAGCTTGAATCTTGGTTGGATCTACTGATATGCCCTCAGTAGAGATGACATGGCCTAAAAAGTTAACCTTATCCAGCCAGAACTCACACTTGGACAACTTGGCATAAAGTTGTTGTTGTTTCAAGGTTGTCAAAACTATTCTTAAGTGTTCTTCGTGGTCAGCTTCAGCCCGTGAGTATATAAGAATATCATCTATCAATATAATCACAAACTTGTCCAAATATTCACGAAACACTCGGTTCATCAAATCCATAAAAGCTGCAGGTGCATTGGTTAATCCAAACGACATCACAAGAAATTCATAATGTCCATAATGGGTCCTAAAAGCTGTCTTAGGTACATCTTCCTCCTTAACCTTCAGTTGGTAGTACCCCGAACGCAAGTCAATATTTGAAAACACCTTAGCTCCTTGTAATTGGTCAAACAAGTCGTCAATTCGGGGCAAGGGGTATTTTGGGTAGAGCTACAACAAATACTAGGTCAAATAAGAATGGCAGAAGAAATTGTGGGTTGATCCGACACTATGCTATTATGAGGGCACATGAATTAAATTTTGGGATTGCACGACCAATTATTCAAACAAACCACTTTGAGCTTAAAGTTGTGATGTTTCGGATAGAGGTGTGCATTTGTCAGTTCGGTTCGGTTTTAGAGTAAATCCAAACCGAATCGACAAGCATTCGGTTCTTCTTGATTTGACCCGAAACCGATCGGCAAAACAGTTGGAACCGAACCGAAAGTTCTGGTTTGGTTTCGATTCAGTTCCAGTTTGTTAAAGACAAAATCAAAGACAAAAATAGCAAGCCATCAACAACAACAATACTGAAAAAACTTTAAAACAATGGTGAAGATTCCCATGTCAAAACTAGATTTTCGTTGAATTAAAAACGAAATCTAACCAGAACAGTCAACAAATAAAACCCAAAACGTTAAAAAATTAAAGTTCATCCAACAAATATTAAAATTTTCAAATATATCGAACAGAAACCGTTCAGTCAAATAATCAAAATGAATCAGTATCTGAGAGCTGTGAATCTGTGATTGTCGAAACTGGAGTTACCCTAATCGGGATGATTGGTCGAAGTCAAACAGAAACCGCTTCTTCAGAGAAGATGAAGTGGTCAGAGAGTGGGAGTGGTGGGTCTACTTCGAGAGTGCGAGACTGCGAGTTAGGGATGCAAAACTGAAAAGCCGACTCCGAGTTGAGGTGGGCTGCGAGCCTGCGAGAGAGAGAGAGAGAGAGAGAGAGAGAGAGAGAGAGAGAGAGAGAGAGAGAGAGAGAGAAGCTACGGAATAACAGCTGCATCAAGAATGAGAGGATGGCTCAAGAGTAGAGCTTCCAATTATGCCGGAGCAACCTGCATAAGAATAGAGAAATCTTTTAGCTGTTCATCAAACTTTGTAAAGATTACCGTAGAAGACATACTGACCTGATAGCCAAACGATTGGCCAGAGAGCTGTAAGATATTTAGGGCTTAGAAGAAGAAATTAGAAATACGATTGGATTTAAGGCTGAAGGTGGACCGATTTTTTTTAAAAAAAAACAAAGGTTTCAAATTGGTTTTTCATAAATCCCCAAATGTTCGGTTCAGTTCGGTTACTGTCGGTTTTGAATGATCTAAACCTGTTACAAACAATAATCATCAATTGTCTTAGAAAATACAGAGTTTTCAATATATATATATAGTATATATATATATATATATATATATATATATATATATATATATATATATATATATATATATATATATATATATATATATATATATATATATATATATATATATATATATATATATATATATATATATATATATATATATATATATATATATATATATATATATATATATATATATATATATATATATATATATATATATATATATATATATATATATATATATATATATATATATATATATATATATATATATATATATATATATATATATATATATATATATATATATATATATATATATATATATATATATATATATATATATATATATATATATATATATATATATATATATATATATATATATATATATATATATATATATATATATATATATATATATATATATATATATATATATATATATATATATATATATATATATATATATATATATATATATATATATATATATATATATATATATATATATATATATATATATATATAATACTAATAATAATAAACTATATTAATATATCTCAACACTCCCCCTCAAGCTGGAGCAAAAATGTCAATCATGCCCAGCTATATATATATATATATATATAATAATACTAATAATAATAAACTATATTAATATATCTCAACACTCCCCCTCAAGCTGGAGCAAAAATGTCAATCATGCCCAGCTTGATTAGAAGATCTTCAAATACTCGCTTGGATAGACCTTTTGTGAGAACATCTGCTAATTGTTCAGAAGTTGGAACATATGGCATACAAATCTCCCCTCTTTCGAGTCTTTCTTTTATAAAGTGATGATCAATCTCAACATGTTTTGTTTTGTCGTGTTGCACTGGATTATGTGCAATGCTGATGGCAGATTTATTGTCACAAAACAACTTTATTGGCTTATCAGTCTCGATATTTAGTTCTTTTAGGATACTTCTAAGCCAAATAATTTCACACACTCCTTCAGCCATGGCTCTGAACTCAGCTTCTACACTACTCCTTGCCACAACATCTTGTTTTCTGCTCCTCCATGTCACAAGGCTACCCCATACAAATGTATAATAAGGCTATGAAGACCTCCTGTCAGACTTAGATCCTGCCCAATCAGCATCTGTAAAAACTTCAATTTGTCAGTTTTTATTTTTTCAGAACATGATGCCCTTGCCCGGATTTCCTTTTAGATAATGTAGAATTCTATAGACAGCTTTCAAATGATCTTTAGCTGGACAATGCATGAACTGGCTTACAAGGCCTACAGCAAATGCTATATCAGGCCTTGTATGAACTAAGTAAATCAGTTTTCCAACCAGTCTCTGATATCTAGCTTTGTTCACATGCACCTCATTTTTACTTTGACCCAGTTTCTGATTTGGATCAATAGGTGTTGAGGTTGGCTTGCATCCAAGCAGACCTGTCTCCTTTAAAAGATCGAGCACATACTGTAACAACCCCGTTACTATTCCTAATTTCCCGTACGAAATTTTTTTTTTTTCTTTTTCTTTTTCTTTTATACTTAGCGTTTAAGTGGAAAACAATTTAATAAAACGTTAAAACAATTACAAAACAATTAATCCTAAACCAATACGTACCCAAACACCTACAAAACACAACCTCACCATTTCACTAACGCAATTCTATCTATACCACAATTTCTATCCACATCACAAACATACATTTCACAGTACAACTTAACATCAAGCACCCAATACTCATCCGTCTCCCGAAATACCACCCCAAAACCGACTCGAAACACAACTATAACAAAGTACATTTTCACGAAAACAAACTGCATGGTTCCGTTTAAAAGTGTGACATATCCTCCTATTTACAAAATCACCAAGCAGTTCATAAAAATCCAAATAAAAACCTTAACAAACATTTTATAAAACAAATCTATCAACTAAACAGAATCAAACACCCTAAAATGTACCAACTACCAATTAAACTAAAAACATTCCCACAACGTTAAATTAATGGTTTAAAACAAAACATTTGAAACATCAACATAAAAATCTAACACCTAACCAGAACCAAGCATCCTAAAATGTTCTATACTGTTCACCATCAGCCCAAAACACTCCAAAAAGAAACCCTCAAAACCTATACATACTTCCCCACGGGTCGGTCAAGCATCGACTGCGCCAGCACACCCCGCGAGCCATCCTCCGTCAACTGCATCACTCCTCAGGTGGAAGGATCTCGTCCTCACCTATATCAGGATCACCTACACCATACAGACAATCTATGAGATAAAAATCTCAGTAAGCCCTACGTAAATGCTAATGCATGATCATGTATGCTCTGTACTATGAAAACCGTCCATGTCAATGCATATATCCGTACGTGTCAGTCTATGGTTATCGGAAACGCTCGACAGATGGATAGGGCACGTCAAGCGATTAGACAGCCCACACCATCTGAAGGGAGGGAAACCCGCTCACCACGGAACGCCAGGTCTGAACCTCATCCCCGATAACCCCATGTCATGGTTGTTTACTGTGATACTTTACTTGCCTTAACAAAGCATGTTCTTTTCATGAAATCCGTGCGTAAATTCATTTTCATGTCGTTTTAAAACCATGATGCATGAACAGTTCAATATAAACAATAAAGTAAACAATCACATGTGTACCATCAAGACGATAAACAAACACATATGTACCATCAAAACGATAAACAAACAACATATAAAACAACTAATCCTAACTACCCAAACCAAAACAATTTAAACAAACAAATCCTCAAGGTTCCTCGAGACGACATCGACGTACGGTGTAGGCCAATCAGCCAGAGAAGATCACGAGAACTTACCTGTCGTCCGTAGCTCGCTGGGGATGCTCGGTTATCTGTCCACCTATGGCTCAACCTACGAAAATATTCAAACTTTATTACACTCAAGGTTACATTCATCAATTTACTCTCAAACTACTATTTCTAGCCTAATCCAACTAAAACCTAATTAAACGGGCCACTAATTCGGGTTTGGCAAAATCGACCCGAAACTTCGAACGTGCATAACTTTCGCGTTGGTTATCGGAATCGAATGATTCTAGCGGCCACGTACTCCTCTAATAACCTATTTTAATCTGCCAAAAGGAATTTTAAAACAAATAACCGGAACTAGGTCAAAAATCCAAAAACCCGAAACTGCCCTTAATCGGAAACTTTCCCCCTTTTCAATTTTTCATCAAATTCTACCCATTTCTTCACCAATCGACCACAATTAGCCTCAATTAGCCTAAACTAATCAAAATTTCAAGGATACACACACGAAACCCGAAATGCCAAAATAGGGCATTCTGATTTTTCGCTCAATTCGAGCACAACACGGCCAGGCGACCTTCGCCGGCCTAAGCCCGGTCATTTAACGCCGAGGCTAGCCAAAAATGGCTGGTGGTCGGAGCTCAATCGAGCTCGACGCCCTCGGCCTCCAAAAGAACCAAAAACAGGGCGAAGAATCAGTTACCAGTTCGGTTCGTGCGCGAGACAGGCCGGAGTTCTCCTGCCGCCGTTGTCTGGCCGGAGGGAGTCGGAAGTCGCCGGTGAACGGCGCCGCGTCGCCGTTCCTCCCTCGTCTCCCCTGTTCTTCGCTCGCAGGTCGTCGGGTTTGAACACAACCAAAAACAACATATTTTGTTGTTTTTGTGTTTAATTAAAATAAAATAATAATAATAATAATAATAATTCTAATTTTAATTCCTATTAAACATTAATATACCGTTTTGCTCTTCCGTAATTTCCGTTAAATCTCGTTCTTAATTATAACCCACGGCTTAATTTCACTGGAAATGCCCGAATCTAAATTAATTAAACAATTAGGTTAACCAAATTTATTCACTTTTCTTTTAAATTACTTAAAACAATTATTTATTAAACAATTACCTATCATTTTATTTTCTCTTAAAAATCTCGGGCGTTACATCATTCCCTCCTTAAATGAAATTTTGTCCTCAAATTTGTTGCTTAGTCAATCCTCTTGTTTCTCACTCCAATGCTACCACCGTAATTACTGTTGCAATACTAAATCTTGATTACATTATAGCCTTAATCACCTATCATGTAATGACGATTCCTAGATTTTCAAAGTTGTGATTCTCCTAACTATGCATTTGTAACTTAATCACTCATACGTCCATTGCTTTCAACCTAATCCATCATCACTAAATCTCTCAATTCTCTCCCAACTCAACCTCCACTCTATTTTTCCTCGAATTAAATTCAATCGTTTCCCTACTTTTCTCATACCACATCAATCTAACGCATCTATAGTCATCATATTTCCTCGAAGTTTCTTCTCTTACTTAATACGAAGGACCTAATACATAGCCTTCTTATCCTAATTCTTCCACTTCCAAGTCCTCCTATACCTTACCGTCAAATTTTTAATCCATCACTCGCACTCATACACCTATGGACATCGGGCAAACATGGCGTTCCATTAGTCACTATAACACGATCCTAGTACTCAGGGCTATCAATACTTAAATCTATCCCTTTTTCTTTCAAAGTATTCTCTAAGTCTTTATAATTATGTCCACAACGCTTGTTTGTCCAACTTGTGCCTCGGCTTTCATCAATCACTAACAAATTCTTAAGTCTGAACAAAGTCGTTAAACTATTCACCCAACACCTTAAAGGGTGCATAAACAATTCGACGCAACTTACGAGTCGAAACTTTCCTAAACCTCCTGATCTAACTTCACTTCTAAGCTCACTTGCACAATTTTTTCGTGCAAACCCTTCTTCCGCTCATCCAATCCCTCGATTCGCACGACTTCACATTCAAGTTTAACTTCAAATCTAAACCCTTTATTTAATTAAACGAAAATGTCCTACACTCTTTCTTAATATCTCACAAGGACCTCCTCCAAATTTACAATCTAGTCCATTATTTTTTTTTATTCCTGCTAATCAGGTTCTAACTATTCTACTTGTCTTCTTCACAATAATTTGTCTAACAATTTTCTTGTTAGCAAACTTGTCGTAAATAGATTTACAATCTTGATCCTAATCTTCTAAAATCCTCTAATCTTGTCATTCTATTCTCCCAAAAACTTAGAAGCATCCATTACCTTTAATGGGACCAAGCATGTCATGGCTCATACCACAAGCCCTATCAATTCTCAAGTCTCCAAGGAAATACCAAAGTGGTCGAGTTCACTTCCTTAAATTCTCACATGAATCGGCCTTCACTTAATCCCTTATAGGCCAAACTTTCTAACTCACCAAATTTGATCTCATTCTCCAGATTTCCTCAATTACTACTTAGGCGCTAATATTTGACTGATCTATGGCTTTAACCACCTATTGAGTAATGACTATTTCTACATCCCCAAAGTTCTAAACTTTTCCAGCTTCACGCTCTATCGTTCGATCACTCATACACACTTCGAGTTCCATTTAATTAGTCATCACCTAAACTCTCCAGTCAATTCTTTTCCCAAAAATCTGGAATGGCACTTCATTACGATCTACCTCTCGGGTCCTTTAAACACTAAAGTTCCTACTTCCATCTTGGAGGTAAGTCACCGGTTACAGTGTTTAACTCGAACTGCATCAACTTTAGACTTACTACTTATCTCTTATCTTTTTAACTCAAAAGTTCGAAATCAATTACTCGTTACTTTTCCTAATTGGTACTCGACACTTAACGTCTCGAGATCGTGTTGGTTTGCATTTAGTCACCCAAAACGTTAAACTCACTCTAACTTACTAATTGGTCTCTACTAAAGATTGTCTCATATCCTCAATTCTCGAAATAACATCAACTTTCAATGTCTTTTGGGTTGACTTCCGTTCAAGGATTCCTAACCTCATCCAGCTTGTAATCCAAACTCCCCTTTATTTAACTCAAATGTCGCACATGGACTTCTCTCAAGTCACCCGATGGTCTACATCCTTTTGTTCCCCTTAGTCAGGTTCTACTTATTCCACTTGGCTTCTGTACAATGACTCATCTAACAGTCTTTTTGTTTGCAAACTTGTTGCAGATAAGTTTACGCTCTCGACCCAAATCTCCTCTAGTTCCCCAAATCTTACTATTCTATATTCTATACCAGAGGTAGATCTTATGTTTGTGGTTCTTAACTTGAACGGTACCCGCTATAGACTCGCTCTAATTACATCACCATCCCTTCTATAGTTATACCGGTTGCCTTAAACTACCTATGTATACATCTAAAACTCAGTTCCTTCCCTAGGCGGGACTCTGAAAGTTGAATATTCAGTTGATCAACTCTTACTCTTACTGAATTAACATTTCATAATAAAAATGAATGAATTTTTTTGGTATCTCTTCATCATTGAAGGAGAATTTACATTTACATAGTCTCATAACCAATCATTCATGATTGGCCAAATCATTGATGCAAATAATATCCAAATACCAAATTAGCCTCCTCCGCAAAGGAAAAGAAGCTCTTGGGAAGATCAAAGAAAGAACCCGTTCTTCCTCTGTAAAGAATTCTTCCAATAATTCTGAATTTAACCTTTTAAAAAAAGCGCGTACAGTACTTTTGTGTTTACGAGCCAAAGTTTTAAGACAAGAAAGTCGAAGTATATATTTTACGAATCTGAAGTGCTAAATTTCTCCCCGGTAGATATTACGTTTACGTTTACTAGCCTCTAATCGAGCAACACCAAAATTCCGACGTGTCTACCATTCATTAGTCACTCATAACTCCACTAAGCCTCCCACCTAGTAGGTCGGTTGTAATCTTCTCACAAATCTAAAATCTTTCTTTATTGATTAGCCTTCTTTATGGATTAGTCTTCTAAGGCGGTATTCATTTCCTAGAGAACAACAAAATTTGGCATCTTGGGTATTACCTTGCACATGACCTATATTCCATAATGTTTCGGAATTTATTTACTCTCCAACCATAAGTAAATCCCCTTATTCTTTGCCTCAATATCGGTCGATACGACCACTCCTACCCGATCACTTAAATCTTATGTCCACGACTTGTATTGATCTACCACGTCTTTCCAAACTACAATCGTAATAGTCGTTCTCATATCCTCTCAACAATAAAGGTAGTTAAGTTCTTGGACATGGTTTTTTTGTCTAAATGCATCCATCTTTTTATGGATCTAGGGCATACAAGTTCTTGCTATATCTTCCTACTTGCTTAAGTGCACTTAGTATACCTTGACAACCTAAAGCATCTTCCGAGGCTTAATACTCTAAGGGTTCAAATTTCATCGACTAGGGCTCATTTTCTATCTATTCAAATCTTATATGTCATAAGCTGTATTCCTCTAATGGTAACAAAATCTATGTGTACAACTTCTCATGGTTAAGTCGGGCTAATCTTATTAAGTCAGGCTACCCTTGGTGTAACTTCTTTCTTTCGATTAAGAGTCTTCCTCTTCGTACCGTGATTACTGGGTGCGACAAACCCAATATTTCGAGCTGACAAGATTGCCTAATTATGTGCTGCGCTTGTAGGCTAATGTGTTGGGATTGTTGGGGCAACGAAATCCATAAGGTGATCTATCGTAACGTCTCGGTTGTCTCGATCATTCCCTCGACACACCATATCTATAAATAGCTCCTATAAAAGTTAAATGCAAACATCTCTAAGAAACTGAAATTGAATAAAACTATAAACATACTTACAGTTGATGAAGGATGTCCGCGTAGTGGCTGTGCAGTCGAGCAGTCTACAGAACCGATTTTAAAACCCGGGGGCTCGGATACCATAATTGTAACAACCCCGTTACTATTCCTAATTTCCCGTAAGAAATTTTTTTTTTCTTTTTCTTTTTCTTTTATACTTAGCGTTTAAGTGGAAAACAATTTAATAAAACGTTAAAACAATTACAAAACAATTAATCCTAAACCAATACGTACCCAAACACCTACAAAACACAACCTCACCATTTCACTAACGCAATTCTATCTATACCACAATTTCTATCCACATCACAAACATACATTTCACAGTACAACTTAACATCAAGCACCCAATACTCATCCGTCTCCCGAAATACCACCCCAAAACCGACTCGAAACACAACTATAACAAAGTACATTTTCACGAAAACGAACTGCATGGTTCCGTTTAAAAGTGTGACATATCCTTCTGTTTACAAAATCACCAAGCAATTCATAAAAATCCAAATAAAAATCTTAACAAACATTTTATAAAACAAATCTATCAACTAAACAGAATCAAACACCCTAAAACGTACCAACTACCAATTAAACTAAAAACATTCCCACAACGTTAAATTAATGGTTTAAAACAAAACATTTGAAACATCAACATAAAAATCTAACACCTAACCAGAACCAAGCATCCTAAAATGTTCTATACTGTTCACCATCAGCCCAAAACACTCCAAAAAGAAACCCTCAAAACCTATACATACTTCCCCACGAGTCGGTCAAGCATCGACTTCGCCAGCACACCCCGCGAGCCATCCTCCGTCAACTGCATCACTCCTAAGGTGGAAGGATCTCGTCCTCACCTATATCAGGATCACCTACACCATACAGACAATCTATGAGATAAAAATCTCAGTAAGCCCTACGTAAATGCTAATGCATGATCATGTATGCTCTGTACTATGAAAACCGTCCATGTCAATGCATATATCCGTACGTGTCAGTCTATGGTTATCGAAAACGCTCGACAGATGGATAGGGCACGTCAAGCGATTAGACAGCCCACACCATCTGAAGGGAGGGAAACCCGCTCACCACGGAACGCCAGGTCTGAACCTCATCCCCGATAACCCCATGTCATGGTTGTTTACTGTGATACTTTACTTGCCTTAACAATGCATGTTCTTTTCATGAAATCCGTGCGTAAATTCATTTTCATGTCGTTTTAAAACCATGATGCATGAACAGTTCAATATAAACAATAAAGTAAACAATCACATGTGTACCATCAAGACGATAAACAAACACATATGTACCATCAAGACGATAAACAAACAACATATAAAACAACTAATCCTAACTACCCAAACCAAAACAATTTAAACAAACAAATCCTCAAGGTTCCTCGAGACGACATCGACGTACGGTGTAGGCCAATCAGCCAGAGAAGATCACGAGAACTTACCTGTCGTCCGTAGCTCGCTGGGGATGCTCGGTTATCTGTCCACCTATGGCTCAACCTACGAAAATATTCAAACTTTATTACACTCAAGGTTACATTCACCAATTTACTCTCAAACTACTATTTCTAGTTTAATCCAACTAAAACCTAATTAAACGGGCCACTAATTCGGGTTTGGCAAAATCGACCCGAAACTTCGAACGTGCATAACTTTCGCGTTGGTTATCGGAATCGAATGATTCTAGCGGCCACGTACTCCTCTAATAACCTATTTTAATCTGCCAAAAGGAATTTTAAAACAAATAACCGGAACTAGGTCAAAAATCCAAAAACCCAAAACTGCCCTTAATCGGAAATTTTCCCCATTTTCAATTTTTCATCAAATTCTACCCATTTCCTCACCAATCGACCACAGTTAGCCTCAATTAGCCTAAACTAATCAAAATTTCAAGGATACACACACGAAACCCGAAATGCCAAAATAGGGCATTCTGATTTTTCGCTCAATTCGAGCACAACACGGCCAGGCGACCTTCGCCGGCCTAAGCCCGGTCATTTAACGCCGAGGCTAGCCAAAAATGGCTGGTGGTCGGAGCTCAATCGAGCTCGACGCCCTCGGCCTCCAAAAGAACCAAAAACAGGGCAAAGAATCAGTTACCAGTTCGGTTCGTGCGCGAGACAGGCCGGAGTTCTCCTGCCGCCGTTGTCTGGCCGGAGGGAGTCGGAAGTCACCGGTGAACGGCGCCGCGTCGCCGGTGAACGGCGCCGCGTCGCCGTTCCTCCCTCGTCTCCCCTGTTCTTCGCTCGCGGGTCGTCGGGTTTGAACACAACCAAAAACAACATATTTTGTTGTTTTTGTGTTTAATTAAAATAAAATAATAATAATAATAATAATAATAATAATTCTAATATTAATTCCTATTAAACATTAATATACCGTTTTGCTCTTCCGTAATTTCCGTTAAATCTCGTTCTTAATTATAACCCACGGCTTAATTTCGCTGGAAATGCCCGAATCTAAATTAATTAACCAATTAGGTTAACCAAATTTATTCACTTTTCTTTTAAATTACTTAAAACAATTATTTATTAAACAATTACCTATCATTTTATTTTCTCTTAAAAATCTCGGGCGTTACACATACTTTCTCTGAGATATAGCAATCCCATTCTTTGATCTAGCTACTTCCATACTTAAGAAGAATTTGAGATTTCCCAAGTCTTTAAGCTCAAACTGATAAGCTAGAAACTTCTTCAATGTTGCTAGTTCTATCTCATCATTCCCTGTCATTATTATATCATCCACATACACAATTAGAATAGCAATTTTACCTTCTGGAGTGTGTTTATAGAATAACGTATGATCCGATTGAGCTTGTAAATAGTCATGCTCCTTGACAGCCCTTGCGAACCTTGCAAACCATGCACGAGGGGATTGCTTGAGACCATATAAAGACTTTCTTAGTTTGCAGACCTTCCCTGCTACATTTGCATTATCAAAACCTGGAGGCACTTGCATAAACACTTCTTCTTCCAAATCATCGTTAAGAAACGCATTCTTAACATCAAACTGTAAAAGAGGCCAATCCAGATTTGCAGCTAGTGAAAGTAAGACCCTAATCGTGTTGAGTTTGGCAACTGGGGCAAATGTTTCCATATAATCTAGGCCATAAGTTTGAGTAAACCCACGAGCTACAAGTCTAGCTTTGTACCTTTCTACCGTGCCATCAGAGTTGTACTTGATTGTGAAAATCCACTTGCTACCTACAAGATGTTTTCATTTTGGAAGTTCTGTCATCTCCCAAGTTTCATTTTTTTTTTCAATGCTCTCATTTCTTCAAGGATAGCCTTTCTCCACTTTGGGATACTTAGTGCTTTTTGTATCGTGTTTGGAATTTCATCATCAGTGATACTAGTGGTGAAGGCTCTAAAACTGGGTGAGAGGTTATGATAGGACACATGACGGGCAATAGGATGTTTGGTACACTCATGTATTCCTTTCTAAAGAGCAATGGGTACACTAAGATCCCTGGGGTCAGAATTTTGATTTGAATCAAGAGGAAATTGATGAATATGAGTAATAGAGTTGATATTACCTGGATCAACACTTGGTTCAGATGGTGGCCCTGCTGGAGGCAGTAGTAGATCAATCCGTTGCTTTTCTTTCCTTCTCGAGTAAACACGAAGATCAGAGGTGGGTGCCACATCACTCACAGTAGGTTCTACAATTGTTAACATGATTTGGTCGTAGTTTAGAATAGGTGAAGGCATAACAATGGTTTCCCAAAACTTATCTTCGCCTGTTTTCCTAAAGAGAAATTTTTTTTAAAAAAGGTTGGTTTTCAAAGAATGTGACATCCATGCTAACAAACATTTTTTCTGAGCTCGTGTCAAAACATTTGTATCCTTTTTGAGTAGGATAGAAACCTAAGAAATTACATTTAGTTGCCCTAGGATCTAATTTAGTTCGGTTATGATCACGGATGTGAACAAAACTAGTGCAACCAAAAACTTTAGGGACTAAGTAAGTGAAAGACCGATTGTGAGGAAAATATGATTGCAAAGTTCTTAAGGGGGTTTGATAGCTTAGTACTTTGCTCGGCATCCTATTAATTAGGTATGCAGCACTAAGTATAGCCTCTCCCCAAAATTTTTTAGGTACATTCATAGAAAACATGAGCGCACGAGCTACTTCTAATAGATGTCGATTTTTTTCTTTCGGCAATTTCATTCTGTTGTGGTGTATCAATACACGAACTATGATGAATAATGCCTTGTTCTACAAGAAACTTACCAAGAATATTGTTAAAATATTCTCTCCCATTATCAGTTCTAAAAACTTGAATTTGAGACTGAAATTGTGTTTTGATCATAGAATTAAAATTTTTGAAAGTTTCAGCAGCCTCAGATTTTTCTTTAAGAAGATAAATCCATGTGTTTCTTGTATGATCATCAATAAAGGTAATAAACCATCTAGAGCCAGATAGAGTTCTAACCCTAGATGGTCCCCACATGTCACTATGGATAAAAGAGAAAGGTTTAGATGGCATATATGTTAAAGTCGGATAAACAGATCTCCTATGTTTAGCAAATTGACAAATCTCACATTGAACAGAACCAACGTCTTTATCCTTAAATAATGCAGGAAATAAATGTTTCAAATACCTAAAGCTCGGATGACCAAGTCTATAGTGCCATAACATAATTTCATTCTCTAAAGATAACAAACTAGAGGAACATGGTTTCTGAACTTGTTTACTCGAGAGGCTGTCAGAGGCAAAGTAATACAGACCACCACTCTCACTAGCATTGCAAATCATCTTCCCCGAGCATTGGTCCTGAAACACACAACCAGTAGACACAAAAGTGATTAGACAGTTAAAATGATGAACTATTTTGCTAACAGACATTAGGTTACATGATAAGTTGGGCACATGAAGGACATTGTTTAAGGCAAGGGAAGGTGAGACAATGATAGAACCTTTTCCAGCAATTGCAGACATTGAACCATCTGCAATTTTTACTTTTTGATTTCCAGAACAAGGAAAATAGGTTGAAAACATATATGATGAACCTGTCATATGGTCAGTGGCCCCTGAATCAATGATCAAGGGGCCGGATTTATCTAATGAGGCACAAAACACTACTGCATGATTACCTTTCTGTGCTAGGGAAGATGACGGATTGGCTGAGGGATTAGCAGACTGATGATGTGAACTCCACAAACGATACAATTGTTCTAGGTTTTCCTTGTTGAAGAAAGAACTGTCACTAGAAGACTGAGATGTTGTTGGTTCATCATATGAGACTTGGAAGCCTCCTTTGTTGTCACGTGAGGATTTGATTGCTGGAGTGAAATCAGCAGGCTTGTCATGTAGCTTCCAACATTTAGCTTTGATGTGTCCGAGTTTATGACAAAACTCGCATACTGGTCGATCTGAGCGTTTCAAATGTCGTTGCGTTGGCTTATCTGACTTAGTGATCATCAATGCAGAGGTCTCTGCTGTAGGAATGGTTGACTCATGACCAAGCATCACTTGACGACGACTTTCCTCTCGGCACACTTCAGCAAATACTTCACGAGTACTTGGGAGAGGATCTCGACCAAGTATCCGTCCTCGCACCTCATCCAAGTCTTTGTTTAGACCTACCAGAAAATCGAATACCCTCTCTTTCTCGACAGTTTTTAGATATAAGGCACTGTCCTTTGCACAATGTCACTTGTAATCACAGAATAAATCAAACTCTTGCCATAGATTTTTGAGGTCGGTGTAATATTGAGTGACACTCTTCTCTCCTTGTTTGGCCTTCCTCAATTGAGTTTCGATTTCAAAGAGTTGTCCTGCATTCCCAAAGTCTGAATAGGTCTCTTTTACAGCCTCCCAGATATCATTTGCAGTTGGAAGAAATAGATAGGTTTGAGCAATGGCTGGTTCCATAGAATTCACCAGCCAGGACATAACCATTGAGTTCTCAGTCTCCCACCTATCATAGCTATCACCCTCATCTTCAGGTTTCACAGCAGAACCAGATAGATATCCAAACTTGCCCTTTCCTTGAACAAATAGTTTGACGGACTGAGACCATTGAAGAAAATTGCCGCCGTTTAACTTATGAGAGGTAATATTAAACTGGAGATTTGAATCACCAGTAGAATTGTTGACCAAAAGTTTTTCTGCCATGAAGAATGGATACGCATAGATTTAACCAAACACTGAAGCAACAGAATGCCCTTTCCTTTCCTTGAACAGTGAAGAAATTTAACTAGCTGAACAATGAACGAAGCTAGAACGGTAGCAATACCGTTATGAGGAAAGGCAGAAAAAAATAAAACAGGACTCACCCTTCTGTAGCGCTAGCGGTCTTTTTGGATGACTTCTGTGAACACACCCACGGTGTTCGGAGGCAGCTAGGTAAAACGGAGCGACTCTGAGATGGATATGACGACGAGAAACCTTCGACCGACGGAGTAGTTCAATCGTGCTACAAGCAATGACCTGAACAGAGGACAGCGACTGGGAGATGGAAACCGAGGGATGACGGAGAACCACTGTAGCGACCCTTACCCGTATCCTTTAATTTCCCGTATAAATTTTTCTTTTTAAACCTCTAATTAAAATTAAAACGTCCCTAAAACCATTTAAGAAAATACCTTAAAATAAGTGTTGAAATTCCTTTGAAAATAAATTAAGAACATTAAAAGAACATGTTAAAACATCGGCTAAGAGAAGCAAGGGTAAAAAGGCACTTGCCCGTGAAAATTCATGGCCGATCGATCGATCCGATCGGCCATTTCAGCCGATCGATCGGCCATTTCAGCCGATCGATCGGCCATTTCAGCCGATCGATCGGCCATTTCAGCCGATCGATCGGCCATTTCAGCCGATCGATCGGCCATTTCAGCCGATCGATCGGCCATTTCAGCCGATCGATCGGCCATTTCAGCCGATCGATCGGCCATTTCAGCCGATCGATCGGCCATTTCAGCCGATCGATCGGCCATTTCAGCCGATCGATCGGCCATTTCAGCCGATCGATCGGCCATTTCAGCCGATCGATCGGCCATTTCAGCCGATCGATCGGCCATTTCAGCCGATCGATCGGCCATTTCAGCCGATCGATCGGCCATTTCAGCCGATCGATCGGCCATTTCAGCCGATCGATCGGCCATTTCAGCCGATCGATCGGCCATTTCAGCCGATCGATCGGCCATTTCAGCCGATCGATCGGCCATTTCAGCCGATCGATCGGCCATTTCAGCCGATCGATCGGCCATTTCAGCCGATCGATCGGCCATTTCAGCCGATCGATCGGCCATTTCAGCCGATCGATCGGCCATTTCAGCCGATCGATCGGCCATTTCAGCCGATCGATCGGCCATTTCAGCCGATCGATCGGCCATTTCAGCCGATCGATCGGCCATTTCAGCCGATCGATCGGCCATTTCAGCCGATCGATCGGCCATTTCAGCCGATCGATCGGCCATTTCAGCCGATCGATCGGCCATTTCAGCCGATCGATCGGCCATTTCAGCCGATCGATCGGCCATTTCAGCCGATCGATCGGCCATTTCAGCCGATCGATCGGCCATTTCAGCCGATCGATCGGCCATTTCAGCCGATCGATCGGCCATTTCAGCCGATCGATCGGCCATTTCAGCCGATCGATCGGCCATTTCAGCCGATCGATCGGCCATTTCAGCCGATCGATCGGCCATTTCAGCCGATCGATCGGCCATTTCAGCCGATCGATCGGCCATTTCAGCCGATCGATCGGCCATTTCAGCCGATCGATCGGGTGTGGCCAAAATGGAGGGGGCGATCCATCGCCCCACTCATCAAGCGATCGATCGGCACACTCTCTGAATTTTCCAGAGAGTGCCGATCCATCATGCCATTCAATCGCCTCCTTAGGCGATCGAATGACATGCTCTCTGGAATCCAAAAATTCCAGAGAGCATCCTCATTTCTTTCCCCATATTTTCTTCTTCTCCTTCCTCCACCGATTCCCCTGTACAATTCACATAACGCTTCACCCATTTTCCCTCATCAAATTACCACTAACATTTCATAAAAACTTCTACACAATAACACTACCACCCACATACATTTCACTCTCTACCAATCACCCGTTTACCGACTCAAAACACATTTAAAATATAACCAAGTTTCATAAAAACAAACTGCGTGGTTCGGTTTAAAAACTAAACAATTCCTCCTGTTTAAAAGAGACTCCAAGCAATCCCAATACATCTAAATAAAAGGTTTAACAAAACATTTTATAAACGAGTTATCAAAATGTCAAAGCATAAACCTATCAACTAACCAGATTCCCAAACATCCTAATATGTTCAACTATACAATTATTATCTAACTATCGTGTTCCAAAAACATACACTTACTTCTCCACGGGTCAAAACGCACCGACTGCCCAGCGCACTCCCACGGGCCATCCTCCATCAACTGCATCATTCCTCAGGTGGAGGGATCTCATCCTCACCTTGCTCAAGGTCACCTACACCATAAAGACACCTATGAGATAAAAATCTCAGTAAATTCTACGTAAATGCTTATGAATGATCATGTATGCTCAATGCTATATCAGTACGTGTCAGTCTATGGTTATCAAAAACACTCGACAGATAGATAAGGCACGTCCAGCGGTTAGACAGCCCACACCATCTGAAGGGAGGAAAACCCGCTCATCTCCCCGATAACCCCATGTCATGGTTGTATACTGTGATACTTTACTTGCCTTTACATGCATATTCTTTTCATGAAATCCGTGCGTAAATTCATTTTCATGACGTTTTTAAAACCATGATGCTTGAACAGTTCAATATAACATACATAACGAGCATACCATCAAAACACTACAAATACCATCAAAACACTACAAATACTATCAAAACACTATAACAAACAAACTATAGAACAACCGAACCTAAACTACCCAACCGAAACAATCAGACAAAACAATGACCAACATAAACAATAAAGCACCAACGCATCCTCAACAACAAACTCGGCTTATGGTGTAGGCCAATCAGCCACAGTAAGTCATGAGAACTTACCTTGTGCGCGTCGAACTTCAAGCTCCGTCCACGAACGTCGTTTACCTAAGCAATTCACAACGTCGTCGTTAAAACGAATTCGAACCATTAACGTCCAAATTAACGAAATCCTTAATTAAGGAAATTTCTAAAATTCTAACTCAACTAATCGAGGCATTTTGATAACAATTAACGCTCGATACCTCGAAACTGCCATTAACGAGTTTTTCCAAAAACCCGAAAATTCATAAATCCCTAACATTTGTCTTAAATAGGTTAACTTCGTCCAATAATATAATACCCGGCTTTACGGGATATTAATATTTGAATATATGTTGACATTTTTGTAAGTATGTCAAATCAAGCCCGTTTTATGAAAATAAAGCGTTATTTGAATCCTAACAATTAATATGAATTTTAAGAAAATTACGAGAATTTTCGGAGGGTTAACGCTTAATTTCAAGTAATTACGTTTCTCGCAATATAAAGGACGTTTTAGTAAAAATAGTAAACGAGATCCGATTTGCGAACGGACAGTTTTAATAAATCTCAAATAATAAGTTGGAGTTATTGGTGAAATAAGGAAATTTGGAGAAACCGAATAGTTAGCCGATTAACAAAACGAATGACGAAACTAATATAAAAACAAAGGAAGGGCAAAATGGTAATTTGTAAAGTCAATTTTTAATTAAAACTCAAACCCCTCTTCTTCCTTCACCATTTTCACGCCAGAGACCTTCTTTGTTTTCTTTTCCTCTCGGCCTTCTCTGTTCTCTCACGGCGACTCAACGTTCCGACCTCCATTTCTTCTCCGATCGACTTCCGTTCTCCATGTTTTCTCCTCCTCTCGCAACCCTAGGTACGAATCTATGATGTCGGAGCGTTAGTTTCCAGTTTTCACGAAGTTAGGACGTCAGGGATTCGTTAGGGTTTATGTTAAAACTGTGATTTTGGGTTAAAAAAATCAATAGGTTGTCGTAGTTTATGAATGTACAGAACGTATTGAGCGTTATTGGACGAAATTAGATTAATTTGTGAAAAATGTTAAAGTTTGAGAATTTTCGGGTTTTGGGGAAAACTCGTTAATTGTTGTTTCGAGGTATCAAGCGTGAATTGTTCGTCGATATGCCTTGATTAATTAAATTAGAACTTTTAGGAATTTCCTTAGTTAAGGTTTTGTTAAATTTGGACGTTTATTGGCTGAAACTAGTTTTAACGGCGAATGTTGTGTTTTGCCTCAGACAAACAACGCTCGTGGACGGAGCTTGAGCTGCAGCGGACACGAAGTAAGTTCTCGTGACTTACTTTGGCCGATTGGCCTACACCATATGTAACGACCCCAGTAAGGGCCGAGACCAAACCGTGACTCTTTTAGACTTATCCATATATCCTTACTAATTTTATTTAAACTATACTCCATTATATTTTTATTATTTTTTTTTAAAAACGAACATAACTCGACTCAAGACATTACTCAGCAATGAAATCCATTACACATCTGCCGGCGAGCAGTGGAAAAATGCATCAGCCGATGAGCAGGAACTTCAACTCTTAAAATGCATCTACCGACAGAGAAATAACTCACAACTGCCGATGATAAAACGACAGGACTCAATACACATTCACCTACTCCTGCCGATCGCTAAACGACAAGCACAGAGTTCGCTTCTGCCGGTAGTGAAAGTCTACATCATCCGGTATTGAATCACACTACATCTACCGATCGCTAGACGACAAAATAGCTCTTATATCATCCGGTATTTGAAATACCTTACATCTACCGATCGCTAGACGACAAAATAGCTCTTATATCATCCGGTATTTGAAATCCCTTACATCTACCGATAGACATGTGCAATTCACGTGTTCACTTAATACACCTTTCGATAGAAATCATCCATCAGTAGATGCAAACTCTTAACATCTTCTGGTAGGGAACATCTATCGGTGGATGCAAACTCTTAACAGACTTCAAACCACATTGACTCAACACTCATATGTATGAAAATCAGAGACTCATCCAAAAATTCTTATACGGAAGACTTAGTTAAGGTAACTCTTTCCATATCTTTAAAATCATCCCCAGACTCAGTAGTTAAACCAGACAATTTCGAAGCTCAATGTTAAAATATAATCTCATTCTACCTAAACATCAGTTCATCATAAATCTTACTGACACATTATGAGCTTAACTATGGGTTATATTCGCCTGCCAGCCACAGTCTTCCACCCTGAACACCATCCTGCAACCAGCCTTTAGACATCATCACTGAATTTGGAATCCTCACTTGCTAAATCTTCAACCCTATCATCATTCATATTCATCATTCATATTCATCATTCATATTCATCATTCATATTCATCATTCATATTCATCATTCATATTCATCATTCATATTCATCATTCATATTCATCATTCATATTCATCATTCATATTCATCATTCATATTCATCATTCATATTCATCATTCATATTCATCATTCATATTCATCATTCATATTCATCATTCATATTCATCATTCATATTCATCATTCATATTCATCATTCATATTCATCATTCATATTCATCATTCATATTCATCATTCATATTCATCATTCATATTCATCATTCATATTCATCATTCATATTCATCATTCATATTCATCATTCATATTCATCATTCATATTCATCATTCATATTCATCATTCATATTCATCATTCATATTCATCATTCATATTCATCATTCATATTCATCATTCATATTCATCATTCATATTCATCATTCATATTCATCATTCATATTCATCATTCATATTCATCACATCTGACCGATAGACATGTGCAATTCACGTGTTCACTTAATACACCTTTCGATAGAAATCATCCATCAGTAGATGCAAACTCTTAACATCTTCTGGTAGGAACATCTATCGGTGGATTGCAAACTCTTAACAGACTTCAAACCACATTGACTCAAACACTCATATGTAGGAAAATCAGAGACTCATCCAAAAATTCTTATACGGAAGACTTAGTTAAGGTAACTCTTTCCATATCTTTAAAATCATCCCCAGACTCAGTAGTTAAACCAGATTCGAAGTCAATAATATAATCTATTCTACCTAAACATCAGTCATCCATAATCTTCCTGCCACATTATTGAGCTTACTATGGGTTATATTCGCCTGCCAGCACACAGTCTTCCACCCTGAACACCATCCTGCAACCAGGCCTTTAGACATCATCACTGAATTTGGAATCCTCCCCTTGCTAAATCTTCATCCTACATCATAAGGTTTAAACTATAAGCCTAATGCTTTAGTAAGGAATGCAATGCTAACAAGTATGCATGCATGCTCATAAGAATTCCCTGAAGCTTTCTTATTCATATTCATACTCAAGGTCTTCATTCTTGTTCACGTTCATATTCATCGTTTCATAATCATCATTCATCGCTCATTCAATTCATATTTCATCATTCATATTCATCGTTCATATTCATCATTCATATTCATCATTCAGATTTTGTGAATTAAGAGAGGATTTGTGCCGGTAAGGGGGGTTGACAGTGAGAGTGTACATAGTCCCTTGCGGGTCGTAATCATGGTCCTTCCTTTTGGACAGTGACATACGCCAAACCACCCCCAACCCTCGCTTAATTCACGTTGCATAAGTTTTATATTCTTATCTTGTTCATGAGGAAAACATGCTCTTAAAACATTATCATATGCATAAAACATTTGTGATGCATGAACATGAGAACTCCTAACTCATCAAGTCTCAGACTAGTGCATTCTTCCGACGGGAAATCATACCATTAAGTCAAACATCTACATAAGTAACAGACAGTAGCTTAAATAACTTCTAATCATCGTATCAGTTTCTACCTAGCATCCTTGTGATGTAAGGCCCTAATGGCCGGGAATCTTACACATTTACTTACCTGGTTTCCTTAGCAATTTGAACTCATTTTCTTCAAACTTCTTTACCTAAAACATTTCACATCACAGTAGTTAAAACAAAACCCTAAAAGTCCCCATCACAAGTCATCCTAGAATCTAATAACTAAAGTCATTCCCGAATCCCCTAGTCTAGTTCTCTGTGTGCAGTTAGAAATCCAAAACCAAACAGCTAGGTCCAACTAACGATTAATCAGGGTCGGTTATATTAAATGTCCAGAATCGATTCGAAAATGACATTACAAACATCCAGGTTATAAATGTTGCTAATGCTACTCTGCCATTGGAGAAACCAAACTCCAACACCAAGCTAAAAAACAGAGTTTAACAACTAACTGACAACTACATTGTCTAATCCATACCTCGAGCGTAGAGTATCCGAGAAATGGCAAGGGAACCGATCATCGAAGGAAGGATTACTGGCAGGCAGAGAGCGAGAGCTCAGGAGAGGAAATCGCTGAAAGGAGAAAGTGTCGGCTACAGTGGCATTGGTGAGATTTAAAAACTTTCCATCTCCTTTATATATCGATCACAGCCCACCCTAATTTCAATTTTGCCACTCAACCTAGTTCACACAATTTGGAACAAATCTTGGTATTAAATTTAAATCAAAAGGTCCAAAAATAAGGGTGACAGTTAATTCTGTTAAGAAAATCACCTGAAAATGTCGGGTGTTACACCATACGTCGATGTTGTCTCGAGGAGTTTTGGTGACGTGTATGTTTAATTTGCTTTGGTTGGGTAGTTAGGTTTAGTTGTTTATAGGTTACACTTTTATAGTCATGATGGTACATATATTGATTGTTTACTTTGTGCTATATTGAACTGTTCACGCATGATGGTTTTAAAAACGTCATGAAAATGAATTTACGAACGGATTTTATGAAAAGAACATGCATGTAAAGGCAAGTAAAGTATCACAGTAAACAACCATGACATGGAGTTATCGGGGATGAGGTTCAGACCTGGCATTCCGTGGTGAGCGGGTTTTCCTCCCTTCAGATGGTGTGGGCTGTCTAACCGCTGGACGTGCCCTATCTATCTGTCGAGCGTTTCCGTTAACCATAGACTGACACGTACTGATAAATGAAATGACATGGACGGTTTTCATAGCATTGAGCATACATAACCACGCATTAGCATTTACGTAGAGCTTACTGAGATTTTTATCTCATAGTGTGTTTGTATGGTGTAGGTGACCTCGACATAGGTGAGGACGAGATCCCTCCACCTGAGGAATGATGTAGTTGACGGAGGATGGCTTGCGGTGGTGTACTGGCACAGTCGATGCTTAACCTGACCCGTGGGGATGTATGTATGGTGTTTTGAGGGTATTAGGTTATTTTGAGAAAAAATATGTATAAAGTTAGAACATTTTAGGATATTTGGATCTGATAGTCGATAAGTTTATGTTTGATGTTTTAAATATATTTGGAAACCTGTTTTATAAACTGCTTTTGTAAAGTTTTCATTGGAACTGCGTAGTAATTTAAAACATGAGGGATTGTCGATTTTTAAACGTACCCACGCAGTTCGTTTTTATGAAAGATTAACATATGTTTAGGTCATTTAATTTGGGTGGATAACAAAAAAATGAGCATGAAGTAAGTTATGTTGAAATGTTTAGAGTTTATGGTGTGTAAGTATTGAAAAATGCACGAGAAAGGTTGAAGTTTGCTCTCTAGAATTTTGGATTCGAGAGAGCAACTAAAGGATCGCCCCTCCCCAGTTTGTCACGGCTTTGACCTTTTGTCCTCCCCTTTTTAATTGTTATGAGGCTTGTGAGATTTTAGAGACAATGTTAGGTATCATTATCAATGACCTGCTAAAAGAGTGGCGGCTTGAAAAGTTGCAGTAGGAGTAGGTGAAGTAGATGTCATAATAGCACTCGCAGCTCAAATGTCTTCATCAGACAACATGCGATAGGATTACATGTTCTTTTTGTGGAGGAGAGAGTTATTTAAAAACTATCTTTCAAATCCTGAGTCAACATTCAATCAGAATCACAACTTCAATAGAAAAAACAACGCCTACTTTCACACATACAATTCAGGGTGGAGTTAACATTCAAAATTCAGTTGTTCTCAAAGTCAACACGAAGGAGCTGGATCTTTAAAAGCAATTAGAATGGTGATGGAATGGAAGAAACTCGGTCCATTGAAGAGCTGCTAAAGAGGTTTGTGAGAAAACCATCTGGAAGCCATTGCAAAGCATTCTTTTGGATTGTACTCTGGAGCTGTGTGCCCTGATCCCTGCAAAACACCAACATCATTTGGTCATTCCCTTTTCTTTCATAACAAATCTTTCTTTCACTCCAAATAAGAACAATGCTTGCCTTCACAGTTGCATACGTCCACCCGTATTTTTCACCTGCATACTCCTTCGAGTATCTACAAAACAAATTCATTAGAACAAAACTTGTCTTTCGGTATTCGTTACACAAACTTGGGAGCATTCAGAAACAACACAACTGATGCCATTTCACTTTTGTACCCGAAATGAACAAATGCCTAAAAGTTAAAAAAAAAAACTAACCCGGCAATCTCATCATCAACAAACCATGGTCTCCAATTATCGATAATAGTCAAGTTTAAAGACTCTATCCATGCATTCAGAAACAACACAACTGATGCCATTTCACTTTTGTACCCGAAATGAACAAATGCCTAAAAGTTAAAAAAAAAAACTAACCCGGCAATCTCATCATCAACAAACCATGGTCTCCAATTATCGATAATAGTCAAGTTTAAAGACTCTATCCATGCTTGTGTCGACAAATGCGAGACGAGCATGTCATGGTCACCGCTGTATTAAGATGGAGAGAAACAAAAAACTATGGTGAATAATAATAGTTCATGGTAATAAAAATAATACCTTCATCATGTGAAATTTTACCTATAAATAAAAATTCGATAACCTTTATCGAGGAGATTCTTGTGGTAAATAGTAGCACTAAAAACGTTAAACGTATAAGCAAGACTTCGATTGCATCTCAACCACTCTTCTATACTCCCCTGATGGTCAAGGTTACACGATTCGAAACGAGTTAGCAAAAATAAGGATTAGCATTACGTGTCTAAAATAAATTACCTCGCGAATATGCAGCGCATTTTGAACCGATTGATCATTCGCCCAGTAGTATGCGTACATGTAATTATGTCTCTACCAAAATTTAAAAAAAAAAATGTTATGCAGTTTATAAATATCTAAACATCAATAAATCATAAATGATAGAAAATAATGTTTTTATGGAATCTCTCTCTCTCTCTCTCTCTATCTCTCTTCTAATCTCTTTTAACATGGAATTTACCCTCCGGACAAAATCAACAGCCTATAATATAGTTCAGAATAACACAACATTGAGTTTGTAAACATGTTCTGATTTATAGCAGATCAACCAAAAAGATAGAAAATGAAAAAGAAAACTCCATCTTTGTCGGGCTGTGCTCATAGACATAGGAGTATAAAACATGTACCCGACAGGTTGGATTACGAGGAGGAGGAACTTGTGGAATCAAGGAAATGAAATCCTTCCGTGGATGTGATATTGGATCCCAATTAGATCGCATATCTGGATCCGTGAAGTTATAACAAGAATGTTCCAATATGTTGTGAAAACTTAGTTTTTCTGTGCACTGCATAATAGGCGAGGATGTGAGTTCATGTACATAGAGTGGAGTCTTTACACAGATTCATGTTCATGAAAAAGAAAAAAGAGAAGAGATTTCGCATGAGAATGCACCTTCTTGAACTCGTTCATACTTGCTTGACACAACGAATCGTTTTTTCCAGCTAAGTTATCGTCATCGCTTTTGCAATTGTCTGTGAGAGACTACAGGGAAACCAAAAAATTTCTTCATTTAATGACAAAAATAAAAAAACAAGAGGGGGGATGTATGAATCTGAACAGAAGCAGTGAAATTCGTAGAGCAAGTAAAATATGAAGCTACATATTTTAATCGAAAATTGTTCATGTATCAAACGTAATTTTTTCTATTTTTTGTCATTGTTTCCTTTCACAAAGAATGTTTCAGGTAAAACAGAGAATTAAGTAGGAAATGTAAGAGCTGGAACAGAGATTCTAGTCATGGAAGAGTTCACCTGATAGAGTCTTTTTGATATGAGTGCCTTGTGGTACGCAAACTCATGTCTTGACAAGGTTTCAGCAGGCCTGTCAGTGACGGGGTTTCCAATCGTATAGCCCTTTGCGAAAATAGAACCGGTGGTTTAAACACAAACATTGCATGATTAAAGCAACTACGATTATTAGCATTAGAGTTTAATTGAAAGAACTGATTCGGCCAGAAGAATATACTTTCAGATTCATAAGAGGCTCATGTCCAGCTTCCATACCTGAAAAAAAAGGAAGTGATAAAGAATTGGTGATAAGAAATTAATCCATTACGTATTTGATTATGCAAAACAACTCAGAGAACAATCAGTAATCAGTTTAACTTGCTCCCCATAGAATATATATCTAATAATTAAAGGGAACCGATCTAATGATGATGAAGTACCGTAAGTAATTTCTTGAGCGATCATCGGAATAATTGTGCCTGCATACGAATCACCGGAAAGATAAAGGGGATTCTTGAGAAAGTCTGGATGTGCCAGAAGCCACTGCGTAGCAACAAAAATAAGAACTTGATTAATGCATCTATTTCTAATATGTGATTGAAACTTGAAGAGAAACAATATGGGATATTCATAGCTCATCCACCTTCCTGAGAAATTCATAAGTGTGTGCAACTTGTAAAGTATCTGTGACTTCATACGCTTCCGTCGTTTTTGCATATGAAAATCCCGTGCCGACAGGTGCGTCTAGAAATATCATGTTGAGGAACTACATATACAAGATAGAAGCCTCTGAGATAAACATAATATATTTGTTCTGTTCCAATGGAAGCCAATGCCTAATAAGAAATAACCTTAGTCCATGAATACGGATTCAATCCTAAGACTGACGATTCTCCACCCACATTGGCACCTTCCCAATGAGCATCTGGAAAGTATATAGGACCTACAAAACGTACTGAATGAAATTTCTTTCCAAACATTCAGAAATTTAAACAAAATCTCTAACGGAGCTTAATGGATATTGATGAGAAATAACAAGTTAGAACACCCATAAGTACCCTTCAGAAGTTTGGATGAGCAGCCCAGAAATGAGAAATTAAGAAGGAAAATTACCAACTTCAAAAGCCAACCCAAAAAATGAGGAACACCCAGGACCACCAGTGAGCCAAAGCACGAGGGGATCGTCCTTCGGGCTCCTCTCGGATTCAAAAAAGTAGTAGAACAGCTGAACATCTTCCGAATCTCCCACGCCCACATACCTTAATCATTTCAAAAACCCACAACAGAAACGTCAATCTACGACTATCAACCAAAAAAAAAAAAAAAAAAAAAATAGTCGAGAAAACGCAGACGCTACCCAGTTTCAAGTTTGAAGGGAAGATCTCCAGAGTAGCCAGGGAGGTTTCTGACGATGCTCTGAGACGCCACAAAGGCGGACACTAACAGTAGATAAAGTAGAATGGAAAGCTTTGGATCCATGGCTGCGAAACGTCGGTGGAGAAAGGTGAAATGAATGTGCAAGGTTTCAAGGTAGTGACTCTGGCGGCAAGGAAAATATGATAGAGGGAGACCTTTCAATTATTGAAACTGCTCGTGAACGTAAAAATACGAGAAACAGCTGCAGTGCCATTAACTTGTCTGCACTGTTTGTTGTCCGAAATCCATTTTAAAGTAGAATTTGCAGTGCCATTAACTTGTCTGCACTGTTTGTTGTCCGAAATCCATTTTAAAGTAGAATTTGTTTCGATGATCATCAATACTTTCTAACCCAAAAAAATAATGGTCGAGAAAACACAAACGCTGTTGAAAGTGCTTGTGAATTTAAAAATAGGATAACTTGTCTTGTCGGTTGCCTTAAATCATTATTAATGAATTTGTGGAGCATGATCAATACTTTCAAATATCACATCAATAAAACTAATGGATGTAAACAAATGATAATGCAGCAGATAAACGTACCGACGCCAACTTGCTAGGTTGACTTACTAGTGTAACGAGCGCAGCTCTCGAATCATTTAGCTTAGGCTTACGAGCTGGCTAGAGTTGATTTTTTTGTGGGCTGACATGTTAGACTCGTTTTTTAAGCTCGTCCAACTTGTTAGCTCGTTCAACTTGTTAGACTTAATTCGTTTAAATTGTTAAATTTAGTGAACTAAAATTTTTTAGAGTGGACTCAATTCGACTCGGTCAAGTTTGTTAGTCACTTTAATTACAAATTATTGACAATAAAATATATAACAATCTAATTATTATGTGTATAATTTGTAATGATATTTGTATAATATTTATTATTAAATCATCTCAAATAATTTTTTATTAAATATATAATATTTTATGTATTAATAAAAATAAGTGAAAAGTTCAATTTAGACCCCAACGTATAGGGTCAGTGACCATTTGGTACCTAACGTTTTTTTTTTACCCAATCAAACCCTAACGTATAAAACGTTTGCAATTTAAACTCTACCGTCAATTTTTTACTTAAATTTAACAGATTCCTTTCAAATTTCTCAATCTCTCTCTCTCTCTCTCTCTCTCTCTCTCTCTCTCTCTCTCTCTCTCTCTCTCTCTCTCTCTCTCTCTCTCTCTCTCTCTCTCTCTCTCTCTCTCTCTCTCTCTCTCTCTCTCTCAAAGACGAGAGAGAGATTGCTTGTTCTTCATCTCTCTGGAACGAGGGAATGAGGTTGAAATGGAGGAAACCGAAATTGAAGATGCAACTCCCGAACCAACTACTCCTTTTCGTCCAAGCTTTCACAGCAAACTCTCTCTCTTATGCCTCTGTTTGTGCTGCTTTTGAAGAAAGGTACCCATTTTTGTAATATTCTCCAAATCTTCTTCGCATTGAATGTTCTTCAGCATTGTGAAGTTTTGCAACCTCAGATGAAGAATGAACCTGCAGCTGATCGGATTTGCGCTGGGAATTCATCGCCGGTATGAATTCAATTTCTTGAATCTTTACAATTTTAGATTTGCTTTGGCTTTTGTTTTGTCTTTCTTAAAGGTCGGCCTGTTTCCAGTGATGTTCAATTTCATTTTCATTACTTTCTGTGTTGGTTAAAGAGAACTCTTCAACTTTCTCGATCCTAAAAGTTGATCATGTCCTGAAACTTTAGGCGGTGAAAATGAGTTACCCCATTTTTCATTAGGTTGCCATCACAAATACTATTTTATGCGTTTATTGTCGAAATTCTTCAATTCTGGGCCAACGTTTTTTTGGTTCGTGATAAACATGGTGGCAATTATGAAGATTAAATGGTGGGTGGCTCAATTTCTTCCCAACTTGCAGCGTAGGGTATCCAAAGTAGCTGAACCATGTTAGATATTTGGTTGTTTCAATTGAATGCTCTACATTGAATGCTATACATGGAAAGTCAAATAGCTTTTAATATTTCACGTGATATGTCCTTGTGTGTTAGAATTCTATTGGTTGTTGTATTTTCATGGATTAACTGGATGGAAGTTACTCCATGTATAATAAAGAGGTTTTGGTCCTCTCTCTCTCCCGAATGAAAAAGTGACAGTCTCTCCATCAGACTTTCATTTGACGGAAGAAAAGTAAGGGAAAGAGAGAGAAAACTCCATTGAGAAAGAAAAAGCATGGATTCAGGTACAGATCTCGTTCTCTGTTAAAACTGAAGTATGTGTAAATCATGTTAACATATTGCTTTTCCTTTCAACGTTAAGTTTCTTCCATCACTAACAGAGAAGAAAATATTATGTTTCTGTGAGTTTTTACTTGCTAATAGAGATGTGAAAATCAACGGTTCACGATTCTGGTTTGTATTAACGAAAAGTATATTACATGTGGTATCAGAGCGAGGTTGTCGAACAATTGATTTTCCATTATCAATACTCGTATGTTTATTCGCTGCATGATGATTGTTTATGTCAAAATATATAAAGATCTGTAGCTTGTGAAAGTAAGAAATATTTCATATTTTCTGTTCATCACCGATTTCATTATTCATATCGGCGTTACTGTTCATGGCCGGATTTACTGTTCACTCCGGCGTACTGTTCATGGCCGGCTTTACTGTTCATACCGGCGTACTGTTCATGCCGGAATTACTATTCACGGCCGATTAATAATAATAAAAAAAAAAATCAGTTAAATTCATGTTAAAATGATGTTTTGATTATTTTGTTTAAAAATGACAATTACGTTTTTGTCATTATTAATTATTGAAATTAGATCAAAATATAATTTATATAAATGTTATTATTATTTAATTTGATATCTAAATTATGATGATTTGTTAGTCACCAAAGTGGCCGAATCAGAATGTTTATTTTAGATATAAAATTAAATAAATGTAATTACTCATGTTTTATGTGATGCTCCATAATGAAAATGACATGACGAGAATAAAATTGTAACATGAGTATATTAATTTTCATTATTATAAAATATGTTGAATCGCCCAAAGGTGGATTGGTTATTTTATAATTATGAATATGATTGTGGTAAATTGATATGCCTTGAGTAGGTGTGTTTAGTATATCCAAAGATAACAAACATGTCTATTTCGAGTATGTTAATTATCAATTATGTGAAATTTAAGATGAGCATCAATTATGTTTATAATTATGTATTGTTGTGTCACCCAAAGGAGAACTTCAATATATATGAATGATTGTTTGATTGCCTTACTCAAAGCATTAATGTATAATCGTGTTTTATATTTTGTAGCATCTATTCCTGTTGCTCTTCATTCGCAAGCCACATCTGTTGTGAAGTTTTCTGGTCTAAATTTCTCTGAATGGTGCGAACAAGTTCAGTTTCACCTTGGTGTTCTGGATCTTGATTTAGCACTTGTAAGTGAGAAACCAGCTGCTATAACAGAAACTAGTAGCACAGATCAAAGATCGTTCTATAATGCTTGGGAAAAATCAAACAGACTAAGCTTAATGTTTATGCGAATGACAGTAGCAAGTAACATCAAGTCCACATTTTCGAACACCGAAAGTGTAATACCCAGTTATACGGACTCATATATTATATTATTATTATATTATTGGATGACATTTTTATATTTATGTCGAATCAGGTCCGTTTCACGAAAAAAAAGCGTCATTACGATCCTATCAATTAATAGGAATTTTAAGAAAATTATGGGAATTTTCGGAGATTAAACGCTATATTCCGAGTAATTACATTTCTCGTAACATAAAGAATGTTTTAATAAAAATAGTAAACGAGGTCCGAATTGCGAACGGACAGTTTCAATAAATCCCAAATAATGAAAGTTATTGACGAAATATGGAAAGTTGGAAAAGTCGAGTCGTTGGCCGATTAACGAAACGAAAGACGAAATATATATATATAACTAAGGAAGGGGCATTTTAGTAATTTGTCAAACCAAAATTATAAAATCAACACAAATCTCTATCTCCCTCATTTTCTTCTTCTTCCCTGTTTTCACAAAACGCCAGAGGCGATTTTGTTCCTTCTCCCTCTCGGCCGCTTCATTTCCGAACTCCGATTTGAGCTCCGATCGTTTCGTTTTCTTCGTGATTTCTCCTCCAATCGACGTTCTAGGTATGAACCTACAATCTTAGAGCTTTTATTTTGAGTTTTTCGGAGTTTAATCAATTAGGATTTCGTTTAGGGTTTCGATAAAAATGTCGATTTAGGGTCCGAAATTAATAGTTTGATTATGATTAACGATATAAATGACGTATTGAACGTTATAGGACGAAGTTGGAATGATTCGTGAAAAATGTTAGAAATCGTAAAATTCGGGATTTTTGGATAAACTCGTAATTTGGATTTTTCAGGTGCCAAGCGTAAATTGCTCAGTAAAATAGTGCAACGAATCGAATTATAGCTTTAGGAAATTCTTTAGTTAAGGTTTTGTTGATTTGGACGTTTAGAAGTTTAAACTCGTTTTAACGATAAACGTTGTGAATTGCTTAGGTAAAACAGTGCTCGTGGACGGAGCTTGAGCCGCTTTGGACACAAGGTAAGTTCTCGTGATCTTCTCTGGCCGATTGGCCTACACCGTACGTCGAATGTCGTCTCGAGGAATTTTGGAGATGCGTATGTTTATTTGTTTTGGTTGGGTAGACAGGTTTAGTTGTTTTATCGGTTATAGGTTGTGTGTTTTATAGTCCTGATGGTATATATGTTATTGTTTACCTTATGGCATATTGAACTGTTCACGCATCACGTGCATTGTTTTAAAGATAACGTAAAGAATAAATTGGGCCGTAAGGCATACAGTTTAAAATCGACCGTAAGGCTTACAGTTCACCGGCCGTAAGGCTTACAGTTCACCGGCCGCAAGGCTTACACTTCACCGGCCGAAAGGCTTACAGGCCGAAAGGCATATAGTTATAGGTCACGCGGGGTGGGGCTCAGGTACGGCTGTACGTGTTGTAAGCGTGTACCCCCCTCCTCTAACTGGAAAGAGTAGTCCGCCCGCTGGATGAGCTCTCTCCGGTTAGGGGGATAGGATCTCGGTGACACCTACAGAGCATAGCATGGCATAGCACAGCATAGCATGGCATAGCACAGCATAGCATAACATGGCATAGTATTTGCATTTACGAGTCTTACTGAGATTTTATCTCATAGTGTATATTGTATGGTGTAGGTGACATAGACTTCGAGGTACCAGGTGAGGACGATGTCCCTCCACCTGAGGCATGATTCAGTTGACGGAGGATGGCTGCGGTGGTGTGCTGGCGCAGTCGAGGCTTAACCGACCCGTGGGAAGTATGTACAGAGTTTTGAGGGTGTTGGTTGTATAGATATATTATGATGCTTGGTTCTGGTAGTTGATAGGTTTATATTTGATGTTTTAAAAAGTTTTTTTTTTAGTAAACTGTTTATAGAGAATGTTTTGGTTTAAAACAGTTATCTGAACGTTATAGAAATGCTTTGAAATGTTGTAGGTTTGATACGGATAACCTCGATTTTTAGATATATCTACGCAGTTGGATTTCGCAAAGTCTGCTGTTAATTTAGTCGAGTTTAAGTTATAGTTTTGTTGCGATTGAAAAGAATTTAGTGTGGAAAAACAGAGTTGGTTTACTCTCTGGAATCCAACATTCCAGAGAGCAGATGAGAGAAAAAGAGAACGACGGAATTAGAAGGAAGAAGAAGGGAAGGATCGCTGCAAGTATGCAGCGATCGATCTCTGCATTGCTGCAGAGATCGGTCGCTGCTTATGTGCAGCGATCGATCTCTGCAGTAAGGCAGAGATCGGTCGCTGCCTATGTGCAGCGATCATGGGCAGCGACTGATCGCTGCCCTGATTTGTTTGGGTTGGACAGTTTTGTCCTCCCATCGAATTATAGTTTTAATTAAATATTTTAACTTTTATTTAAATGTTTTAAGTTTTTATTTAATTGTTTTAAATATTTTAAAAGTTAGATTTAAATTCCGATTTCGATTTTGGTTTCGATTTCGGTTTAGGTTCCGCCTAGAGTTTAATTAAAGTTATTAGGATATAAAAAAAAATATATAATACAAATAAATAAATAGTACGGAAATACGGGTACAGTATTAGGGGCGTTACAATTATGGTATCAGAGCCCCCGGGTTTTAAAATCGGTTCTGTAGACTGCTCGACTGCACAGCCACTACGCGGACATTCTCCATCAACTGTAAGTATGTTTATAGTTTTATTTGATTTCTAGTTTCTTAGAATATTTGTTTTAACTTTTATATAGGAGTTTTATAAATATGGTGCGTCCACGAAACGATCGAGATGACAGAGACGATACGATTGACACGCTCAAGGACTTTATTGCTCAGCAGTCTCAGCATATGGAGAGACAGGCTCAGCAGATGGAGAGGCAGTCTCAACAGCTGGGTACTTTGATTGACCGAGAGGGCACTAGAGCTCGGGAGACAGCTGTACTGGGTAGTCGCGGGATGGAGAGGTTTCGGAAGCTCCAGCCCCCTATCTTTAACGGACAGTCTACGGATCCCTCTTCCGCCGAGGAGTGGGTTCGCACTATGGAGGACATGCTGGCGTATGCTAGCATAGAGGATGGAGAGAAGGTTGCACTGATGACCTATCATTTGGCCTTAGATGCCCGATTCTGGTGGGACACTGTGAAGACGACCACCGATGTGACTATTATGGGATGGGAGAGGTTCAGAGAGTTATTCTACGACAAGTATTTCAGTCATACCGTACGAGAGGCGAAGATGGTTGAGTTTATGCAGTTGCGGCAGACTGCTTCTATTGCCGAGTACGTTAGAATATTTGAGGCGCTGTCTCGATTTGCACCACGACAGGTCAGCGTAAACGAAGACAAGGTACGCCGATTCTTACAGGGACTTAGCCAGGAGTTCCGGATGCGCCTTACCATATCTGGGGTACGACATGTATCCTATGACGACATTGTGGCTAGGGCGCTCGACATCGAGGCAGTTGAGCAGAGTTCTGTCAAACCAAGGGAGCCATCTAAGGGCTTCTTCCGAGAGATTCGACCTCAGTCACTGAACCGAGGTTGGCAGCCTAGTGCACAGTCCCAGCAGCAAGGGGGTGTGAAGAGACCTCTTGAGGGAGGTAATGACCAGGGAAAGGGGAAGCAGGTACAGGGGGATCCTCATATACCTATTTGCCCTAAATGTCAGAGGGGGCACAGTGGCCCGTGCAGATTAGGCAAGAATGTATGCTATTGGTGTGGAGAACAAGGCCATTTTATTAAAGACTGCCCGAAGCAGGGTCGAGGTCAGTCAGGCGGTGATCAGAGGAAAGTTATGCCCAGGATATTTGCGTTTATCGAGCCTGGTGACGTCGACGATAGAGCACAGCCTTCCCTTATTACAGGTACTGTCTTAATTGCCTGTATGACAATATGTTTATGTTAAATAGATAACAATAATAATGATGATAACGATAGGCTTGAAAATAGAAAAGTAAGAAAATAGAAGGTGGGTAGTAGGGATTTAGTAGGTGAACC
>CM039504.1:50351888-50372409 GCA_022432975.1 Begonia masoniana | reverse complement strand
AAAAAAAAAAAAAAAGAACAACTTTTCAAATTGCCACAATGTAGAATCTCTCTCCCATGTAGCCTCTGCCAGTTCTTTGCCCTTCCATTTCACTAAGTAATCTGTCCGTCTGTTCAACTTACTCATTCCACTAGTGCGGTGATTAAGTATACATTCGGCCTCCTCAGTGAATTGCTTTCTCACACTTGGTGGTGCCCGCCTTATCTGGTCTCTAGCCAACTCATCTTCATAGAATGGCTTCAGAAAACTCACATGAAAAGTGGGATGTATCTTCATTCTTTCAGGAAGCTGCAACTTATACACAACTCTGCCCACTTTCTTTACAACTTCAAAGGGTCCATCATACCTTTGCACCAATCCCTTATGATAGCGTTTGTCTGTGATTTTCATCCAGATTTGTGGCGTCAATTTGAGTAACACCTTGTCACCAATTTGAAACTCCAAGTCTCTTCTTTTTTTATCAGCATACTTTTTCATTCTTCTAGCTGCCTTTGCCAAACTATCCCTTGCATGGTCAATCAACTCTTGTTTCTCTCGAGCAAACTTATAAGCAGCAGGACATCTCCCTTGTTGCTTTGAATAAGCCACTTCCAGTGGAGTAGTTGGTTGCTGACCCATCACTATCTCAGCAGGGCTCATCTCCGTTGACGAAGACCGATGTATATTGTAGCAAAATTGAGCCACTTCCAACAAGTCCACCCAATTTCGTTGATTGGCTGTAACATAGTGTCGCAGATATTCCTCCACCAAGGCATTTATGCGTTCAATTTGACCATCAGTCTGCGGATGGTTTGCTGTCGAAAACTTCAACTCCATGCCCATCAAGTTAAACAATGTGGTCCAAAACTTACCAGTGAACCGAGCATCCCTGTCACTGATAATATCGTTAGGCAAGCCAAAATATTTTACCACATTTTTGAAGAAAAGCTAGGCCGCATCATCCGCAGAACACGGATGTGGTTCAGCTATAAAAACAGCATACTTAGAAAAACGATCAACAACCACCAGTATCGATCGATTACCGTTCACCATTGGAAAACCAGAGATGAAATCCATGGAGATAGAATCCCATGGTTTCTCAGGAGTAGGTAGAGGTTGTAGCAAACCTGCTGGCTTTTTCCTCTCTGTTTTGTCTAGTTGGCACACAATGTAGGTCTTCACGTACATTTCCACATCATCCAACATTTTTTGCCAAACATAAGAGTTGCTTAGCAAGGCCATCATCCGCTCAACACCTGGATGGCCTGCCCATTGACTATCGTGTGTTTCTTTTAGTAACTCACGCCTTAGCCCTCCTGTATTAGGCACCAACAATCTACCACCTTTAGCATAAAGTAAGTCAGTTTCAAGCCAGTACTTTTTCACCGTGCCATCTTTGACATCGTGCACTAGCTTGACATATGTTGGATCTGCCCCAGCTTGTTCTCTTATGCAATCTAGCATTGTGTGTGATGACCCGAATATGCACGTATGGGTACGATAGCTGCACAAACCAGAACCCGGATGGCAGTACGTCCGCGCGGGCAAACCGGAAGGTGACAGGTCTTAAAAAATGGGTCGTCACAATCCCACATCGCTTGGGGAAGTATGTGGAAATGAAACATATGTAAAGAGACCTTTCCAACATAGCAAGACGCGTTTTGGAGCACGATTGACAACAGATCCCATAAGAACTCCGAAGTTAAAAGTGCTTCGGCGAGAGCAATTCCAGGTTGGGTGACCTTCCGGGAAGTTCTCGCCAAACAAAGCCGTGAGGGGAGGATATTGTGCTACGGCCCAATCCCCAGAGCGGACAATATCTTGCTGGGAATAGGGGTCGTTACAAATGGTATCAAAGCCTGTACCCAACCGGAAATGTGGCCAACGAGGACGTTGGGCCCCCGAGAGGGGGTGATTGTGATGACCCGAATATGCACGTATGGGTACGATAGCTATACGAACCGGAACCCGGATGGCGGTACGTCTGCGCGGGCGAACCGGAAGGTGACAGGTCTTAAAAAGGGGGTCGTCACAATCCCACATCGCTTGAGGAAGTATGTGAAAATGAAACATATGTAAAGAGACCTTTCCAACATAGCAAGACGCGTTTTGGAGCACGATTGGCAACGGATCCCATAAGAACTCTGAAGTTAAAAGTGCTTCGGCGAGAGCAATTCCAAGTTGGGTGACCTTCCGGGAAGTTCTCGCCAAACAAAGCCGTGAGGGGAGGATATTGTGCTACGGCCCAATCCCCGAGCGGACAATATTTTGCTGGGAATAGGAGTCGTTACATTGTAGACTGCACCAGAGACAATGCAGCCACATACTCCTGTACCACCTTCCGTGATAAAGCATCAGCCACTTGATTCTGCCTTCCTGGCTTGTGTTCCCACACGAAATCAAATTCTGCAAGAAATTCTTGCCATCTGGCCTGCTTCGGAGTAAGTTTTTTCTGAGTTCTGAAATAAGTGTTGGCCACATTATCCGTCACCATTGTAAATTTTGTTCCCAGCAAATCATGTCTCTAAGTATCAAGGCAATGTACTACGGCAGTCATCTCTTTCTCATGGGTAGAGTATCGTTGCTCATTATCTCGTAATTTCCGACTCTCATATACTATCGAATGTTTATCCTGCACTAAGACCCCTCCTAAGGCTCGATCTGAGGCATCCGTATGAACTTCAAAAGGTCTTTCAAAGTTCGGAAGCTTCAACATTGTTCTGTTGATATTGCTTCCTTTAGTTTGTCAAAAGCAATTTGGCATATCTCCGACCAATCCCATTTCTGATCTTTCTTCAACAAATCAGTTAAAGGACTAGCCATTTTAGAATACCCCATAATGAACCTGCGATAATAGTTAGCCAATCCCAGAAAAGATCGAAGTTCTGGTACCTTTTTCGGTGGTGTCCACTCGGTTATGGCTTCAACCTTCTGTTTATCCATCTGAATTTCTCCGTGTCGCACACGATGTCTAAGAAACATGATCTCCTGACTAGCAAACTCACATTTTTCCTTTTTCACATAGAGCTTATATTCTCTTAACTTCGAGAATACTTGCTTCAAATGTTTCACATGATCAGTAAGGTTTTCTGAGTAAATCACAATATCATCCAAATAAACAACGACAAACTTATCTAGCATCCCATAGAGAACATCATTCATAAGATTACAGAATGTGGCTGGGGCATTAGTAAGTCCAAAGGGCATTACTAAAAATTGATAAGAACCATACCTAGTAACGCAGGTAGTCTTATCTTCATCCCCCTCTGCAATTCGCACCTGCCAATAACCAGACCTCAAATCTAGTTTTGTGAAGTAATGTGCACCTGCCAATCGATCAAACAAATCTGCAGCATTTGGAACAGGATATTTATTCTTTACCGTGACCTTATTTAGAGCTCGATAGTCCACACACATCCTTAGCGTACCATCTTGTTTTCTCTGAAACAGCACCGGTGCACCATACGGCGCCTTAGATGGTTGAATGAATCCTGAGGACAGCAACTCATCTAGTTGTTTACGCAACTCCAATAACTCAGAAGGGGCCAAACGATAAGGTGCTTGAGCAAGTGGACGAGCCCCTGGCTCAAGTTCAATCCGATGATCTACTGCACGTCTAGGTGGTAAGTACGGTGGTAATTCAACAGGCATCATGTCTTCAAATTCTCCCAATACTTCAGCCACCTCATCGGGTATTTCCACTACTCGATCCGCTTTGATTTCAATCAATGCTGCCAAATAAGTCATCTCGCCCCGTTTTAAACCCATCTTAAGTTGATTGGCTGACAAAACTTCTTTCTTTGGGTCTGTCTGTCCAATGTACACTGCTTGGGCAAAACACGGCATCATTTCATCATTGATCATCAATCCACATAGATGTGGCATCAAAGTTGCTTTGGCCCAAACAAAGAAATCTATACCAAGAATAAAGTCAAAATCATCAAGTGATACAATGGTTAGCTTAACATCACCTGACCATTTTCCAATCTGTAGATTTGTCATGGCTATTCCCTGAACTGGCATCGCTCCAGAATTGACTGCCTTCATTCTACATGTGCTGGAGTTTGTCGTGATGCCGAGTCTAGCCACCATCTTTTCTGACAAAAAGTTGTTAGTCGCCCCAGTATCTAACATAGCTTGGACTTCCTTGCCATTCAACTTGACTGTCAGATACATCAATCCTCTTGATTGATGTTGTTCCATTGTATTCAACAATTGAAGAGGATTTACCCGTGTAACTCCTTCCGATTGGTGTGTTGAGACTTTATCTTCCTCCAAAGATATAGCATTAAGTCTCTCCCTCTTTGGACATTCTTTTGCTTGGTGTAGGCCATTGCAAATGAAACAACCCTTGATGGTCCGATTGAAGTTGCTAGATCCACCACTAGAAACTTTGTTAGCAACTTTTGGTTTAGAGTTTTTACCTTTAAACTTCTTGTCACCATCTTTCAGAATAGGTTTGTTCTGCTTTTCCTTTTTCTTCTTATTATCCCCAGTGCTAGGAGCCACAGTATTTAAGTTCTATCTCTATGGATTTCATCTCTGGTTTTCCAATGGTGAACGGTAATCGATCGATACTGGTGGTTGTTGATCGTTTTTCTAAGTATGCTGTTTTTATAGCTGCACCACATGCGTGTTCTGCGGATGATGCAGCCCAGCTTTTCTTCAAAAATGTGGTAAAATATTTTGGCTTGCCTAACGATATTATCAGTGACAGGGATGCTCGGTTCACTGGTAAGTTTTGGACCACATTGTTTAACTTGATGGGCACGGAGTTGAAGTTTTCCACAGCAAACCATCTGCAGACTGATGGTCAAACTGAAAGCATAAATGCCTTGGTGGAGGAATATCTGCGACACTATGTTACAGCCAATCAACGAAATTGGGTGGACTTGTTGGAAGTGGCTCAATTTTGCTACGATATACATCGGTCTTCATCAACGGAGATGAGCCCTGCTGAGATAGTGATGGGTCAGCGACCAACTACTCCACTGGAAGTGGCTTATTCGAAGCAACAAGGGAGATGTCCTGCTGCTTATAAGTTTGCTCGAGAGAAACAAGAGTTGATTGACCAGGCATTAGACCCTTAAAGAACTCCATGGCTGGGCATGGCTATAGCCTTGATCCATGCCTAGACAAAGGGGGGGAAGGACAAGGCAAAAAGGGAGGTTAACTCATTTGAGCCTCGGGTGGACTTAGGCGCGCAAGAGCTGGACAACGCGCGCACAACAGCAGGGCAGCGCGCTTGGCAGGGCGCGCACAGCAGCTTGGCAGCGCGCTGGGCAGGGCATGCACAATGATTAGAGGCATCAGGGGCGCAACGCCCTTGACCTATTCTCAAACTTTAAATAGGTAGGACGGCATGGCTGCTTCGTTTAGCCGTGCCACAGAATCAAGAGCTCCAAGTGGGCCATTTTTGGTAAGCAGAACTAGCGATGCGGGATGAACCGAAAGCCGGGTTACGGTGCCCAACTATGCGCTAACCTAGAACCCACAAAGGGTGTTGGTCGATTAAGATAGCAGGACGGTGGTCATGGAAGTCGAAATCCGCTAAGGAGTGTGTAACAACTCACCTACCGAATCAACTAGCCCCGAAAATGGATGGTGCTAAAGCGCGCGACCTATACCCGGCTGTCACGGCAAGTACCATGCCTCGATTAGTACACCAACCAAAGTGGCCGAGTTTTGGTCATTTTTGGGGCTAGCCAATTACTACCGAAGGTTCATTGAGGAATACTCAAGAATAGTTAGTCCACTTACAGATTTGCTAAAGAAAGAATCACTCTTGGGAATGGATAGATTCATGCCAAGGGGCTTTTGCAAAGCTTAAGGAGAAGGTGACTTCCGAACCGGTCCTTAGATTTCCCAACTGTGAGGCACCTTTTGAGGTTAGACGGATGCCTCGGATCGAGCCATTGGAGGGGTCCTTACACAAGAGGGCCACCCTATTGCTTATGAAAGCCGAAAGCTTAAAGGAGCGGAGGAGCGGTACTCGGTTCATGAAAAAGAGATGGTTGCGATGATACATTGTTTGGTAACATGGCGGCACTATCTTTTGGGAACAAAATTTGTGGTGGTCACCGACAATGTGGCTAACACCTACTTTCGTTCTCAAAAGAAACTATCTTCTAAACAAGCTCGATGGCAAGAGTTCCTAGCGGAGTTCGACTTCACTTGGACTCATAAGGCGGGCACCGAGAATCGAGTGGCCGATGCTGTTAGTAGAAAGACATGCGTGGAGCTTGTTTCATCTATTTCGGAGGTACACTCTTCTTTCTTGGAAGAAGTTAAAAAGGGGGCAATGGAGGACCAAGAATACATTCGGATGGTTAAGCATCTGGAGCAAAGAATTATCCAAAGATATTGGTTAGAAAACGGCTTGTTGAGGGGCCGTGGGAACCGATTGTTCATTCCAAGTTGGCAAGGGCTACGTCAACGCATCATGAGGGAGGCGCATGACACAAAGTGGGCGGGGCATCCCGGTGTTGAAAGGATGCTTGCACTTTTGAATCGTAGCTACACTTGGCCGAGAATGAAAGATGATGTGGAACTCTATGTGAAGACTTGTCATGTATGCCAAGTTGACAAAACCGAGAGGAGAAAAGAAGCGGGGCTTCTTCAACCACTTCCCATACCGGAGAGACCATGGGAATCGTTGTCCATGGACTTCATTACGAGATTTCCACCTATTGGGAGGATCGGCACTATCATGGTGGTAGTGGACCGATTATCTATGTATGCAATCTTTATGGGTGTGCCAAAAGATTGTTCGGCATTGGATGCGGCGGGGCTTTTTCTCAAGGGAGTAGTGAAAGTTTTTGGACTTCCTAAGGAGATCATAAGTGATCGAGATCCCCAATTTACCGAAAAATTTTGGACAAGCTTGTTCAAACTTTTGAGCACGGAGCTCAAATTTTCAACCGCAAATCATCCACAAACCGATGGCCAAACGGAGAGGGTCAATGCATTACTTGAAGAGTATCTTAGGCACTATGTCACGGCTACTCAAAGGAATTGGCTCGAATTGTTAGATTCGCCACAATTCTCATATAACATCCACAAGACCTCATCAACCGAGATGAGTCCATCCGAGCTTGCACTTGGTTTTCAACCAACCACACCAATGGAGATTAACCAAGAGAATTGGCAAGGTGGCATATCGTTTGAACCTACCCGAAAGGTTGAAGTTGCATCCAACTTTTCATGTAAGTTTTCTCAAACCATTCCATCAAGGAGAAAGGAGCCAACTATGAACTTTTCATGTAAGTTTTCTCAAACCATTCCATCAAGGAGAAAGGAGCCAACTACGAAGGGCACCACCCGTCGTGAGGATGGAATTTTCAAAAAAAATTGCCAAGATTCTCAACCATCGTACGATGAAGGGAAGAAAAAAGGACTCGAGAAGAGAGTTCTTAGTAAAGTGGGAGCTTGAAGATGAAACAACTTGGGAGGAAGGCGTGAACTTATGGCAATTTGAGGAGCAAATTGGTGAGTATCTTGCTTGGTTATCGACGAGGCCGTCGACATCATCTAGTGGGGGTGGATTGTCGTACCCCAATTTGCACTAAGCTCATGGCTCAGGCAATGGCCCGAATAAGGAGGGGCGAGGCTTCTCCAAATTGGCTAAGTGTTGGGAGGGCACTTGGCTAGATGGTGGACTTTGGTTGGAGGCTGCCCACCATGCAAGACAGCTCATGGGTTTTGGGCCGAAGCGCTGGGCACTAAGGCAAGGCGCGAGCGAACAGGCGCGCGAGGAGGCGCGAGCGAGCAGGCGTGCGTGGAGGGGCGCAACGGTACGAGGTGCGGCCACTTTGTACATATATATATGCCTCCAGACACCAAACTGAAACAAGTGAGTGTTGTTTCGAGTTATTGTGGTGATCATTGAGCGAAGATTTGTCCTTGTCTTTTATATTCGGAATATAATTGAGGGTTGGGAGGGTTTCTTGTAAACATCTTGTCTCATTGTTTGTTTTTCACTACTTGCTATTTCGTGGTGTGTTTAACAAAATTTTGAGAGGTTGGCTAAGTCGGGGACTTGGCACCGCACATCCCATCAAACAAATTTGAGTGAGAATTTGGGGGTGTGACAGTAAGCGTGGCTGCTATCATGGCGGTCGTGTTCACTTGCTGGGGGCTTGGTTTGTCTGTACCTCTCAACGGGTGCATATGGTCGACGACCGCTTAGGCTGGCCGTCTTAGTGAGCGTCACTAGTTTTCCTTGCTTCCTGTGCTTTGATGATCGCACTGAGCTTTCTTGGCTTGATTGTGGTGTTATGCTCTGTTGCTTGCTGGATTTCTGGTGGGGAATAGGGTTGTGGTTCCATGGATTCAGGGCTTTGTTTGAGCAAAAGCGTGTGAGTGGCATTCTAGTCGTGTCACTTATGAGGATCTCGGCTTCGTGCATTGAACTATAGCTACACGTTCCTTCTCATGATGTTTGCTCCTTTGGATTTCGAATTCGTTTGAGCAAATGTGTGTTGGTTTCTGTACAACAACCCGTAACTCGGCATTTGATATGTCTCGTGGACCCTTTCTATAGGTGTCTTTGATGGATACACGGCGAACATTAAAACTGCTAATGCACCCCTCTATAGGCAAATCTCTGGCATCAGCTGTTGCTGCTGCTCTTGATTTTGTTTTGTTTGGTGGTGTGCATTTGTTTGTTGCTTGTTGCCTAGGAGGTAGAAAATGAATGCAATTGTTCTTGGCCTCTTAATTTGGGAGTGTTGACAACGACGACCCACGTTGTCTCAGAACGACTGCGATTGCGCTTTGTCTTGCACATTGAGGTCGCATTGGACATACTTGGATTGATTATTGGATTAAATAATTAATCGAGAAATTATCGTTTTGTTGGGCATTTTTGTTGGTTCAGAATATTTTGGGGATTTATTCTGAATATTTGAGATTAATTATTGGGGTTGAATAATTGATCTAGAAATATCTGTTTTGGGCATTGATTATTGATAACGATGTCAGGCAAAAATAACACAGGATACATTGTTGGAAAATTCGATGGGACAGATTTTGCATTCTGAAAAATGCAAATCGAGGATTACTTGTACGGAAAAGATCTTCAACTTCCATTGAGTACAAAACCAGAAAAGATGGAAGATGTTGAATGGAATCACCTTGACATAAAAGTTTTGGGAGTCGTCAGGTTGACGCTGACTAAAAGCGTTGCTCACAACGTGGCGAAGGAGAGGACCACCGCGAGTCTGATGAAGGCTCTGTCTGATATGTACGAGAAACCGTCTGCGAATAACAAGGTATTTCTGATGAAGAAGCTTTTTAATCTGAAGATGATTGATGGTGCTTCTGTCGCAGCGCATCTGAATGAGTTCAATATTATTGTGAATCAATTGTTATATGTGGAAATTGATTTTGAGGATAAGGTTCGTTGCCTAATTTTGTTGGCGTCTCTTCCGAATAGTTGGGAGCCTATGAGAGCAGCAGTTAGTAACTCAGTTGGAAGTGCTAAACTGGTATTCACTGATGTGAGGGATCGTATTCTTGCCGAGGAGGTTCGTAAGATTGATTCTGGTGAAACAACAATAGACTCAGCTCTGAGTGTTGAAAATAGAGGCAGAAATCAAAGTAAAGGTCCGAGCAATAGAAATCGAAGTCAGAGAAAGTCCGGAAAACACACCAACTTTGAGTGTTATCATTGTGGCAAGAAAGGACACAAAGAGATTTTGTCACAAGTTTCTTCGGGAGAATCTGAATGCCAAAGGAAAGGAAAAGATGTTCGAAGAGGGCGACATAGACGAGGAGGCAGACACAGCCACCGAGGAGTCCTTTAGTGTGTACAACAAGGATGTTGTAAATTCTGATTGCCAAGATACGAGTTGGGTGATTGATAGTGGCGCTTCAATACATGCCACTTCGCGGAGAGATTTCTTTACGTCCTACACTTCGGGTGATTATGGAAATGTGAGGATGGGAAATGGTGACGTTGCAAAAGCCATTGGTATGGGAGATGTGCGTTTGGAGACCAACATCGGCAACACCTTGGTTTTGAGAGGTGTGAAGCACATCCCCAACATCCGCAAGAATTTGGTCTTGACTGGGAAGCTCGACGACGAAGGTTTTGGTAAGACCTTTCGTGATGGAAAATAGAAGCTTACCAGTGGTTCATTGATTGTGGCGAGAGGAGAAAAATACTCATCATTATATGTGATGCATGCGAAGATTGCGGGTTCCACAGTCAATGTGATGGGTAATAAGGCTCTAAAGTTTGTGAATTCACCTTCTAGGAGAAAGGTTGAGAAGACTCGGAAGAAGTCAGGTTCTCGGGTGAAGTTTAAGTTAGGATCTGAGGGTACATCAGAGCCGGTGAGTCAACCTAATACAGATGTTCAGTCATCAGTTTCAGTTTCACGTCAGAAATGTATCGTCAAAGGTAGAACCATGCAGAAGGTTAAAACTTCGGGACGATATGATGAAACTGTGGGTTATGCATTGAATGTGTTCGAGGGTAATGATTCCTGTGTGGAGTCTTCAACATGTTCAGATGTAGTTCGTTGCGACAACCCTGATAGTTCAATGATACCATGGAGGAGGCGATGCGATTTCTTCTCAGGTAAGTCTCTCAAGTTTAAACGGGGCTTAAACTTGAACGGTATCGGATGCTGAGTTGGCCCATCTGGGGCCTGTGTGATAGAGGAGTTTTTTTTTAATGGAGTTTTGCAAATTTGTTTCCTTGCACCGGAATTTTGTTGAAGGTGGAGATTGTCAGAGTTCAGTGTTCTGGATTCGCTTTGGGTTGGGCCGAGTAGCCCGTTGGATCTCTCTTGTGGAATTCGTGTCAAGGTGGAGTTTGTTAGAATTTGGTGTGACCCGAATTCTAGTGGGCCGGGTCGGGCCCATATATCAATATTAGGATTTTACGTTTTCTCTATATATTGATATTTCAGTCGCAAAACTCATTGTACCGAATTGATATTAGTGATTCTCTCCTCTGCCCGTGGTTTTTTCCCTTTCTAGGGTTTCCACGTAAAATTTCGGTGTCCATTATTTTCTCGTTTTTCTTTTTCGGTTTTCTGGATCGTTCGTTACAGGTAGATTAGGGCGTCTAATCCTAACAACGTGCACGAGTGGGGAGCCTTCGTGGCCGAGATGTGCGCCGAGTGTGGGGGCACTTGGTGGCCGAGACATGCTCAGTGGAAATATCGGATGGGCATGCGAGCTGGTCCTGGACACGCTGGTCAAGACAAACTCTGCATATTTCGAAGTCCTGTGCTGGTGACTGAGCGGTACGCGCGCGAACTAGACCCGCTGGACAAGAAAAGTTCCGAAGGTTCCGGTGCCGTGTCCTGGCGGCCGAGAAGTGGGAGCGCGGGACCGTGACACGCTGGTTCAGACAGGCTCCGATGTTCCAGGACGGCACAATGCGCGCACACGACTGGGACACGCTGGTTCAGACAACCTCTGATGTTCCAGGAGGTGCGTTGTGTGCGCGCGCGACTGGGACACACTGGCTCCGATATTCCCGCGTTGAGGCAGCCGAGCACTGGACGTGGGCAGTTGCTGGACATGGGCATCTGCTAGAGACAGTTGCCAGACATGGGCAGTTGCTGGACGTGGGCAGTTGCTTGATGTGGGCACTCATCAGCATGATCTGCAGCATGGGCGAGAAATGCGCACACAGAGTGGCATGATGGGTGAATCCAGCATGCAACGCATGGCAAAACGTGGCAGTTCTACACAAAGTGGCTAAGTGGGCTGGCTTTAGTGGGAACTAAACGTGTCAAGTGAGGCACTTGGCACTATGAGAGTATACCTACGTGGTTGGAGTTGTCAACCACACTTCTCCTATAAATAGCTAGGTCGAGGCAAGCTATTGGGGAACTTGGGAACCGAGAGCGGGAGCCAAGGGGAGAGAACTAGTTTTGAGAGCAAGGCTAGTTTGTGCCGTGAGTAGCTTGTGGGTTTTCCTTTGTAAATTTATTGAAGAGTGTCAATACAAAACAAAGGTTGGGCTTTGCCCGTAAGTTGCTTATGTCTCTTAGTCCGTTGCAAAGTGGGCTAGTGAGTGAGTAGGCTGACTAAGTGCGAGAGCTTAGTGCCATCAGCGAGAGGATGGGAAATCTCACCACGTTTGCCGAACAACAAGCTATACTAGTTGATCAACTCAGCACCAGAATTGCGGGTATGGCTTCTGACTTTGACGTACGTTCTGTTCAATTGACGACGGATTTTGGAAGGGTAGCGCATCGGCTAAGACTACTTGGGAGTGAGACACGACCTTCTGGCAATTTGAGGAGTTGGTGTACAACTAGTTATCATCCCAGTCGATGAGGGCATCGACTTCAACTGGTGGAGGACAAGGCAACATGGTGTGCAAAGCTGGGCCGAGCATACCGGATTGATGCGCGCATGCTTCAAAGTGGCCGAGTGGAGCGCTGACTTTGGAGATGACCGAGTGGGGCGCGCTGGTCAGCGACACGCTAGTTCCGACACAGTCCGATATTTCAGGAGCGCGGCAAGCAGTACGCTACGCGTACTGCTTTGATAACCATGCTCAACGCGTCCATGACACGTTGGCATGGACATTCTCCGATGTTTCAGGCCTTGCTGGCGAGCGGGGACAGCGGGCAAAGGTTGCGCTGAGCATGGTTTCAGACAACCTCCGATATTCTCGGGCAAGCCTAGACACTGCCCACGTCCAGCAACTGCCCAGCGAGAAGATGGGGAACTTCACCATGTTTGCCAAACAACAAGCTATACTAGTTGATGGGCATCTGCTAGAGACAGTTACCAGACATGGGCAGTTGCTAGACGTGGGCAGTTGCTTGACATGGGCACTCGTCAACATGATCTGCAGCATGGGCAACAAATGCGCGCGCAGAGTGGCATGATGGGCGAGTCCAACATGCAACGCGTGGCAAAACGTGTCAGTTCTGCACAAAGTGGCTAAGTGGGCTGGCTTTAAAGGCAACTAAACGTGTCAAGTGGGGCACTTGGCACTATGAGAGTAAACCTCGTGGTTGGGGTTGTCAACCACACTTCTCCTATAAATAGCTAGGCCGAGGCAAGCTATGGGGGGACTTGGGAACCGAGAGCGGGAGCCAAGGGGAGAGAACTAGTTTTGAGAGCAAGGATAGTTTCTGTCGTGAGTAACTTGTGGGTTTTCCTTTGTAAATTTATTGAAGAGTGTCAATACAAAACAAAGGTTGGGCTTTGCCCGTAAGTTGCTTGTGTCTCTTTTTCCGTTGCAAGGTGGGCTAGTGAGTGAGTAGGCTGACTAAGTGAGAGTGCTTAGTGCCATCACGAGGCGAAAATTCGAGAGTGAAGTTCGACCCCGTGACAATTGGTATCAGAGCCTTCTTGACGATCGGGATGAGATGAACGATCTGAAGGAGAGAATGCTTCGGTTGGAAACCATGATGGGCGAACCCAGCGAGAGGATGGGGAATCTCACCATGTTTGCCGAACAACAAGCTATACTAGTTGATCAACTCAGCACCAGAATTGCGGGTATGGCTTCTGACTTTGACGTACGTTCTGTTCAATTGACGGCGGATTTTGGTTCATTTGTCGAATCAGTCAAGACAAGTCTTGGTGATTTTCATGAAGCAATGTCATGGATGAAGGCAAAAATTTCCTTGATTAAGAGAGCTATGGATAGTCCAATTGAGAGAGGGATTAGCCATAGGATTAAGGTACCCGAGCCTAAGTTTTTCAATGGTAGCAGATCGGCCAAAGAGTTAGAAAACTTTCTCTGGGACATGGAATAATATTTTCGTACTACTCATGTGCCTGAGGAAGAGAAAGTACCCATTACCAGCATGTACCTTAGCAGAGATGCAAAGCTATGGTGGAGGACACGAGTGTCTGAGGACCGCCAAGCGGGAAAGCCAAGTATTGAAACGTGGGAAGTGCTGCAAAACGAGTTGAAGGCCCAATTCCTTCCTTGCAATGCATCGTGGCCAGCAAGGCAGTCACTAAAGAATTTGAGACACCATTGCATCGTGAGAGCCTATGTGACTGAGTTTTCATCTTTGATGTTGGATATCCATGGTATGTCGGAGGAGGACAAGCTATTCAATTTCGTTTCAGGGCTGCAAACGTGGGCGCAAATTGAGTTGCGAAGGCATGGCGTTGCGGATTTGAGTTATGCAATGGCGGCGGCTGAAAGATTGATGGACATTGTGAATCCAACAGGACCGCCTAATAAGGGGTTCGAGAGCAAAGAGGAAAAATCACAGAAAGCAAAACCGAGCAAGCCTTTGGAGGACAAATCGGGGGCAGAATCAAGCAAGTCGATGAGGAGCGATGTTGCTATGAAGGGCTTTACCGGGGGTTGCTTCATTTGTGAGGGCCCGCACCGAGCAAGAGATTGTCCCACCAAACAAAGGTTGAATGCCTTACTCAAAATTGGAGATGATGATGAGGAGGCACGAGGAGAAAATGAGGGAGGGGGTGATATGGCGAGGATATCAACTCTCCAACTTATTGAGAAATAGTCAGCATTACACCCCAAGTTGGCGTTAGAGAGAGTCTCATATTGCTGCAGCATTTAGATTCGGCGTCAACAAAGGGGCTAGCTATGTGCGCATGGAGAAGGGTGTGCACAACGAGGAGGAACCATTCTGGAGATTGCCGAGAGAAAGGGGTAAAATCCAGGAGGTTAACTGAGGAGTTCGAGAAGTAGTCGATAAGGGCGTCGACTCAAAACGAGTGGGGGTGGTTTGTTAGACCATTGAAGTGCCGTAGGCGAGAGCGCCGTGTCGATGGGTCCAGCTTAGCACATTGGCCGAAGCAATTCAAGTTGGTGGTTCTATTCACTCCAAACAAACAAGCACTATGCCGGAGTATAGTGGAAGACTTGTCATTCCGAAAGACATGGGCGGTGTCAAGGGCTTGCTACGAGTGGCATGCCATGAGGGCTGAGCATTTCGGAGACAAACAATGTGGTTAGTCGGATGAGGGCCATGTGGTGATATAGGGCACCAAAGGAGCGGGTTGGCCACATCACAAAGCCTAGACGTGGGCACGTGGTGCGACAAGATCAATCTGGCCGTGTTGGACCGAGTAAAAGTAACCGTTGAGCGAGACGTGCGCCGAGTGTGGGGGCACTTGGTGGCAGCCTTCGTGGCCGAGACGTGTGCCGAGTGTTGGGGCACTTGGTGGCCGAGACGTGCACGAGTGGGGAGCCTTCGTGGCCGAGATGTGGGCTGAGTGTAGGGGCACTTGGTGGCCGAGACATGTTGAGCAGAAATATCGGATGGGCATGCGAGTTAGTCCTGGACACGTTGGTCAGGACAAGCTCCGCATATTTCAGAGTCCTGCACTGGTGACTAAGCGGTGCACGCGCGAACTAGACACGCTGGACAAGACAAGTTCCGAAGGTTCCGGTGCCTTGTCCTGGGGGCCGAGAGATGGGCGCGCAGGACCGTGACACGCTGGTTCAGATAGGCTCTGATGTTCCAGGAGGGCACGATACGCGCGCACGATTGGGACACGCTGGTTCAGACAACCTCTGATGTTCTAGGAGGTGCGCTGTGTGCGCGCGTGACTGGGACACGCGGGCTCCGATATTCCCGTGTTGAGGCTGCCGAGCATTGGACGTGGGCAATTGCTGAACGTGGGCAGTTGCTGGACATGGGCATCTGCTAGAGACAGTTGCTGGAAGTGGGCAGTTGTTGGACGTGGGCACTCGTCAGCATGATCTGCAGCATGGCCGAAAAATACGCGCACAGAGTGGCATGATGGGCAAGTCCAACATGCAACGCGTGGCAAAACGTGGCAGTTCTGCACAAAGTGGCTAAGTGGGCTGGCTTTAGTGGGAACTAAACGTGTCAAGTGGGGCACTTGGCACTATGAGAGTATACCTACGTGATTGGGGTTGTCAACCACACTTCTCCTATAAATAGCTAGGCCAAGGCAAGCTATTGGGGAACTTGGAAACCGAGAGCGGGAGCCAAGGGGAGAGAACTAGTTTTGAGAGCAAGGCTAGTTTGTGCTGTGAGTAACTTGTGGGTTTTCCTTTGTAAATTTATTGAAGAGTGTCAATACAAAACAAAGGTTGGGCTTTGCCCGTAAGTTGCTTGTGTCTCTTATTCCGTTGCAAGGTGGGCTAGTGAGTGAGTAGGCTGACTAAGTGCGAGTGCTTAGTGCCATCACGAGGCGAAAATTCGAGAGTGAAGTTCGACCTCGTGACACCTACTATGGTGGTGACGGGTGACGAAGAATTAGGGTTCGATTCCGGAGAGGGAGCCTGAGAAACGGCTACCACATCCAAGGAAGGCAGCTGGCGCACAAATTACCCAATCCTGACACGGGGAGGTAGTAACAATAAATAACAATACTAGGCTCTTCGAGTCTGGTAATTGTCGATTGCCGCCACTTTGTGCCCATCCATGCGAATCAAGCCCCGCTTGATGTAGTGGTCGAGAAAGTTAATCTCCTCCACACCAAACTCGCATTTCTCCCTTTTTACATATAAAGAGTCTTGTCGCAACCTCTCTAGCACTTCCCACAAGTGGTCAATGTGTTCCTCAAGTGATTCGCTATATATGACAATGTCGTCCAAGTATACCACAACATAACGATCCAAGAAGTCATATAGTACCTCCGTCATAAGGTTGCAAAAAGTGGCTGGTGCGTTGGTAAGGCCGGATGGCATCACCAAAAACTCATATGACCCATAGCATGACACCATTTCCATCTTTGCTTCGTCGCCGGCCGTGATACGCACTTGGTGAAGTACGTCGCCTTTGCCAATTTATCAAACAAATCACTCGCATTAGGAATAGGGTACTTATTTTTTATTGTCACCTTGTTCAAAACCCAGTAGTCAACACACATGCTCAACGCCCCATCCTTCTTGCGTTGAAATAGTACCGGCACACCATATGGTGCCTTGGATGGTTGGATGTAACCCGCCTCCAATAATTCATCCAATTGTCTCATTAGCTCCGCGAGAGCTTAAGGTGCCATACGATATGGCGCTTGTGCCGGTGGAACCACCCGCGATTCGAGCTCTATTTTGTGATCCACCTCTTGCCTTGGTGGAAGCTGCTTACGTAACTCTGATGGCATCACATCAACGTACTCCTCGAGCCCTTGTAGAACTCCCTTTGGCACAACACCTACATGGTTAGATGTTACCTCTCTCAATGTTGCCAAGAAGGTTGTCTTGCCTCTCCTAAGGCTCGCCTTCAATTAATGAGAAAATTGCATGGCGTCACCCACGCTCCCCGCGCGCGCGCCACACTTGACCATGTTCAGCTCGGATTCATCTTGGATCACCATGACGCCAAGATGGGGCAAGCTCAGTGGATTCTTCTTCAACAACTTCTTTAACTGAGTTATCCTCCTGAATCGAAGTTTGTAATGCAGTTAAGGCCGATCTATGCGAACACTCGGCTACTCGATGGGGTCCCTTGCATAGAAAACATGACATAGGCCTATTTGTTAGTCGTTGGTTGCTAGCACTTCTTGATGCTTCATAGCCTTCTCTTGGGACAAATGGTTTCTTTTCAACAATTCCTGTGTTTGGTTTCTAGAACTTGATGGCGTTTGAACTACTGAGAGTGTTCTTCTTTGGCCCAGCGTTCTTGATGTTATAATCGAACAATCGCTCTACTGCTACAATTTCACTTGAAAGGCTTTGCACTCTTTGTTCATATAATTTGGTTCTGGCCCACGGTTTAAGACCTTCGATGAAAGTGAAGATCTTATCTTTTTCTGACATATCTCTAATATTTAACATGAGTCCCGAAAACTGTTTGACATATTCTCGAATGCTTGCAGTCTGCTTTGGTTCTCGAAGTAGTCTGCGGGCATTGAACTCAATGTTCTCTGAAAAAAATTGATCCTTCAATTGTTTTTTAGTTCTTTCCAAGTATCAATCACGCATTCCCCAATACTAATATCATGGTATTTTGATCTCCACCAAAGTTTTGTATCACCAGTAAAATGCATTGTGGCCAAGGTCACTTTTGATTTCTCATCCGTTTTAGTGGCTTTAAAATATTGTTCTATGTCGAAGATGAAATTCTCTGTTTCTTTTCAATCTCGGGCTCCCCCAAAAGGGTTTTGGCTCTGGGATTTTCACTAGACTAAACTCAGCAGCAGTAGTAGTCTGAGTTTGACTCCCCATAGCTCTCATAGTAAGGTTCAGTTTAATGTTGATCTCGGCAGTTTCAGCCCTTAAGAGAATCAAAATTGTTCTGAAGTCCTTGGTTACTTGAGAAACAGTTTCTGACAATCAGGTATGAGCGAGCTCGATCTCCTCGACGCGCTCTAGGACCCCGATTATTGCACCTGTGGAAATTTCCCCTGTGTCAACTCTCTTTCCCTTTTCTTGTCAAGATTCGAGGGTCTCTACCCGATCCACCAGCTCTAGAATCGGTATGGCATCTATTCTGTTGTGAATAGCCACTATTTCAGTAGGAAATTCAGACATTTCCTTCATTCATTCCTCTATGAATCGAATGTTATTTGGTATGTCTTGCAGATACCGTAGTTCTTCTTCCAACTCGACAAGTAAGCAACGAAGGAACGAAATTATCCAAAAAGAGCATCATTGAGTATAGTGAGCATAAAGAGAGGTGTGTAAAAATTTTGTTCTTTGATTGGCAGCAAATTACATTGGTAGGTAGGGGGTCTATGTGCTATCATGCCTCTCCCCCCAAAAGAGCAATTTGGACCATCTTCACTATGGCAAGAGTATACATGCTATAGTGGCAAGGAGTCACTTTCTAGAAATAAAAAGAAAATAGACACAACTGAATTACTTAAAAAGAACATAAATCTACCTAACAGCATGGGCAGCATAGACAACATGTCTTGGACAAGCCCAGACCTTGACACTGGTCGAGGCACGTTGTGCACATGCAGGATGGGGGAGGCTCGTCGTGCGCATGCTGAATGGGGAGGCATGCGCACATGCTGGAGAGGCGCAAGCACATGCAGGGCAAGGCGCGAGCACATGCTGGCCTAGGCGTCGTGCTCTTGCTAGATCGAGGAGCCGCGCGTGCATGCTGGCCTAGGCGGCCCGCCTCTTGCTGGCCTAGGCGCACGCGCATGCTGGGCTTGGCACGCCACCTCGCAACCCTTAGTCCACCGTGCCATGCAACGGGCAGTTGTGCCTTGGCTTGCCCACTGTGCCTTAGCAACCAATTGTGTGGTGCATTTGGCGCCCAACATGGCTTTGGCACGCCGATGAAATAGTCATATCATTGTAATGTAATGACCATGCTAATGCAATAATGCTCAAGCACAATAGTCACCCCAATGCAATATGACTTGCTAATATTGTCATTGGCCACAATGCGAGGGCAATTGCCCTTCTTTCTCTTGTGACTCGGGAAGCATTGCCCATCGTGCCTTGGCACGCAAACCAGCACTATCGTGCGTTGGCGCCAATTTGTGCCTTTGCACGCCAATGCAATTACCATATCATCGAGCAATAATGCAATAATGGGGTCCAGAACAATAGCTGTCCCAATGCAATATGACTTGCTATTGGCGACCATGCGAGGCAATTTCATTTCCTTCTCTTGCGACTAAGGAAGCATTGTCCACCGTGCATTGGCACGCAAACCAGCTTTGGGTCGTGCCTTTGCAACGCCGATCAATTCTACTGTTTCTATCAGGATATGTGGGTTTATCGTCGGAAAATGAAAAAGTCGATGATTTTCAGCAACGAAGGTAAAACTTATATGGCATGAGAGTAATAGCCTTATGCCACTTGGGGACCGGAAAGACAAGGTCTCTGTCATGACATATTATCAACTGAGGTATGCTTCTTAACAAAAAAAAAAAAAATTCCAAGGGGCATGCAAAATTATTAGGTTCATAACTTTTTACATGATGTGAAAAACAGGCACATTAAAACTGGTGGTGATGGTTTTGTTTTCAGGGTGTGAAGCACAACGGGAGTCTCTATTGCCCAGTTCTTTGCACGCTCTGGGTTTCCCCCGATACAAGATCCTGAGCAGGCCACGTGCTACCTTTGGAAAAGAAATCGTAAGATAGTCTGATTTTGTTGGTGTGTGGATATCATTGGTTGCTGAAGAGGATATAAATTAAAACTATATTAGAGGCAACTCTAGCTTTATCCTTTCCTTTTTTTCGCTTGATCAAATAGAACATGAATAATAGTAACCCATTTACCATCTAAGAATTTGCTTCTCTTTGGCGTCACGATTGAATATACTCCCCGAAGTCAAAAGCAGATAAAAGAAAAAGTTTATTGGGGAATTTGGCCGACTCTGACCAAGGGGGACAGAGTGGTGAGGTTTTGTATTAAATATTTATTATAGGTTTTTCTTAATAATGGCTGTTGGAATATCAATTATTGTATATCTAATCTAGTTTTGATTATTAATTTTAAATACTTTTAATCAAAAGGCTGATTACCTAAGGTTAGCCTAATAAATGTTTTTGATGAGTGCGAAGGTGGCTGATAAGACGAAGCAAATTATATAGATGATGGTACAAAGTGAGTGGATTTCGATGGAAAAACCTAAGTACAAAATTGGTTGATGATTGTACACGGTACGTTATAGGCATTGATGCTACAGCA